>CM063506.1:37699741-37709741 GCA_032207245.1 Pardosa pseudoannulata
GTGGCAACGTTTGCTCGCCAGGACATGGGAAGAGGTAGAATATTTAGACTTCTGCCGTGCCATGCTCATATAGAACTTTACTAAGTGTTAAAAAAACTTGATGTAAGCTTCAGTCATGTATAAAATTGTATGTATGTCTTTTATTTCATTAAAATATTTTGCCTCAAAACCCCGGAGTTCTTTTATAGACACCCTGTATATATATATGTGTGTGTGTGTGTGTGTGTGTGTGTGTGTGTGTGTGTGTATGTAGTGGTTTCTGTAGAATGACAAAATGTACTCGGCTTCTCACAATAGGGTAGTTATGCTGCACATTATTTCATTCACCCATTTTTCCATACTAGGCAGATAAAGGAAGTAAAAGGGATTACCTTTCTTCGAGTGATTATTAGGGAGTGTTTCTTGATCTTAAGAACCTACGTGATTGTGCGGTTACTCATGGAGAGTGGTAACACGTTTCAACACGATGAAGACCTACTTTGTAAGTGGGGAAGGGGATAGGTGTAGAAGCAAAATGACTATAGGGGAAGGTTTCAAATTTTCTTGGAAGCTTTGGGGCAAGTTGGAGTGAAGATAGATTTATCCAGATTTGCTTTATTTTCGACATCAGCTGTTCAGTGTATTCTATTTTTTTGGTATAACTCCTATTTTAAACAAGGGGAGTGTTGGATAACCTTGCTATTTTGTTTATTTTAGTTTCCCATGCAATTTCGTCTTTCATTTGTTACTAAAAGGTTTTCATTGATTGTTCATTGATTGAAAGTTTTGGAACAAATTGGAGTGAAGATAGATTTATCCGGATTCGCTTTATTTTCGACATCAGCTGTTCAATTTATTCTAATTTTTGGTATGACTCCTATTTTAAACAAGGGGAGTGTTGGATAACCTTGCTATTTTGTTTATGGTAATTTCCCATGCAATTTCGTCTTTCATTTGTTACTAAAATTTTTTCATTGATTGTTCATTGATTGAAAGTTTTGGAACAAATTGGAGTGAAGATAGATTTATCTGGATTCGCTTTATTTTCGACATCAGGTGTTCAATTTATTCTAATTTTTGGTATGACTCCTATTTTAAACAAGGGGAGTGTTGGATAACTATTTGGATTGCTATTTTGTTTATGGTAATTTCCCATTCAATTTCCTCTTTCATTTCTTGCTAAAATGTTTTCATTGTGTGAGATGTTAAGAATTAGTGAAATGTATAATTAAATATATAAACTAAAATAAAAATCTTGTGATTGAGAAATGACCAAAAGAAAGAGATTTGTTAACAGTTTATTGTAGATTAGAATTTGACATTATAGAGAAAATATATTACTATCATAGAGAAATAATAACTACTAACATTTAACATTTTAACACAGTACAATAGATAAGAATAATATGAACGAGAGGGATACATAACACATAAACACAATCCAATAGAATTAAATGAATATGGATTGGATCAGCGTTGGGAAAATGAAAACCCAATAAGATTCATGATTAAAGGAATTAAGAATTTACTTACTACAATCACTTTGAATATTTTCACTCCAAACGTCGTCCAAACCATACACTTTAAAGAAACATCAACAAAAAACAGAGTATATTGGTTCGTAGCCGATTTAATCCCTCCGCTCCGGACTCTAAGCGAACATTACTATTTTTCTTTTTTTTCAGATGGCGCTACACTCAAAGGTAACAAAGTAAACACACTTTACAAACTATTCAGCAATTGCTGCCGCTAATCCAGCATCATAGCTGCTGGACTGAACACATTGGTATTATTCCTATTTTCAACTCTTGATAAATCTCAAAGTTCCAGTATCCCCCCCCCCCTATGATTGCCAAGTCCTAATGCAGACGGGATAACCCATGAAATGAGCTTTCAAGGTCGACTTCACCTTTCCTTAACTGATTGTGTTGACTTCGGCTTCTCAAAATAAAATATCTGCTCTAAGAGAGGTTTCAAAGTAAACAAACTATTTTTCATGTGAATATGTTGATTTTAGTTCTTATCTAAACATGATACAAAATACATTACCTAAAAAGTTAGACGTTTCATATTCTGTAACTGAAATACAGTTAAACTCCTCTACCTCGAATGTAGTGGAAAAAAAAGTTCCAGACTGACAGGTTTCCCAGATACAGAGATTTTATAATATTATGTGATATTTCATAACAGTAAATTTATTAAGCCATGACTACATAAATAGGTAATAATGTAATCCAACATTCATAATGCAGAATACAATTACATATCGTAGTGATGAGTCTATTAATACAGTTTGATATCAAACATTGTTTGTCACAATTATAATTTTAAGTGGTTTTTCAGTCCATAACAGTAAACTTATTAAGCCATGACTGCATAAATAGGTAATAAATAATGTAATCCAACAATCATAATGCAGAATACAATTACATACCACAGTGATAAGTCTATTAATACATTTTGACATCAAACATTGTTTGTTTGAATTATAGTTTATGTGTTTTTTCAGCCCATAACAGTAAATTTATCAAGTAATGACTGCATAAATAGATAATAAACAATGCAATCCAATAATCATAATGCAGAATACAATTATATACCGCAGTTATAAATCTGTTGTTACAGTTTGATATCATTGTTTGTTTGAATTATAATTTTATGTGTTTTTTCAGTCCATAACAGTAAATTTACAAAGCAATGACTGCATAAATAGATAATAAATAATGTAATCCAACAATCATAATGCAGAATACAATTATATACCGTAGTAATAAGTCTATTAATACAGTTTGATATCAAACATTGTTTGTTTGAATTATAATTTTATGTGGTTTGTCAGTCCATAACAGTAAATATATTAAGCCATGACTGCATAAATAGATAATAAATAATGTAATCCAACAATACAATTATTTACCGTAGTGATAAGTCTATTAATACAGTTTGATAACAAACATTGTTTGTTTGAATTATAATTTTATGTGATTTTTCAGTCCATAACAGTAAATATATTAAGCCATGACTGAATAAATAGATAATAAATAATGTAATCCAACAATACAATTATATACCATAGTGATAAATCTGTTAATACAGTTTGATATCAAACAATGTTTGTTTGATCTATAATTCTTATTTTGGCAATGGTGTAAAAAACCATTCTGATCAACATCCTCCTACGTTTTCAGAAAGTTTATTAAAATCAATTTTCTTCCCTGTGACTTTTGGTTTATATATATCTTTCTTTGTTTCATTCCCATCAAAATCAGAATCACTCAACAGTTGAGTTTTTCTTCCTCTATTAAAACTTCAGTAGAATCAAGAAAATTGTCTTCCTTCATAAACTTCTCTAAAGAAATGCCTCGATCGAGGATTTTTCTTATTGAGATCTAATCTTTATCCTGCAATGTAGTGTTAATATCACATCTCTCGTGCCTCTTTCTGACTCTTGTGTATTTTATCCCAGACCAACTCAAGAAAAGCTATTCATGACTGCTTGTAAATAACCCCAGTTCAAGTTTATGAATGCAAACTGGTTTTTTTTTTAGATTTAATGGTTTTGCAGGAAATATATTCGACTTAAAGATGGAAAATAGCAAGAGAAAATAATCTAGAGTGTATAGAAATGGAAAAAATATCGATGTATACATGTTTTTAAGCTAGACGAGTTTAACTGTACATTGAATATCCGCCTGAAAAGCAAAAAAGAAGAAATAGCTATTACTCTGGCTATTTATTCTTTTTCTTTATTTTATTTTAAACAATAACGAAAATTGTTTGACATAACATTAATAAAAGAACAACAGTCATAATAGATAGTCTTTTTTATTGTTTTTCTGGTTCATTGCCATTGTATGTTATAAATATTAGAGACATGTTTAAAATCAGTACACATAAAATACAAATAAAATCAATACAAATAAATACAAATAAAATTTAAAATCAAAATAAATAATGTAATCCAACAATCATAATGCAGAATACAATTATATACCGTAGTGATAAGTCTATTAGTAGAGTTTGATATCAAGCATTGTTTGTTTGAATTATAATTTTATGTGTTTTTTTCAGTCCATAACAGTAAATTTATTATGCCATGACTGCATATATAGATAATAAATAATGTAATCCAACAATCATAATGCAGAATACAATTATATATCGTAGTAATAAGTCTATTAATAAAGTTTTGTTTATGACACTGCAGCTGCTAGAAAATTGCAGATCCTTTTCAGATGATTTAAGGAAATCTTGGTATCATAAACCATACTTAGATACGTAAGGGAACTATAGTTTCTGTTTTCTTATAAATGTACCACAGTGGCACAGGACCTATAACTGGTGCCCTCAGTTACCTTTTTGTCGTCCCTTACGAAAAACATATACAGGGTGTCTCAAAACGATCGCATAAACTCTGCAAAGCTAGATTTCTCATTGGGAGTACATACAAACTGCCCAAAGAAACTTTCCTGTACAATTCATGGTATACAAGAAAAATACGAAAAACAAAGTATGGCGTCACTGCCGGTGCAAGAAAAAAAAATTTATTGGATATATCAACAACAGTATTCAACCATCACAACAGCCATATGTGGTCCCAGGTCAATCCGCATGCAATTCGGCCGCAGAAACATCATGAAAGTTGGTCTCTTAACGTGTGGACAACGTACTCGGGAATCGCCTGCTTTGACCATATCTGTTGCCTGAACGGCTCTCCGGACAGTCGTACTTTGTGTTTCTCAATGAGGTCTTAACCGAGTTCCTTGATGACATACCATTATCGGTAATACAGGGACTTTGTTTCCAGCATGATGAGGCTCCGGCGCATTTTTGTGCTCCTGTACGTGGTTGGCTGGTTATAGAACCGGCAGCTGGATCGGACGTGGGGGTTCGGTCCTATGGCCACCATGTTTACCAGATCTTACACAGTTGGATTTTTGCCTATGGGGCCATCTCGAGGAACTGGTGTATCGAGACGTAGTGACAACACTAATGGACTTAGTTGCTCGTCTGAATGCTGCTTCAGCAATTCCACGGCGTGCTCAAGCCTGCCTCGACATGCACGGCGAATACTTGGAACATCTGGTTTTAATTGTGCATACACTGCTGTCAATATGTTCTATAAAGTGTTTTTTCTTGCACCGGCAGTGATGTCATACTTTGTTTTTCGTATTTTTCTCGTAAACTATGGATCGTACAGGAACACTTCTTTGAACAGTTTTTATGTCTTCCAACGAGGAATCTAGCTATGCAGAGTTTATGCGGTCGTTTTGGGACACCCTATATAATATATAGAATCTATCATTTGGCACACTTCTGTGAGTGGTGCCCGGGACATCATAGATCCCTTTCCCTTTAACTATGGCAATGGCGTATGAAGAACTGGATGAGAATAGGAGGAGTGTAGATCACGCCGGACCTTTAATCAGGGGAAGGACTTCGAAAAACCTTAAGTACATATACTGTAAAGTACGAAAATCAGTAAAATAAGAAGGCTTACGGGTGAGATGGACAACTTTTATAATGCTACAATTGTCTGTGTATTGAATAGAAAGAATTTTACTTACAACAGCCCTGAATCTTGAATTTTGGTTTTCTTTTAAGTCAATTAATTATTATAAATGTTCAACATTAATGAGTAATCAATAATTGAATCAAGTAATTGCTTACCCTTATATTTTATTCTTTTGAATTTGATATGCAGAATCTAGAGAAATCGAAATGATGAGTTAAAACATAAGTCTATTGTCGAATGAAATAGTCTTTAATGGTGAAAGACATCACGATGAATTGAAGGTACACAAAATTAATTTTGAATTTTGAATTAGATTTTAAAAACACATGTTTAACACTGAATATGAATGGATTACATTAAAAAATGTATAGAATTACACATGCACCGACTAACAAGCTAACAGCCATACTTCCGTAGCCTTGAATACTAAAAACAAACAAAACAATAAAAACCGTTATGAAGCCTCCACACTATGGCCAATTGTTCACCACTTCCTGATGGTGACCTTCAACGATGGTTCACGGGCTGGATCCACACGCTGGGCCACTAAATGAGCTGAGAGCGTGGATTTGTCCATAGGATCTACTGCGCACTTTGGTAGATCATGCTGGTTGCCTTTGATCTTTGGAGAAAAACCGCTTCCGAAGTCATCCTCCACTAAAGCCATTTTATTGTCTGTCATCGTCAACCTCGATAAGCCATACCCCGCCAGACAGTGGTACTGGCTAGCAGTGGAGTATAGTGTGAAGGGGCCTTTAGCTTATCACGATCAAGGTAATGAGTTTAATGCAGCACCTGGCGAAGTGAAATATAAACAGCTATAGAGCCGGTCTCACCCAAGTCGTTTAACCGCTGACGGAGATTAACCCATGGCATCAACCAATGGTGGGACGCAATTCACCGTTTAAACAGAGATTAATCAGGGTTAGCTGTTAAACGACTTTGGTGAGACTTGACCTTAAATGTAGTAGCCACCACACTATGGCCCACTTCCTTATGGTGAACTTGGACGATAGCTCACGGGTTGCATCCACACGCTGGGCCACTAAATCAGCTGAGAGCGTGGATTCGTCCATAAAATCTACTGCGCACTTTAGTTGCGCATCTGGCTGCCTTTGATCTTTGGAAACAAACCGCCTCCAAAGCCATCGTCCGCCAAGGTTATTTTACCTTCTTCTACCATCGACCACAATAATCCATACCCCCTCCAGACGGTGGTGATGGCTTGCAGTGGACCATAGTGTGGAGGGGCATTTACATGGTGATGCCATCTATTGAAATACAAACAACCGTTAGTACATAAACTATACAAAATAAAAATAAAACAACTGATATGAATGATTAAGCAATTAAAATTAAATAATAAGTTTTATGAAGACTGTACAGTCTGTGTAACTTCAGAACTATAAATTTCTCTAAGCAGATCTGTAGGACTTTAGTATCATCTTTATGCCATTTCTAACTTCTACTTTTTTGTTGACATATGGCTTAAAAATATTTTTAATAATAAATTACTGTTTTAGAGACTTTTTAATTATGTTTGTTTGCTAGGCATGATCTTTTTAGCTATTTAATTTTAATAAAATAAATATTATACGAGGCTCATCCAAAAAGTAAGTTTCCCGATGTTTTCTCCTCTAAAGTAAACGTAATTAGCTGTATCAATTGTGCGTGCGTAACAGATCTATGAGTTATTAATCATATGACAGCTGGACAAGTCCCTATTCGTGCCAGTAGCGGGGTAGCAGTGGTCCAAAATGAAAACTCTAATTCCTTCTCCCGCCGCCTGCAAGGTTCGGTCGGAGATCTTGAATGCACAAAGCATTATCCAATTGAAATTCATCGTCAGCTCTGCTAGGTCTATGAGCCGAAACTGACATCTGAACACAAAATTCAACGCTTAGAAGCAGCACTGACATTTTTGCTACGGTATCACGATGACGGCAACGAGTTCCTGGACAAGATCGTCATGGGCAATGAGACTTGAATTTCGCCCTTTACATATCGTATCATAGTGGATTTTTGGTTAGGACCAAATTCAAACATACGCTGTCGGTACTTAAAAGGATCTGCACGGTGTTCTGGGACAGGAAAGCTGGTTCCATTCACGGGCTGCAGAGTTCCACGACAGAGGTATACAAATGTTGATCCCACAATACGACAAGTGTCTGGATTCTGGTGGTGGTCATGTTGAAAAATACCTGAAACATTGCTGTACTTGTTATCAATAAATATGTTAGTGAAAGTGTGAGTTCTTTTTTTCTTTTACATAGGGAAATTTACTTTCTGAATGCGCTTCGTATATTTCTGATGTCACTTTTATGGTTATTATTCAATAAGGAAGGGGAAGGTAGACTCCAAGGAGATCAATAATTTTCCATTTGCTAGCAGTGGAAATTTTCACTTCGAGCTTCGGTATTGTACGTCCGAAGCGGCATATACGAATACGTATCAAGAAATGCATACTATGTACAGACTAGATAGAGAAAAAGTTTTAATGTAAAAATAACGGGTGGCCATAATTAAACTGACAGTGCTTACAGTATCTTGTAACGCGATCTATTTGCGAGAATGACGCCACATTTTGTAGGTAGGTTAAACAAAACGGGGGACGAAGAATTCCGCGAAAAAACAAATTAGTTCTAAAAGTCAACGCTAGCGGAATATTTGGCGCCGTGTTATAGAAAATAGGGTGTTAACAAATGCAAATAAATACGGAATAAAATTACCTTTTATTATGCACATTTTCTGATTTAGTTCAAGTACAATATGGCAACACTTTTAAAAAAGTGTAAAATCTACATAAACACCGATAAAGTCTCTTGATCTGCAATATCACGTACGCTGAGCAGAAGAAGATCTTTATTCAAATTTCATGTTAGATCCATTGGCGCAATTAAGAAATTAGTTTCCATATTGATTTGCATTTGTTAACCCTCTATTTTCTATGACACAGCGCCAAATATTCCCCTAGCATTGACTTTTGGATTTAATTTGTTTTTTCGCGGAATTCTTCGTCCTCCGTCTTGTTTAATCTTCCTACAAAATGTGGCGTCATTCTCGCAAATAGATCGCGCTATAGAACACTGTGAGCACTGTCAGTTTAATTATGGCCACCCGGTACTTTTCACCTTTTTATCATATAAGTTTCTAAATATGATAATAAGATAAAAATGATAGCATTAAATATATTTTGTATACAATTTTGAATACAGTTGGTGTGATTTTAAAAAATTTGCACTACAATGCAAATCCATAATTTTTGAAGATATAAATGATAATGGCATTAGGAAACCGGATATTCGAATAATATGTTACAGTCAGAAATTTTGAATGCGAAAACTTAAATTAGAAATGATGTATTTAGTTATTAAAAGAAAAAGGAAAATTGCATTTCTGTCCTTGAATATGCCAGTGAAGTAACTTTAAATGCTATTATGTTTGTTATACACTCTTGAAATTGTGATGCCATTACACCCATTCAATATTGTGGCAATTATGTAGATTGTTGTAAGTGTAGAAGACTCTATAAATAAATTGCTCATGAATAAAAGAAAATGGGTGTTACATCAAATTTACATGATGTAACACAGTGTTTTTGGACATTATTAAAGAAATTGTTAATCTTTCTTCCTGACAATAGAACATTAATGATATAATATTATTTAATAAAAGCAATGACAGCATAGATTTAAACTTATTTCCTAGAACTTTCCCAAAATTATTGTCTAGCAGTATTGATCCTCTATGCATTAATTTCTCAGACTTAAATATCAAAATAAATAATCTGCAGCAAATTACATTTGATTTGTATGATAAAAGGTGTTGTTATGCTATTTAAATTAATAAACTGTTAACTTCAGTTCCTGTTATGACAAGTCTATTTTTAAAACCAATATAGGCAATCAGTTTATTAAAATAAATATATTACGCACCAAATTTATAAATATAAACATTTAAAAAATCTAAGCTATGTGCTACGTAAAAATAATAATCCCGTTAGCCTTATCGCATGCATAATCGGTAAGTTTAGATTTAATGATTAATTAATAATTATTTAATGGTAAAATTATTAAAGATCTAAAAAATTATATTCCCATTATTGATAATATTATGATGGTAAATTGAAATAAATTGATTATTATAATTTATTTTATACTTGGGTGTTAGAGTAAAGGTTTTGTGTCATAATAGTTATGTATTAGTAAGATTTTATTAATGTTATTCTTCGTATTTACACTCTATGGTTTTATATTTCCACTGGCAGTACATACGGTTAGATTAACTAACTGTTACTTTGACCAGTTCACATTTACTTAACGTTATAAAATTAAGGTGTTGCTCCCTTTTTTTTCTTATTAGGGTTGCACAATACTAAGATGTGTCCATTGTAAAGATTACATTTTTCAGAAACAATCCTTTTGTTTAATGACGCTGTGAGTATTGCTCATGAGACATGAGATCTTTAACCTTTCATTTTAATTCTATGTTTTGTATCGCTTACTG
>CM063506.1:37714741-37732241 GCA_032207245.1 Pardosa pseudoannulata
GTCACAAAACATTGGTAAGAGCGTGTTACATTTATTATTTTTGCTTTAATACTAGATCAGAGAGTGCAATATCGTGGATCGCGAGCAACTAGTAGCTTGGGGGGAAATTACCGGTGGGTTGTAATATGCAATTTTGCAAATATCATTTATTATTCACTGGAAATAGATGTTTTCTCCCCTCATTGCTAATACTGTTTGCATTTTTTCCGTCGGTCAGTCAGGATATAGTAAAAGTGAAATCTTAGAGTAGGAATATTTTATGTATTACCGGAATTTGTTTAAATTAGTACTGTATGAAATCACCGTATAAAAATGTTTTATTTACATTTTATTTTTACATTGCTATTAAACATATCAAAGTTAAAATTGTAATACTGTTATTGTATAAATGTATAGTGTTGTTTGGATTGGGAATAAAAGCCAAAATTCTTGCTATTGAGAAGGAGTTCCGCGAGCAAAAGAATTTGGAACCTTCGGTCTATAGTTATGTGATTTATTATGACTTTTAAAAGCCAACAGCTATAAAAATTATTCCGTTTTTCTATTATATTACCATACAAAAGTTTTTTAATCACGACAACTAAACATACACAGGAGCGTAAGAAAGGTGACTTGTGGACTTAAGTCTCTCATTTAAATTCAAGACGCAGTATGTTTCTGTGTTTAACTAGCACCCCTTCTCCATAATATTTCAAATGCTGAAACCTTTTGAAAGTTGCTAAATTTACACTGCTCTGAAAAAAACCTGTCGTTAAAAGTAGACTTATTGATGGCATAGATCTTTTTATGGTTCGTTGCCTGCAAAATGTTTTACAAAAGTGAGATAAAAATAATCGAAAACGTGTAGATGAATCGATCTTAGACTGCAAACGTGTTAGATTTATTCATCTGTTAAGAACTGTGTACTAGTAACACACAAGCTGATATATTATGATTATTTGAGATCTTATCTGAATATTCAGGGTGCATAGCTATATTCTTAAACAGCCATTTTCTCTGTTACCGTTGGTCGTCGACATGTACTTCCCGTTACAAAAATAGTTCAAATAAGGTAAGGATTTATTTCATGGTATTTATGAAGTGAAACATTCAACTGTCTAAAAATTATGGTACCTAATTTTTTTACACAGTTCTCTGTTCAATATGTTTACATTTAGTAGAGGTTTAAACTCATTCTAATAAACATAATGCAGAACATTTCATCTTTGTATGATAAAAATTAACGGAGATATTGAATTCAAAAGTTTTGAATTGTATTTTGGAAAATATTAATATCAGTTGATATCAGATGAAAATAGTAGCAATGAACATACTCATTAGTTACTATACATTACTTATGCAGATACAGAAAATAATAAAAATAACAGGAGAAATTATTGATAATTAGAACTTGGTTTATACTACGTCATACGTCGTACGTTGTAGTATACGACGTCATACTACCTCGTTTATAGTACATACGAACATTCCCATTAATTTTCATAAATTACTTGTGAAAATACAGAAAAGAATAAAAATAGCAAGAGAAATTATTGATAATTAGAACTTCGTTTATACTACGTCATATGTCGTTCGTCTTAGTATACGACATCATAGTACGTCGTTTATTGTACATAGAAACATTCCCATTTATTTTGATAAATTACTTGTGAAGATACAGAAAAGAATAAAAATAGCAGGAGAAATTATTGATAATTATAACTTTGCTTATACTACGTTATTCAGTATTAAATTGTCTAGAGTATTAAATTTTAAAAGTAAGTGGATAGTTGATGAATGCAAGATAAATACTCTTTTATTCTCGAGTCAAAAAATTAAAGACTCTTTTAAAAGGAAATAAATTTAGCACATAACTTCAATCAATTATCGGAAAATTGTAGCTCAGTAAACAATTCTAATCTACAATGAGACATAATATTGAAAAATTAATATTATCAAATCTCATTACGTGAAGTCAAAAGTATCAGGGCAGTTATATAATGTGAACTGGATGCCATACTATAGAAGTAATTTAACACAAATATCTCTTATCCCTTTAATAAAGAATTGAATAATCGAATTTAGTATATAAAAATAAATTGTGACACAGTTCAATCAATTTTACGATTTTTAAAGATATAAATCAATACTACAACATTCTATACTGTTTGTTAGAAAATTATTTTTACAGGGAACAGATATAACCTTTTAAACTTCAAAAATTCAATTTTTCTACATTTCATTTACTTGATAACAAATAATTTTCGTTATCCTATGCCATAAACTATAAATATATTTTTAAAAATCCATTTATTATGAATAAAAATCCGTATCAAAACTAAACACATTCCTCTATTAAGAGCCCTTTAAAATTACTTATGCTTATAATATGAATTTTGTAACTTACGCGAGAGTCTAAAAGCTATATCTAAATATATATTGCGTAAATCTGACATTTGATACACATGTCATTCATATATTGACAAAAGAAAACTCTTTAAAAAAATATTTAGATACTCTGAAATCTTGGTTTTAATAAAAAATAGTATGAATTTTACTCTTAAACTTTTTAAAAGATTAAAAATGTTTTTAAAAATCCCATTGAAATAGTTAAAAATGTGTTGGTCATTATATTATCGTTTCTGGTTCCTCAGAAAACCTCGCTACCTTGGCTATAAAGCGCTACACTTGGCAACCTAACTTTTTTAACCTGATTTGGCCGTTTCAGTATTTTGATGATTTACGTTAGTTTAGTATCCGGCTCTTCATGGCACCAGTGAAAGGCGTTAAAAATATCTAAAAGTATTATACTCTTGAAAGCGGAGTTTCAATCTCCCGTTTTACCAAAGCATTCATTTTTGATAGAGACGCGCTATGCGACTGCCGAATGGGTAGTGCGCCGTTCCGAACTCGTGAGTTTGAATCTTACAGCTGGCATGGATATTCGTAGACCCTCGTATTCTGCTTTAAGCACTAAGTCCCGGTCTCATTAGCCCTCATAAAGCAATACTATAATGACGCTCCAGGGGTGTTTCTGATCCGAATTTTCCGAAAATATGTGTAACTCTGTTCCGAAAATTATTAAAAACTGATTTTTCCCCTGAAAATTTGAAAAGAATTTTTAGAAAAATCTTTTTCTGAAAATTGATAAAAAGTTTTTTAAATCAGAAAGTTTTATATCTTTTCTAACCCTTTTTTCTTTTTTGACGCGTCCACAAATCTTTTTTCTATCGAAGAACAGTAATAATATGCTATGGGATTCTCTTTTTTAAAGCAATATGATAAACTTAAATTTATATATTCATATTAAGAAATTGAATTTTTTCTAGATAACCATCACACACATTGATGTATGTGTGTTTGTATTATTTTATACAGAGCACACTTATATTTGTAATTCTATAATAAGGGGATATATATTAGAACCTATTAATATATTGATATTTGGAAAACGATAAATCACAATATTAAAATTCAGATATCATCCTGCTCTAGTTTTGACATTCAAAAAAATAACCTTAATATAGTTTTTTTTTAAATTAGTAACGTATACTTTTTCAGAAAATATTTTCTTATCTAGAATCACCCATGTAATTTTCTAAACCCCTTCCAGGTTCATTTTATTTCGGGATTACGGGTACAAAAAATGTCAATTTTTTACCCATATGCTTATTTTTATACATACATAGCTTTTTAAACATAATAACATCATTCGCATGCAAAATTTCCTAAAAATTATTGTAAAAAAACAATTTAAACAAATAAGTAATTTACACGTATAGTTGGCTTTCTGTACGGCATAAATCATTAGACTTTGGAATCAATTCACACTAACTATAAATATAAAGCTTAGAATACCTAACTTTTATCTTGAATTAAATTTTATTTATATCCTATACATTTATATAAATGATTATGAAATTATTAATTAAAATTTTGTCGTGTATGATACAATAGAAAACACTGTACTGCACAGAGTCCAACATCGCAATCTGGAGAGTAGAACCTTGTTTCTCTCCTTACCTTCTTCCCTCTACTGTCTCTCTTTGAGCAGCAAATAATCTAGTAGCCAGAAAAGTAAACAAAAGCATTCGAAAGCATAAAAAGCACATGTGAGATATTTCGGGAAAGACTGATTGCACAGTGTAAAATTTCACAGTGCCCGAGCTACACTCGGGATGAGCCAGGAGGGTACATTTCTCCTTCCCGAGTTCAGCTCGGGAAAAACCTCGAAGGGGTTAAATTATCCAGACAGAGTCGCCGTAGTGCACAGATAACTCTAGCAAATTAAAAATTGTGATTTCTGTCTCTAAACTTCCTACTTTCTAATTTATTCTTGAGTTATATACTCACAAATCCATAATCAACTATCCTTCACTTCTTTTTCAGTTTTTTAATTTTCTTGCTCGTTGCCATTTCTTGCTTACTGAAAAATTCCTCAGGATTATCGAGTTATTCTCATAAAATCCTATTGGCCGATATCTTGAATGTCCTGAAAGGGGTACTTTAATTTAATGGATCGTGTTCATGGCTGTCCGAAACAACGAAAAAAATATTCCATAGAAATTATTAAATTTTTCATGCTTGTAACATGCTTCATGATATCATTTAATAAGCACCATTAATATATGATTGTTTTATATTATTTTTTAATGTTAAGAAATTTTAATAACAAAATGTTAATATTATATTGTAAGTATTTATAAGTTTTAATATTATATTATATTGTTGGTGTATTTCTGATACACCAACAAGTACTTTACTTGTTGGTGTATCAGAAGCAGGCAAAATTTGTGCGCCCTTTAGAGAGTACTCCTTCGTTTTCTGAGTGAAATAGTTGTTATGGAAATTTTGAAATCACTGTAACTGTACTTTGAAATATTTCCTCTTTTGTAGTAACATCTGATTTTGTAACTTTTTCGTTCATTTAATTTCATAATAAGGTATTACAAATCTTTCTTCTTTCCTTATAGATGAATTGAATCATCGAACTTATTATACGAAAAACAAACATTATTCTCTATATACTGTTGTTTGTCAGATTAATACAGTCTTAAAGAACTCCTATTTCGTTTTCAGAATGAAATTGTAGAAATTTTCAACTTTCTGCTTATCGCAACTATTTTTTCGTTTACTGTGACATCCGATTTAGTAGCTTTTGTGTTAACTTAATTTCTTAATAATAAATTACACATCTTTACCATACAATACCTTATCGACATATACTCTAGAAAATTTGTACTTCAGAAAGAATATAGATTCGTCCTGTTGGAGTTCTGGAATTGGAATCCATAGTGCAGTTGGCTTCTGGAATTAGAATCCATAGTGCAGTTTGCTTCATACATTGGGATCATAATCTGATCACAAGCTATAAAATACCAAATTAGCTTCATCAACAAATGGAGGAATTAAAATGTACAAGGACTGTCTTGCTATGATGATTTGTAATCCAGCATCAGTCAGCTACCACATGGGAGAGTGTACATCATGTTCTGGGACTACAGAATTAAAAACCATACTTGATGAAGCATTCGATGAAAATATGGTGGAAAAGGTCATTTTCAATCAGTGGATTTCTGTTGATAGGTGCTTTTTAGAAACAATACAAAAGTCAGCATCAGAATTTATTGACTTATTTTGTGAGAAAATGTCTGTATTATTTTATCATGACTTTGTGGTGAAAAAACAAAGTCCATTTATAAACATTATAAAAGAAAATTTAAAAGATTCAGAGTTTGTAGTTCTTCATTTTGTTGAAAATTACTTATTTGTTATACAGGATGAGGCCCAGAGCCACCACTAGACTAATGGTCAAGCTTCAATTCACCCATTTATTGTATATTATAAAGGAAAGTTTGGAATTGACCACTTTACATACATTGTAATTTCAGACTGTTTGAAGCACAATAAAGTAGCAGTTTACTGTTTTCAAAAGAAGCTTATTACTTTTTTGATAACAGAATTTTGATAACAAAAAAGTGCAAGGAAAATATTTTATTTCTCAGATGGGTCAACTACACAATATATAAATAAGAAAAACTTTCCCAATTTATGCTTACATAAGGAAGATTTTGGCATTGGGCAGAATGACATTTTTGGGCAATTGCTCATGGTAAAGGACCTTGTGATGGGTAGGAGGCACACTCAAAAGGTTAGCGGCTCGAGTAAGCCTACAACGACCATATAAAAATGAAATACTTACACCACGACAACTTTTTAAATGGGCACAGGAATGCATTTTACTTTTTCAACACAAGAACCCATTTCTACAGCTATATTTCCAGATGACCAATTTAAAAATTCTTTTGCAATTCCTGGAACTCGGAAATATGCTTTTATACCACCAGAATAAAAAACAAAAGTCTTTTTCATTTTCACAAGATTTATTGATGCAAACTGCAATAGCATCACAATAAAAGCTTCTATTTGCTGATATAAATGGCTATATTACTGCTCTTTATAATTGCAACTGGTGGCTTTCATTTATGTTAGAGAAAGAAGAGAAAAACTCTGAAGAAGTGAAAGTGACATTCCTTCACCCATCTGGACCATCACCAACTTATTTATATCTAGATAAGCCAGATATTCTATCGATTCTAATTTCAAATGTTTTGTGTAAATTGAATTCTTTAACTCCAACAGGACGAACGTATATTCTTTCTGAAGTAGAAATTCTTAAAACACATGAAGCTTTCTACCAGTTCCAATTAAATAAGTAGCACTATCCATCAAAAGTAATGCACTTTAATGATTTTTCTTTATTTTAAAATCTCCACAAATGTTAAATGTACTATTTACTAGAGTATATGTCGATAAGGTATTGTGCAAACATTAATGCCATCCTATACAGCTGAGTTAGATTAAAAGTAATGAATGCATGTTCTCATTTTCGTTATTGCAATAGTAAATATATCAAACAAAAACCTTTTGTAGCTTGTGATCCCATTATGATCCCAACATGAAACTTTGAGGATTAATTAACAATAATATGAGCAATTTTTGAGATTTTTTTCAAAATTTTAAAAACTTGGCTTTTTGAGAAATTTAAATTTTAAATTTTAATTTAAATTTAGATTTTTTATAAATTTCAAATCATCATGTGTCGTATATCATATGAAAGCCCATTAAAAAAGGTTTAAAATAACACCTTACACATATCTCTAGCTTAATTAGGTGAGTAGCAAGTGTAATTTAAAGGTATGCTGATAGTGTATTTTTTAGACAAATCTGGCAACTTTAAAGCCTTATAACTCCCAAACCAGTTATTATTTGAACATAAGATTTGGGGATTTTCTTTATAACCATGAAGTCACTTACTATACCAAATTTAATCAAAATTGGAGGGGGTCAGGTAGAAACCTTGTGTTGATTTGGTATGGAATTACCCTATAATGATATTTGGCAAACGATAAATCACAATATTAAAATTCAGATATCCTCCTGCTATAGTTTTGAATTTCAGAAATTAACCTTAATATAGTTTATATTTTAAATTAGTAGCGTGTACTTTTTCAGAAAATTTTGTAAGATGTTCAGAAAATATTCTCTTACTTAGGTTTGGTTTGGAGCGCTACGGTCTGCTGTTTTGCACACGGGGGCTAATGAGACCGGGACCTACTGCTTAAAGCCGATTCCGAACGGCTACGAACATCCCTGCCATAGTGGGATTCGAACCCACGAACTCCGGTACCGACGATCAGCGCCCTAACCAATCGGCCAGCGTTCGGCTTTCCTTACTTAGAATCACCCATGTAGCGTTCCTAAACTATCATGACAGAGTTGCCGTAGAGCACAGATGTCTCTAGCAAATTAAGAATTGTGATTGCTGTCTCTAAACTTCCTACTTTCTAATTTATTCTTGAATCATATACTCACGAATCCATAATCATCTAATCATCTATCCTTTTCCTCCTTTTCAGTTTTTATATTTCTTGCTCGTTGCCATATCTTGTTTACTAAAAAGTGCCTCAGGATTATCGGGTTAGGCTCATAATATCCTATTAGCCGTTATCTTGAAGGTCTTGAAAGGGGTAACTTATTTTGATGAAACATGTTCAAGGCTGTCCGAAATAACGAAAAAATATTCCGCAGAACTTATTAAATTCTGCATGCCTGTAACATGTTTTATGATATCATTTAATAAACACAATTAATATATGATTATTTTTAATGCTAAGAAATTTTAATAACAAAGTTTTAATATTATATTGTATATTAAGGTATTTTACTTGTTGGTGTATCAGAAACAGGCAAACATCATTCACTCTTAGACTTGTGCTCGAGCATTTAAAGAATTTGTGTGCCCTTTAGAGAGTACTCTTTCGTTTTCTGAGTGAAATAGTTGTTATGGAAATTTTGAAATCACTGTTACTGTACTTTGAAATATTTCCTCTTTTGTAGTAACATCTGATTTTGTAACTTTTTCGTTCATTTAATTTCATAATAAGGTATTACAAATCTTTCTTCTATCCTTATAGATGAATTGAATCATCGAACTTATTATGCAAAAAACAAGCATTATTCTCTATATACTGTTGTTTGTCAGTTAATACAGTCTTAAAGAACCCCTATTTCGTTTTCAGAATGAAATTGTAGAAATTTTCAACTTTCTGCTTATCGCAACTATTTTTTCGTTTACTGTGACATCTGATTTAGTAGCTTTTGTTTTAACTTAATTTCTTAATAATAAATTACAAATCTTTACCATTAAAAGAGTATTGAATCATTCGACTTAGTATATGAAAAATGAATGGTATTAATATTCAATAAATGTTATAAACTCTAAAGGTATAAATTAATAAAACTTGCATATTAACATTAGTCCCTACCTAGTTCTGCTTGCTAGAATAGTAATCTTATTATTTTGTTTTTGAATGAAATAATTGTAGAAATTTTGGACTCACTGAAACTGAAATTTTGAACTCAAAGTAATTGTTCCTTGCAACAAACTGTTTCAGCCTTTGTTGTAACATCCGATTTGGTAACTTTTCATCCGCTTTAATTTCACAATAATGAATTACATATCTTTCTTCTCCTTATAGAAGAGTTGAATCATTGAACCTTATTATACGAAAAATAAATTGTTATAATATTTAATAAATTTCATAAATTCTAAAGATTTAAATTAATTTAACTTACGTTTTAGCATTACTGTCTCTGTACTATTGTTTGTCTGTAGAACTCACTGCAACTGTTTATCTCTACTATGTCTGCTTCTACCTTATCATCTGATTTGGTAACTTTTTTGTTACTTTATATTATAGTAATAAATTACCAATTTTTCCTCTACCCTTACAGGAGAATTGAATCATTGAACTTAGTATGGGAAAATAAATTGTGATAATATTCAATAAATGTTATAAATTTAAAAGATTTAAATTAATAAAACTTATATATTAACATGAGTCTTACCTGCTTTTGCTTGTCAGATTAGTAATCTTTGCAGACTCGTATTTCGTTTTCTGAATGAAATATTTGTAGAAATTTTGAAGTCACTGTATATCGCAAGTATTTCTGCCTCTAATATAACATCCGATTTTGTGACTTTTTGGTTGACTTAATTTCATAATAACAAATTACAAATCTTTACTTTACCATTAGAGGAGAATTGAATCATCGAACTTATTATAGGAAAACTAAACTGGGAGGATATTTAATAAATATTATAAATGTTAAAGAATGAAATTAATAAAACTTAGATATTAACATGAGTCTATTCCTACTTTTGCTTGTCAGATTAGTAATCTTTAGAGATCTGAATGAATGTCGTTTCTGAATGAAATATTTGTAGAAAATTTTACTCAAATTAACTGTTTATTGCAACTATTTCCGCCTTTATAGTAACATCCGCTTTGATAACTTTTTCGTTCACTTAATTTCACAATAATGAATTACAAATATTAAGAATTGAATCACCGAACTTATTATACGAAAAATAAATTGTATTAATATTCAATAAATTTTATAATTTCAGAAGATTTAAATTAATACAAATCACATATTATCATTACTGTCTATATATTATTTATTTTCTATAAAATTCACTGCAACTGTTTATCTCAACTATGTCTGCTTCTACCTTATTATCGCCGAACGATGGCCGAATGGTAGAGCGCTGCTCTTCGGAACCAGAGTTCGCGGGTTCGAATCCCGCTGCGGGCATGGTTGTTTGTAGCCGTTCGGAATCGGCTTTAAGCTGTAGGTCCCGGTCTCATTAGCTCTCGTGTGCAAAACAGTAGACCGTAGCGCTCCAAACCAAACCAAACCAATCTACCTTATTATCTCATTTGGTAACTTTTTTGTTAACTTAATTTTATAGTAATAAATTAAAAAATTTTCCCTCTACCCTTACAGCAGAATTTAATCATCGAACTTAGTATGGGAAAAATAAATTGTGATAATGTTCAATAAATGTTATAAATTCAAAAGATTTAAATTAATAAAACTTAGAAATGAACATTAGCCAGTACCTACTTTTTCTTGTCAGATTAGTAATCTTTAGAGACCCGTATTTCATTTTCTGGATGAAATAATTGTAGAAAATTTCAACTCACTCTATATCGCAACTATTTCTGCCTTTAATGTAACATCCTATTTTGTGAATTTTTGGTTGACTTAATTTCACAATAACAAAATAAAATTACAAATTTTTACTTTACCATTAAAGAAGAATTGAATCATCGAACTTATACGAAATCTAAATTGGGATGATATTTTATAAACATTATAAATGCTAAAGATTTAAATTAATAAAACTTTAATTAAATTATGTTAATATCTTAATAAAGATATTCACATAAGTCCATGCCTACTTTTGCTTGTATGATTAGTAATATTTAGAGATCTGAATGAATGTCGTTTCTGGATGAAATATTTGTAGTAATTTTGAATTCAAAGGAATTGTTCATTGCAATTATTTCCGCCTTTGTTGTAACATCCGATTTTGCAACATTTTCGTCCACTTAATTTCATAATAATGAATTACAAATCTTTCTTCTCCCCTTCAAAGAAGAATTGAATGATCGAACTTTTTATGCGAAAAATCAATTGTATTAGCATTCAAAAAAATTTTATAAATTCTAAAGATTTAAATTAAATATAACTTACTTATTATCATTACTGTCTCTCTACTATTGTTTGTCTGTAGAACTCACTGTAACTGTTTATCGCAACTATATCTGCTTTAACTGCAAAATCTGATTTGGTAACATTTTTGTTAACTTAATTTCATAGTAATAAATTACAAATTTTTCCTCTGCCCTTACAGGAGAATTGAATCATAGAACTTAGGATGGGAAAAATAAATTGTTATAAAATTCAATAAATGTTATAAATGCTAACCATTTAAGTTAATAAAACTTAGATATTAACATGAGTCCATACCTACTTTTGTTTGTCCGATTAGTAATTTTTAGAGACCCTTATTTCATTTTCGGAATGAACTCACTGTATTGTATATCGCAACTAGTTCTGTCTTTAATATAACATCCGGTTTTGTAATTTTTGGTTGATTTAATTTCATAATAACAAAATTACAAATCTTTATTTTACCATTAAATGAGAATTGAATCATCAAACATATTATAGGAAATCTAAATTGGGATGATATTTAAAAAATATTATAAATGCTAAATATTTAAATTAGTAAAACTTAGATATTATCATTAGTCCTATCCACTTTTGCTTGTCAGATTAGTAATCTTAAAAGAGAGGAATGAATATCGTTTCTGAATGAAATATTAGTAGAAATTTTGAACTCAAAGTAACTGTTCATTGCAACCATTTCCACCTTTGTTCTAACATCTGATTTGGTAACTTTTTAGTCCACTTAATTTCACAATAATGAATTATAAATATTCCTTCTCCCCTTAAAGAATAATTCAATCATTGAACTTATTATACAAAAAATAAATTTTCTAAGTATTTAATAAATTTTATAGATTCTGAAGATTTAAATTAGTACAACTCACATATTATCATTACTGTCTATCTATTATTTATTGTCTATAAAACTCACTGTAACTGTTTATCTCAACTATGTCTGCTTCTACTTTATTATCTGATTTGGTAACTCTTTTGTTAGTTAGTTTTTGTTTTATAGTAATAAATTACCAATTTATCCTCTACCCTTACAGAAGAATTGAATCATTGAACTTAGTATGGGAAAATAAATTGTGATAATGTTCTATAAATGTTATAAATTTAAAAGATTTAAATTAATGAAACATAAATATTAACATTAGTCCATACCTACTTTTGCTTGTCAGATTAGTAATCTTTAAAGACCCATATTTCGTTTTCTGAATGAAATAATTGTAGAAAATTTGAACTCAGTATATGTCGCAACTATTTCTGCCTCTAATATAACATCCGATTTTGTGACTTTTTGGTTGACTTAATTTCATAATAACAAAATTAAAAATCTTTACCATTATAGGAGAATTGAATCATCGAACTTATTATAGGAAAACTAAATTGGGATGATATTTAATAAATATTATAAATGCTAAATATTTAGATTAATAAAATTTATATTACCATTAATCCATACGTACTTTTGCTTCAGATATGTAATCTTAATATACTTGTATTTCGTTTTCTGAATCAAGTAATTGTTATGGAAATTTTGAAATCACTATAATTATTCATTGCAACAATTTCCGTCTTTGTTGTAACATCCGATTTTGTAACATTTTCGTCCACTTAATTTCATAATAATGAATTACAAATCCTTATCTTCCCCTTAAAGAAGAATTGAATCATCGAACTTATACGGAAAATAAATTGTATTAGCATTCAAGAAATTTTATAAATTTTAAATATTTAAATTAATATAAATTATTTATTATTATTACTGTCTCTGTACTATTGTTTGTCTGTAGAACTCACTGTAACTGTTTATCGCAACTATATCTGCTTCTACTGCAACATCTGATTTAATAACATTTCTGTTATCTTAATTTTATAATAATAAATTACAAATATTTCCTCTACCCTTACAGGAGAAATGAATCATGGAACTTAGTATGGGAGAAATAAATTGGGATAATATTCAATAAATATTATAAGTTCTAAAAATTTAAATAATTAATACTTAGATATACACATTATTCCATACCGACTTTTGTTAGTCAGATTAGTAATCTTAAAAGACTTGTATTTCGTTTCTGAATGAAAAAATTGTAGAAAGTCGTTCACTTAATATCATAATAGATCAATTACAAACCTTTATTCTCCTCTTAAAAGGGAATTGAATCATTGATGTTATTACAGTAAAAATAAATTGTCATAATATCCAATAAACTTTATAAATTCTGAAGATATAAATTAATATGACTTTTATATTAACATTAGTTTTTATCTTTGTTTGTTAGAATAATATTTGTAAGAATTCTTATTCCATTTCTGAATGAAATAATTGTAGAAATTTTGAAATCACCGTATCTGTTCATCGCAACTATTTCCACCTTTGCTGTAACATCCGATTTTTCAACTTTTTTTCTCACTTAATTTCATAAGAGATAAATTACAAATCCTTCTGATCCCCTTAAAGAAGAATTTAATTCCCGAATTTTGTATCTGAAAAATAAATTATGATAACATTCAATACATTTTATAAATTCTAGAGATTTTAATTAATTCAACATACATATTAGCATTACTCTCCATCTGCTATTATTTTTAGAATATTAATTTTTAGAGGCCCTTTCTTATGAAATAGTTGTTGTTATTTTCAACCTACAGTAAATGCTTATGCAACTATATCCTCTGTCTTTGCAACATCAGATTCTGGACCTTTTTCATAATAATAAACTAAAAGTCTTTCTTTTCTTCTTAAAGAGAATTGAATCCATCAGCTTAGTTTATGAAAAACTAAATTCTGATAACATTCAATAAATTTATAAATTCTAAAGATATAAATTAATACAACTTACATACTAACATTAGTCTCTATCTACAATTGTTTGTTAGAATAATAGTCTTAAGAGCTGTTATTTAATTTCTGAATGAAATAATTGTGGAAATTTTGAAATCCCCTTATCTGTTCATCGCAACTATTTCAACCTTTGCTGTAACATCCGATTTTGTAACTGTTTCTCTCACTTAATTTCAAAAGAGATAAATTACAAATCTTTCTCCTTCCCTTAAAGAAGAATTGAATCCCCGGACTTAGTGTTTGAAAAATATATTATGATAACAATCAATTAATTTTATAAATTCTAGAGATGTAAATTAATGCAACATACATATTAGCATTACTCTCTATCGGCTATTGTTTTTAGAATAGTAGTCTTAAGAGACCCTTACTTATGAAGTAATTGTAGATATTTTCAACCTACAATGCTTATGCAACTATGTCCTCCTTCTTTGCAACATCCGATTGTGGAACTTTTTTCATCATAATAAACTAAAACTCTTTCTTTCCTTCTTAAAGAGAGCTGAATTCATCAGCTTAGTTTATGAAAAACTAAATTCAGGTAACATTCAATCAATTTACAAATTCTAAAGATATAAATTAATACAACTTACATACTAACATTATTCTCTATCTACAATTGTTTGTTAGAATAATAGTCTTAAGAGTTCTTATTTAATTTCTGAATGAGAAATAGTTGTAGAAATTTTGAAATCACCATATCTGTTTATCGCAACTATTTCCACCTTTGCTGTAACATCCGATATTGTAACTTTTTCGCTCACTTAATTTCATAAGAGATAAATTACAAATCTTTCTACTTTCCTTAAAAAAGAATTTAATCCCCGAACTTAGTGTGCGAAAAATAATTTATGATAACATTCAATAAATTTTATAAAAAATTCTAGTGATGTAGATTAATGCAACATACATATTAGCCTTACTCTCTATCGGCTATTGTTTTTAGAATAGGTGTTAAGAGACACTTACTTATGAAATAATTGTAGATATTTTCAACCTACAATGCTTATGCAACTATGTCCTCCTTCTTTGCAACATCCGATTGTGGAACTTTTTTCATCATAATAAACTAAAACTCTTTCTTTCCTTCTTAAAGAGAGCTGAATCCATCAGCTTAGTTTATGAAAATATAAATTCTGATAACATTCAACAAGTTTATAAATTCTAAAGATATAAATTAATACAACTTACATACTACCATTAGTCTCTATCTACAATTGTTTGTTAGAATAATAGTCGTAAGAGTTCTTATTTAATTTCTGAATGAGAAATAGTTGTAGAAATTATGAAATCACCATATCTGTTTGTCGCAACTATTTCCACCTTTGCTGTAACATCCGATATTGTAACTTTTTCGCTCACTTAATTTCATAAGAGATAAATTACAAATCTTTCTACTCTCCTTAAAAAAGAATTTAATCCCCGAACTTAGTGTGCGAAAAATAATTTATGATAACATTCAATAAATTTTATAAATTCTAGAGATTTTAATTAATCCAACATTCATATTAGCATTACTCTCTATCTGCTATTATTTTTAGAATAGAAATCTTAAGAGACCCTTACTTATGAAATAGTTGTTGTTATTTTCAACCTACAGTAAATGGTTATGCAACTATGTCCTCCTTCTTTGCAATATCCGATTCTGGACCTTTTTCATAATAATAAACTAAAAGTTTTTCTTTTCTTCTTAAAGAGAATTGAATCCATCAGCTTAGTTTATGAATAACTAAATTCTGATAACATTCAATCAATTTATAAATTCTAAAGATATAAATTAATACAACTTACATACTACCATTAGTCTCTATCTACAATTGTTTGTTAGAATAATAGTCGTAAGAGTTCTTATTTAATTTCTGAATGAGAAATAGTTGTAGAAATTTTGAAATCACCATATCTGTTTGTCGCAACTATTTCCACCTTTGCTGTAACATCCGATATTGTAACTTTTTCGCTCACTTAATTTCATAAGAGATAAATTACAAATCTTTCTACTCTCCTTAAAAAAGAATTTAACCCCCGAACTTAGTGTGCGAAAAATAATTTATAACATTCAATAAATTTTATAAATTCTAGAGATGTAAATTAATGCAACATACATATTAGCATTACTCTCTATCGGCTATTGTTTTTAAAATAGTAGTCTTAAGATACCCTTACTTATGAAATAATTTTAGAAATTTTCAACCCACTATAAATGTTCATGCAACTATTTCTGCCTTCTTTGCAACATCCGATTCTGGACCTTTTTAGGTCACATTTCATAATAATAAACTAAAAGTCTTTCTTTTCTTCTTAAAGAGAATTGAATCCATCAGCTTAGTTTATGAGAATATAAATTCTGATAACATTCAATAAATTTATAAATTCTAAAGATATGAATTAATGTAACTTACATACTAACATTAGTCTCTATCTACTATTGTTTTTAGAGTAATAGTCGTAAGAATTCTTATTTCATTTCTGAATGAAATAATTGTAAAAATTTTTAAATCACTATCTGTTTATCGCAACTATTTCCACGTTTGTTGTATCATCATTTTGTTACTTTTTCGCTCACTTAATTTCATAATAGATAAATTACTTTCTTCTCCCTTTAAAAGGGAAGTTAATCCCCGAATTTAGTATATTAAAGATAAATTATGACAATATTCAATACATTTTGTAAATTCTAGCAATGTAAATTAATACAACACAGATATTATCATTACTCTCTATCTACTATTGTTTTTAGTATTGTAGTCTTAAGAGATCCCTATTGAAAATGAAAGAATTGTACAAATTTTGAACACAAATTCTGATAACATTCAATAAATTTATAAATTCTAAAGATATAAATTAATACAACTAACCATTAGTCCGTATCTACTATTGTTTGCTAGATTTATAATCGTAAGAATTCTTATTTTATTTTTGAATGAAATACTTGTAGAAATTTTGAAATCACTACATATGTTTATCGCAACTATTTCCACCTTTATTGTAACATCCGCTTTTGTAACTTTGAATTTTATTCAGTTGAAGTTCAATTTCATAATAGATAAAATGCAAATCTTTCTTCTCCCTTTAAAGGAGAACTTTATTCCCGAAATTAGTATATGAAAAATATATAGAATAAAATTTATAAATTATAGAAATGTAAATTAATGCTCCATACATATAAGCATTACTATCTATCTACTCTTGTGTTTAGAATAGTAGTCTTAAAGGACCCCCTATTGTAAATAAAATAATTGTAGAAATTTTGAACCCACTGTAAATGTTCAAGAAACTATGTACGCCTTCTTTGCAACATCCGACTCTGGAACTTTTTCACTCACATACCCTATATAATAATAGCCTAAATTATCTTTCCGTCTGTCCTCTGATGTATGAAGCGGTTGTACCTGGAATATAAAGAGGCATCCATATTGGATTCTTCAAGAGTTAGAGTTAGCAATGCTCGAAATCCACTTTTTCCTACTTTTCTAGCATTTAATGCATTATTTTAAGACCTATTTTCCCTGGTTAAGAGCAGGCGATTAAATTTATCAATTTATCCCTTAATAAATAGATAAACATTACATTTTTTTCTAGCATTAT
>CM063506.1:37739741-37747241 GCA_032207245.1 Pardosa pseudoannulata
TCTCGCATAGCTCTAAAACCCTTACAATTAGAACAATGTTCTCACTACAGCTCCAGCAGAACGATGGCCGATTGGTGAGGGTGCTGGCCTTCGGTACTGGAATTCGTGGGTTCGAATCCTACAGTGGCATGGATGTTCGTAGCCGTTCGGAATCGGCTTTAAGCTGTAGGTCCCGGTCTCATTAGCCCCTGTGTTGCAAAAAGTAGACCGTAGCACTACAAACCAAACCACTACAACTCCAAAACTCGTGTGTTTCCTTTTTACTGGCATTAAAAATTTATAACTAAGCGAATTATGCGTGGTAAACCAACTTCATTATGCGCGATATTCTCGCTTTTCAAAAAAACTATCGCACTTTACATTTCATTCATTTGTCACTCTTTACATTTTGTTTAAATCAGTTTCATTTTACGCCAAATTCTCGAAAACTTCCATTTTTGCTAGATTTTTTTTCCTTTTACTTGAGATTCTTGAATTTCATTCTTTCTACATCTACTTTCTACACCTACCACGGTAGCTCAGTCGCAAAGGCAACGATCTCGTACTTAAAAGGTTCCGGGTTCTGCCTAAGATCCTCCGTGTTCGTTAAAGGTGATTGGGGCACGTAAAATGTGTTCGTGGCCACAATGTCCTCCAAGTTCTCAATTAATACCTCTGGGGGTGGCAAGCCAAGTCTATGGGTCTTCTGCTTGGTCATTTCTTCAAAATTACGAGGACCTACTAGAGCGAAGTTGTTCTTTCACCTTAATGGTGCTCATTAACTCTCTGGCTGCTTAACCCGTGATTTCCACGGGCATTTGTTTTTCTTCCTTTTTTGAGAAGCGCACCCCACTTTTTTATTTTTTAACCAATGAAATAAAATATATACATTATTAGACGTTTAATTATGTAATAAATAGAATTATGTGAGTAGAATTATAGTTATATTAGATAATATAATTATAATTATACTATGTAATAAATAGAAATTAACTGTAATTCAAATGAAATTTATTAAAAAACATTTTTCTTGTGACAACATCTGAAATTGGTTTTTTTTGACAGTTTAATTTCGCACGATAAGAATCTTTCCTAGAAGGATAAAGTGCATATTCTATTATATATATATATATATATATATATATATATATATATATATATATATATATATATATATATATATATATATATATATGTATGTATATATATATATATATATATATATATATATATGTATATATATATATTATATGTATATATATATATATATATATATATGTATATATATATATATATATATATATATATATATGTATATATATATATATATATATATATATATATATATATATATATATGTATATATATATATATGTATATATATATATATATATATATATATATATATATATATATATATGTATATATATGTATATATATATATGTATATATATATATATATGTATATATATATATATATATATATATATGTATATATATATATATATATATATATATGTATATATATGTATATATATATATATATATATATATATATATATATATATATATATATATATATATGTATATATATATATATATGTATATATATATATGTATATATATATGTATATATATATGTATATATATATATATATATATATATATATATATATATATATATATATATATATATATATATATATATATATATATATATATATATATATATATATATATATATATATTTAAAATGTATAAAAAATTGGACACTTTTTGAACCGATTTTGGTCTACAAATTGAGCAGTCAGGGGTTAAAACGAAAGACGCCATCCTTGGCCTTAATAGAGAGCCTGCAGGCTCAATCGTGCTTGGTTTGTACAAGTGGCATGAGAAACAACAACAACAACAACTCTTATTTTTTGGTTTTTTTCTAGACTGCTATTTATTTTATTAGAATAGGAATATACAAAAGTGTTTCACGCATTGCTGAAATAAGCGGGACATTACAAACAATTCCTAGAAGGTGGGGAAAGGGGACATTACTCCGTAAACATGACTTCTCCTCTTTCTGTACCCGAACGAAGGCCGAATGGTTAAGGCTTTCTTTGTCCTTTGGATCTTTCCTTACCGGAGTTCGTGTGTTCGAATCCCACTATGGCATGGATGTTCGTAGTCGTTCTCAATAATCTGGGCAGGATTACTGCGGAGTATCCCCCGCACTTCCAGAAACTGCATTAGTTGTTTCTTATCTGTCTAGATTGTCTACATTTTTTTGATAATTTAAATTATATGGTCGGAAAGCTGACTTGGCTTATTGTTGCCTGACGGTCAGACCGAACCAGCAATCCAACACCCTACACCCGACTTCTAGTGGGTGACAGGTTACAAGTAGTACACGGCTTTAAGCAGTAGGTCCCGGTCTCATTATCCCTCATGTTGCAAAACAGTAAACCGTAGGGTTCCAAAAGACTCTAATCAACCCCCTTTCTTTAGAACTTGGTAGCAAAGTATAACATACACATCATGTTAAAATGCGCAGAAATTATTTCTCTGTAGAAACAAATGTTACGCATCCTACTGTAGCATAGCAGCCACTTTAGCTGGATGCAGTTTTGGGACAGTCAAATTCACTCTTTTTTACAGGAAGGGAATCTTGTTAAATTATGCAGATTACATATTCATCAATGAGTATTTTATACTAATATACGTACATCTAGAAAAATTAAACAATCAAGGCTGTGCATTTCAATGATAAATTAACATTTTACAATGTTGTGAATGGTAAATAAAACATTTTACGAGTAAACAGACAAAAACCAAACGTATGAAAAATGCTTCCGTTTTTGCATCTTTCACAATTCTGAGACATCAGCTCTATAATTTTGTGTTAACAATTGTTATTTAGAATTCAATCGAATTTGAAGTCACGTATGAAGCCTAAATGTATAAGGGGTCAATAAAGAAAAAATGTTTATGAAAAAGTTATTTCAATCTAATTTTTATTACTTAAATTAGTAGCTACATTTGAGGTTCAGGTGAATGAAACGGTTAGTTCAAGAATCACTCTAAAAGTTTTTAAAATCGGGTAAATTTGATAAAGTCAAACTTTTCAAATTTTGGAATTATTTACAGTTAATCCCTTCCAAAATTAATGTACTTCTGTAGAAAAATTTTCGAAAGTTTAAAAGTTTGAAGCTATTTATTTATTTATTTAATTATTTTGAATGCATGTAAAATATTCTTTTATATCCTCAATAACGGTAATCCCGTAAAATTTTCTTTATAGCAAGGTGAATGAAATTAGGAAGAGGTTCTGCCATTTTGAAGGGGTTTTATTAAAAAAAATTCGACTCTCAATTTTGACGTATGAGAAGATGCATTGACGAAGCATGAGTGTCCTTATGTTTTTTCCTGAAGAAAAATAGGGAAGACACTAAGTGTTGTACTAATTAGCTGTAACTGTCTTCTGCCCCTCCAATTTGTTGTCTTTGGTCAGTGTTGTGCTTCTGGAGAAAATGTCATCCAATTCTTTTTTCATTGCTAATATTTTTTCATTATTGTTGATTTGAGGTCATATTCAAGGACCAAGTCTATACAATTTTGACGTGTTGGAACGGCAGGAAACGGTAGGTACTCTCATAACCAATTATGATTTTAGAAATAAGGCAATGTCCACCACCTTATAGTAGTTTTAGGTTTCTTTGCAGATTCAGACACGCTCCTCTTTTTGGTGTTCTGTTACATTATGTGGGACCCGACGACAAACTAGTTTTTCCATATGCAGTTCTTCAAGAATAATTTTGCATTAGCCTGTGGATCCACTGTCAAGTTCCATCTGTATCATTTGGTAAGTGCAGTGATTTTTTGCAGATTCAGACTCGCTCCTCTTTTTGGTGTTCTTTTACATTATGTGGGACCCGACGACAAACTAGTTTTTCCATATGCAGTTCTTCAAGAATAATTTTGCATTACCTTGTGGATCCACTGTCAAGTTCCTTCTGTATCATTTGGTAAGTGCAGCGATTATCACCGATTAACATTTTATGTATGGCCAGCACATTTTTATAGGACTGCAGCTGACAAGGTACATCGAGTATTTCTGATCATCCTGGAGAGAACTTTTACCGAACTTTAATTACGAAATTTTGTGAACAATCTGATTACAGTAGCATGAGATAAAGCTTCGTTTAAGAATTCTAACTGTAATCATTAAAGGTGATCTTGTTTATTTAACCACCCTTTAAAAGTTATATATTAACTTAGCACGATAATACTCTCACGTCAACTCCATTTTTCTTCTATCGAAATTTATTTTCCGGCAGCTAAATTATGAATGTTACCACAAATTATCGTGTGCGACCATAAAAGATTTCAAATTTACTTTTTTATCGATACTTTTTCTCCTATCCTCTGGCACTGACCCAAATTTCAGAGTAACTTACATAAGAAAATATCATAGTTACTAAAATTTATTGTTATTAGGACACTACAGCTATTAGAGTGCAATGGAGTATTTTTTCGTATGATATATTAATATGGTCTTTGATTTGATCGTGTACTCTAGGAATAAATGCATAGCGAAATAAAAAAAAGCCTCATTCAATGCAATAAATACTCCAAGACTTATGAATGAGGAAGGATCTAATACTGTGGCACCTCGGTCTATCGAAACTGGAAAACAATGAATGAAGAAAATGAATTATTAAATATGCAAATGAAGAAAATGAAGATTTCAGTAAAATGTGCGATTACAGACAAATTAATAATTTACTACATTAATAGGCATTGTTTAACATTTATAAAATATAATTAAATATGAATTTTATGTAGAAAATTTAAAAAAATATTTTGTAACTAATGTCTGCGTTATACAAGTTAATTATCTGATTGCAATAAATGAACTTTTATCGCCTCTATCGCTGGGAGTACACTATCCCTGTCAGAGTGGGGTACATAAATGATTTTATTTTTGAGAAAGTTTCGTGTGTCTCGCCAAAACTTTGTTCTGATTCAGATTTGTTTTCGTCTTTTCCTTCCATTCCCTCATGATCTTACTAGTCATTATCTTTCGTCATCACTAGTCATTATCATTTACACGAAAGATACTGGTCATTATCTTTCATGTAGTTAAAAGTTAGACCTTAAATCTCAAAACCAACCGATTGACCTTACTTTTGGTCTCTACATAAGTCCTCCACTGTAGTCTGTAACCCCCCCCCATTTTAATCTTTTTGATTTCTTAAACGAAATTAGTTTTCGTGTTTATATTTAAGCTCATTGTCTCATCACCATCTGCACTTCTTTACATATATTATTTCCTATATACTCGGGTACGTTTTATATGACTTTCTTGGAAATCATGGTTTATTTTTTAACAGTTTGTTTGGCATAATATGTCCCAAGAGGATTTAAAGTCATGAAATTCCATATAAATCAAATCAAACTAACCTGCAGATCTCTAATCCTCTGGGGATCTGAGAAAGTCCCTGGTGAGCTTGAAATCTTTTTTCCATTCTCGTGATCTTAAAATGTTCATACCAACTTAAAAATAATTTATTTATTCAGATCTCGTAAATTCCACAAAATTGATATTTCTTTGAATGCGAAAAGACAAGAGTCAAAGGTATCAACGATAGATGCGGGAAAATTATGAATCCGAGAATGATAAATGCAGTAAAAAATGATATTAGTTCTACAAGGCTATTATTTGGGACGAAATAAAATAGAACGATGAATACAAGAAACGAATATTTCCAGGTTCCACCGCATTACAAAATATTGTTACAATCGAATTCCTTTGAATATGTTTACATGAGCATTTGAGGTTTTACTCTTCTATTAAGAAACATTAAAACCAAGTGCTTACGAAAGTTTGGTTTAAAACTTCTGATGACCCATTGACACCAGAAGGAATTATCTGAGTTGGAGATGTGGAAGACAATAGATAGCTCATGAATTACGGAAATATTCCATAAGCAGGAAAAAAATTACATATCATCATTTCATGTTTTTTCTTCTATCGAGAAACATTAAAACCTAGTGCTTACGAAAGTTTAATTTAAAACTTCTGATAACTCATTGGTCTAAGAAAGAATCAGTTGAACTGGAAAGGGGGAAGTCAATAGAAAGCTTATTGCAAAACGTTAACATGAGCATGATCAAAAATATACATTAGCAATAAAGGTCTTCTCTTCTATCGAGAAACATTAAAACCAAGTGCTTACGTTTAATTTAAAATTTCAGCTAACCCATTGGTCTAATAAAGAATTAATTGAACTGGAAAGGAGGGTAAGTCAATAGTAAGTATATCCATTACAAAACTTTTACATTAGCATGATCAAAAATATACATCAGCATTAGAGGTTTTCTCTTCTATCGAGAAACATTAAAACCTAGTGCTTACGAAAGTTTCATTTAAAACTTTTGATGGTCCATTAGTTAAGAAAGAATCAGTTGAACTGGAAAGGGGGGAGTGAACAGAAAGCTTATCAACTACAGAACTTTTACATGAGCATAATCAAAAATATACATTAGCAATAGAGGTTTCTCTTTTCTATCAAGAAACATCAAGACCTAGTGTTTACGAAAGTTTAATTTAAAACATCTGATGACCCATTGGTCTAAGAAAGAATCAGTTGAACTGGAAAGAAAGTCAATAGAGATTATCAATTACAAAACTTTTACATAAGCACGATCAAAAATATACATAAGCATTAGAGGTTTTTCTCTTCTATCAAGAAACATCAAGACCTAGTGTTTATGAAAGTTCAATTTAAAACTTCTCATGACTCCTTAGTCTAAGAAAGAATCGATTGAGCTGGAGAGAGGAATGTCAGTAAGAAACTCTTGAACATTTGAGATTTTTCTCTTCTATCGAGAAACATCAAACCGAAAGTGGCTTGAAAGTAAAAGTCTGATTTAGAACTTCTGCTGACCCCTTGTCTAAGAAAGAATCAGTTGAACTGGAAAGGGAGAATACAATAGAAAGCTTATCCATTTCACAACTTTTACATGAGCACGATTAAAAATATACATAAGCATTAGAGATTTTTCTCTTCTATCAAGAAACATCAAGACCTAGTGCTTACAAAAGTTTAATTTATAACTTCTCATGACTCCTTGGTCTAAGAAAGAATCAGCTGAGTTGGAGAGATAAATGTCAACAGAAAGATCTTGAACATTTGAGGTTTTTCTCTTCTATCGAGAAACATCAAACCCAAAGTGCTTTGAAAGTAAAAGTTTGCTTTAGAACTTCTGCTGACCCCTTGTCTAAGAAAGAATTAGCTAAGCTGGATAAGTTGCAATCAGTAGAAAGCTTACAAATTACAAAACTATGGAGACCCTTGCTATGGCTCTACGATTCTTAAGGAAGTATCCGCAGGGATCACATCATATATAAAACCATGTTCAGAAGGGATTCACACGGTGAAGTTAAATAAAACAACTAGATCTAGACACAGGCATTTATTTAAGATAGTGTAATGAATGACGTAGAGCTCTGGATATCGAACTGAACTA
>CM063506.1:37752241-37772241 GCA_032207245.1 Pardosa pseudoannulata
ATAGATAAATAGATAAATATACAGATGTATATAGTATTTCATACATAGTATTTAACTAATAATATAGTCCTAAAAACTAAGTGATGAACCATTGTAGTTTTAGAGTATATATATATATACTGTATATAAATACTACATATATATATATAGATAAATAGATAAATAGACAGATGTATAGAGTATTTCATACATAGTATTTAACTAATAATATAATCCTAAAAACTAAGTGATGAAATCACTGTAGTTTTAGAGAATATATATATACACTGTAAACAAATACTACATATATATAGATAGATAAATAGATAAATAGACAGATGTATATAGTATTTTATACATAGTATTTAACTAATAATATAATCCTAAAAACTAAATGATGAATCTACTGTAGTTTTAGAGTCTCAGATCTAGGCAGAATCTAATTACTTTTAAAGTTCAACCGATTTTAATTTTTTCATGGACCCATTTTATTCGTAGCCTTGACTTTAATTCTTCTAAGGTACAAAGACGATATTTTCTATTTATCCAAAAAAGATCTCAACACTTATACTATACCATTGCACGTAAAAAAATGCTTGGTAGCTATGCATTTTGAAACATTTTATGGGTCTATAACCAGGGCATGAAGCAATACATAGAAATGGTGCAATTTTTTTTTTTACTTCTTTTTTAAACATCGCGTTCGGGGAGTGGGTAGACGCATAAAGACATCATCTAGGATATTGAAGGGAAGATTCTGTGTTATATTCGACCTTAAATGATTCACAGTAGGCGGGAGGGGAAGGGGAACATTGGGGACTTTCAGGGGGAGGCATGTGTTGTAGGATATTCCGCAGGTGTAATGTTTGAATTAGATGCTATAACCGTGAGCCCAATGCTTTCAATCGACTTTTTTCCCTAAAGGAAAGAGGAAAGTAAGTATGTTTGATATAATGTTTTCCGCGAGGTATGCTTTAGAAGCAAACTCCTTTAGTATCGATGCAGCATTTATGGGTTCCTGTGAAATATTAGCACCTGTTCCTATTTGCTGAGAGAAAATTTTGCTTCCGTAGGCAACACTAATACTTTCAATTTTGCACCTTGAAAAAAATAATTCATTAAGAGGACATAGTACCTCTCGAAATTTAAAATCTTTATTGTAACAGCTTTTTTTCCCACTTCGTCATAAAACAGAATATTCTGTACGTTTTAGAAGTTTCTAAACAACGCTCAAGCTTTAAAAGAATTGTTTAGTTTTCTCATTTCAAGAAGAACATTTTTTTTAAAATACCATAAAAAATTATACACCAAATAAAAAAAAATAAATTCTGTGAGCAAGAGAACTTTTGAAATATATAAATATAAGAAACTAAATTAAAATAAAATATCCGTAAAACTTTATAAAGGTATTGAAATTATAAAGTTAAAAATCCAAAAAATGTCGAGAAGTTGAAAATTTTAAAAAAATTACCCTTTGTCATGCTCTAGTATGAAATATACTGTATTAATACAATTGAGGTTCAAAAAGATAATTGAGCTCTGGGAAAGAGTCTACTCCGGACTCAAAAGCAAATAAGAATTTAAATTTAAAATATACAATAATGAAAAAAATTAAATTAAAAATAAATAAACAATAATGAAGCAAATTAAAAATAAATAAATAAAATAAATAATGATGAAAAAAATTAAATTAAAAATAAATAAATAAAATAAATAATAATGAAAAAAATTAAATTAAAAATAAATAAATTTTAAAATTTTTAAAAATTAAAAATAAATAAAATAAATAATAATGAAAAAAATTAAATTAAAAATAAAAAAAATTTAAAAATTAAAAATAATTTAATGAAATAAATAATAATGAAAAAAACTAAGTTAAAAATCAATAAATGAAATAAATAATAATGAAAAAATTAAATTAAAAATAAATAAATAAAATAAATAATGCTGAAAAAATTTAAGTTAAAAATAAATAAATGAAATAAATAATAATGAAAAAAAATTAAATTAAAAATAAAAATAAATTTAAAAATTAAAAATAAATAAATAAAATAAATAATAATGAAAAAATTAAATTAAAAATAAGAAAAAATTTTAAAAAATTAAAAATGAATAAATGAAATAAATAATAATGAAAAAAAATTAAGTTAAAAATAAATAAATAAAACAAATAATAATGAAAAAATTAAATTAAAAATAAATAAATAATATAAATAATAATGAAAAAAATTAAATTAAAAATAAATAACTAAAATAAATAATAATGAAAAAATTAAATTAAAAATAAGAAAAATTTTTAAAAAATTAAAAATAAGTAAATGAAATAAATAATAATGGAAAAAATTAAATTAAAAATAAATAAACAAAATAAATAATAATGAAAAAAATTGAATTAAAAATAACAAAAAATTAAAAAAAATTAAAGATAAATAAATGAAATAAATAATAATAAAAAAAATTAAATTAAAAATAAGAAAAAATTTTAATAAATTAAAAATAAATAAATGAAATAAATAATAATGAAAAAAACTAAGTTATAAATCAATAAATAAAATAAATAATAATGAAAAAAATTAAATTAAAAATAAATAAATAAACAATAATGAAAAAAATTATTAAATTTTCAAAAAAATAAATTTAAAAATCAAACGCAAATAAATAAAATAAATAATAATGAAAAAAATTAAATTAAAAATAAATAAATAAAATAAAAATAAAATAAAATAAATAGAATTAATAGAAAATAAGCTGATTTTACTTTAGAAGTTAATAGCAAGGGAAACGCTGATTCAGTATTGAATCTACTGAGATACGTTCTATTTATATGCTGGGTATAACAATGAGAGTACAACGCTATAGTAATAAAGAAGTAAGGAGAATACAAACCAATTATAATAATAATAATAGTAATAATAATAGAAAATAAAAATTAACAATTAATAATAACTAAATTTAATAGCAGGTAGGGTGCCATATGCATTTCGAATTAATACTAATGCCTGGGAATAAGTCTAGTAGCTGCAGAGTTGGATAACTTTGAATTATCAACAGTATTATATCAATACCGTATAGGTGGCTTAATATTTAACATGTTAAAACAAATATACGTAAACAATACGCATGAATAGACACTTGACAATTAACTTATGAAACTTGGCAATATGCAAAACTGTATAAATATAATACTATAAATTTGTATATAAAGAATATAGATTGCAAATATTATATCAATACCCAATAGGTGGCTTGATACATAACACGTGAAATCAAATAAACATAAACAAAACTCTTGATTAGGCAACTGACAATTTAAAAATCTAATGAATCTTGACTGTAAACAAAACTGTTAAAACATTAATAAAAACGCAATAAATAAGTAGAGAAAATATTTAAAAATTTCGAATATTATATCAATAAAAACTTTCAGATTAACTAATAAAATATTTTCTGACTATATAGATCAAGTCAGATAATTTATTATCTCTTTATACATATTGCCATCAATAAAATACCTTTTATTTGATTCTTAGAAATACTGGCAAGTATTGCTAGAAATTCATATCATAATTAAGTTTTAAATGAACCATAATTAAAAAGGAGAAATTACTTCTCTAGAAGAAGATGATAGCAATTAAAAAGATAAATACCCTTATTCATTTCAAGTTCACGTGCGTGTTATTATGGTACTTCAATTAAGTAAATATCCTATTTAAATCATAAATAGAAAACTCTTTTTGAAAAGAACGCTATCTGTTCTAATCAATTTTCACTGCTTTCGTGGCTACCTAACGTGCTCACAAAAGCAGTATGTATTCACTTCCGTATTTCCATCGCTAAACCACATTATGCGTGTTCCCTCAGCCAGCAAGTTACACGCGATATTAAGGGCACGGTTTATCAAATTTCACTTATTTCTAATTGTTATTAGCAGGAACGTGACAAAACTTTGTAAAAAGGAGTAAAATTCATGGTGAAATAGGAAAAACAGAAAGAGGAATATGAAAATATCCGTCTCGCTAACCTGAACCATGTAGAGAGCCCCTAACTTAAGGAGGGCATAGTACCTTTTGAGTTGAATATTCTTAATCGATGATTCTCAATCTTTTTTGAGATACCGCCTCCCTATAGAGCCGAAATATCTTCAATGCTAAAATTCATGGTGGAATATGAAAATATCCGTCTCGCTCACCTGAACCCTGTAGAGAGCCCCTAACTTAAGGAGGGCATAGTACCTTTTGAGTTGAATATTCTTAATCGATGATTCTCAATCTTTTTTGAGATACCTCCCCCCTATAGAGCCAAAATATGTTCAATGCTAAAATTCATGGTGAAGTAGGAAAATCAGAAAGGGGAATATGAAATATCCGTCTCGCTAACCTGAACCATATAGAAAGCTCCTAAATTTAAGGAGAGCATAGTACCTTTTGAGTTGAATAGTCTTAATTGGTGCTTCTTAATTTTTTTTGAGATACCGCCCCCCTATAAAGCCAAAATGTGTTCAACGCTAAAATTCATGATGAAATAGGAAAATCAGAAAGGGAAAATGAAAATATCCGTCTCGCTCACCTGAACCACATAGAAAGCTTCTAAACTTAGGAGGGCATAGTACCTTTTGATTTGAATAGTCTTAATCGGTGATTCTCAATCTTTTTTGAGACACCGCCCTCCCCCTATAGAGCCGAAATGTGTTCAACATTAAAATTCATGGTGAAGTAGGAAAATCCGAAAAGGGAATAGGAAAATATCCGTCTCGCTCAGCTGAACCATATAGAAAGCTTCTAAATTTAAGGAGTACCTTTACCTTTATAGTACCTTTACCTTTAAGGAGTACCTTTACCTTTAAGGAGTAACTTTACCTCATAGTACCTCTCGCTCAGCTGAACCATATAGAGAGCTTCTAAACTTAAGAAGGACATAGTACCTTTTGAGCTGGATAGTCTTAATCAGTGATTCTCAATCTTTTTTTAGATACCACCTTCCTATAGAGCTGAAATGTGTTCAACGCCCCCTTTGTAAAAATCCAGCAATTTAAAGTATAGGGTTGGAGAAATGCTGAATTATAAGAGGCAAAATGTTTAAGTAATTTTCTTCAATATAGTTACAAATCAAATTTTTGGTACTGATACATGAAGCAACTCTTAAACGAATGCTATGGCCGAATGGTTAGGATGCTGACCTTCGGTTCGGGAGTTCGGGGATTCAAATCCCCCTGGGACATAGATGTTCGGAATCGGCTTTAAGTATTCCTAGCCTTAATAACTTTAGTGTTGCAAACGAGTAGAGCGTGTCGGTCCAAACCCAAACAAACGAATGCTGTTGATTAAATAAATATCGGCCCAATTTCACGCAGAATATTGGGAATCAAGATATCTGGTTCTGGAACAACCACGCAAGTTTGTTTTATTACCGATAATAATAGTGTAAATTAGATAATTAACGTAATAAAGTCTTTAAGTATTTTTATATTTAAAGTTGAAAGCCAAAACGTGTTCACATCGCCATAATACCTTCCGAAACAAGTTCACTGCCTCCCCCAGCATCGACCCACCCTCCGTTTAAAACCATTAGTCTTACTTGTAAGACTATTTAATACAATATAAAGTTATAAATTTTTGCACTGTTTACAGTAAAATTCTTCTTAGATCATTAGTAAGAATTTAACTGTATAAAAATGACTTCATTTTATGATAAGAAGCAATGCTTTAAAATGAAAGCAGACACAAAATAGATACACCTAAGGAATAACTTCCCTTAAAAATAACTTTTGAAATTCCTAAATTAGAAACTAATTTTTTGTATATTAAAAAGGATCTAATTGTTTATTTTATTCCTCTAACCTCAGTTATATTAATACGGGAATTGTATTTCATTTTATAGTATCATAAATGCTACATTTTTCTAAAATTTTCAATTTTTTAAGTGTTTAATTTTATTAATTTTAAAATGTCAGATACCTGTAAAGTTCTGAATTACAGATTTAACAGGTATTTTACTTGAATTTGTAGTAAACATTTAGTTTCTAATATACATTTTACAAAATAATTTTTGCAGGTAATTAATTCCATTTTTTGCCCACTAGAGTGTATTTCTTATTACTTTAAAAAATATACCTCTTCAATATTTAAAGCCTACATTTTTCTAAAGTTTTATCAAACATTTTAAGTGTTTAATTTTATTAATTTTAAAATTTCAGCTACCTTTAAAGTTCCGAATTACAGATTTAACAGATATTTTCTTCAATTTGACCTAAACATTTAGTTTCTAATATACATTTTTCTAAAGGATTTTTGCAGGTAATTAATTCCCTTTTTTCCATTAATGTGTATTTTTTCATATATTACTTTCAAAAACGTACCATTTCAATAATTAAAGTCTACGTTTTCCTAAAATGTTCAGTTTTTTTTTAGTGTTTAATTTTATTAATTATAAAATGCCAGATACCTTTAAAGTTCTGAATTACAGATTTAACAGGTATTTTAGTTCAATTTGATGTAAACATTTAGTTTTTCATATCATTTTTCAAAAAGATTTTTGTAGGGAATTAATTCTAGTTTTTCCCATTAGAGTGTATTTTTTATATATTACTTTAAAAAATATACCACTTCAATATTTAAAGCCTACATTTTTCTAAAATGTTCAATTTTTTTAGTGTTTGATTTTAATTTTAAAATGTCAGATACCTGTTAAGTTCTGAATTACAGATTTAACAGGTATTTTACTTCAATTTGATGTAAAAATTTAGTTTTTAATATACACTTTACAAAAGGATTTTTGTAGGTAAGGAATTCCATTTTTTGCACATTAGAGTGTATTTCTTATAATTACTTTAAAAATATATACTTCTTCCTTTAAATTACATATTTAACAGGTATTTAAGTTCAATCTGACGTAAACATTTAGTTTTTCATATCATTTTTCATAAAGATTTTTGTAGGTAATTAATTTTAGTTTTTCCCATTAGAGTGTATTTTTTATATATTACTTTCAAAAATATACCATTCCAATAATTAAAATCTACATTTTCCTAAAATGTTCAGTTTTTTTAAGTGTTTAATTTTATTAATTATAAAATGGCAGATACCTTTAAAGTTCTGAATTACAGATTTAACAAATATTTTAGTTCAATATGACCTAAACATTTAGTTTTTCATATCATTTTTCAAAAGGATTTTTGCAGGTAATTAATTCTATTTTTTCCCATTACAGTGTATTTTTCATATATTGCTTTCAAAAATGTACCATTTCAATAATTAAAGTCTACATTTTTCTAAAATTTTCAGTTTTTTTTTTAAGTATTTGATTTTATTAATCTTAGAATGTCAGATACCTGTAAAGTTCTGAACTACAGATTTAACTAGAATTTTACTTCAATTTGTAGTAAACATTTAGTTTCTAATCTACATTTTACAAAAAGAATTTTGCAGGTAATTAATTTCATTTTTTGCCCATTACAGTATTTCTTATAATTACTTTAAAAAATATACCACTTCAATATTTAAAGCCTACATTTTTCTGAAGTTTTATCAAACTTTTTAAGTGTTTAATTTTATTAATTTTAAAATGTCAGATACCAATAAAGTTCTGAATTACAGATTTAACAGGTATTTTAGTTCAATTTGACGTAAACATTTAGTTTCTAATATACATTTTACAAAAGAATTTTTGCAGGTAATGAATTCCATTTTTTTGCTCATTAGAGGGTATTTCTTATATATTACTTTCAAAAATATACCACTTCAATATTTAAATCCTACATTTTTCTAAAATTTTCAACTTTTTAAGTGTTTTATTTCATTAATTTTAGAATGTCATAAAAAGTTCTTATTTGCAGATTTAACAGATATTTTACTTCAATTTGACGTGAACATTTAGTTTCTAATATACGTTTTTCAAATGGATTTTTGCAAGTAATTAATTCCATTTTTTCTCCATTAGAGTGTATATTTATATATTACTTTCAAAAATATACCACTTCAGTATTTAAAGCCTGAATTTTCCTAAAATTTTCAATTTTTAAGCGTTTTTTTTTATTCATTTTAAAATGTCAGGTACCTTTAAAGTTCTGATTTACAGATTTAACAGATATTTTACTTCAATTTGACGTAAACATTTAATTTCTAACATACATTTTTCAAAAGGATTTTTGAAGGTAATATAATTCCCCTTTTTCCATCAGTGTGTATTTTTTATGCATTATTTTCAAAAAATACAACTTTAAGTAGCAAAACTAAACAATTTTTAAATCTAGAATGTTATCAGAGAACTAATCTTGAATTCATTTCTTCATTAAAATTATTTTTTATTGAAAACCTCAAATAATGGAAAAATCACACAAAATTAGACAAACGTTTAAGTAAGGTGAATAACATTATTGTTTAAAAATCACAATAAGGACATACAATTCAAAATATCCTGAGTTGCTTGATTTGTTATCCCCCTGTTGTGAATAGATTTAAATTTAAAAAGATTAATTTAAATCAAAATAGCCTTTTTTAATAAACCATTGTGTATTTAGTGATTCGTATGATTCGTAACACTGTGGTGAAAACTTAAGTGAGAAAAACTTAAAAGAAGAATCTGATTTTTTTATTTTTAAAAAGGAATATTTGTAATCAGTAGCCATCCAGAAGTAAATTATACAATTTAATGCTTAGAATTTAAATCTTTGAATATAAAAAGTAATTCCCGTGCTTTTTCACTATCAATCCTCTTGCGATCTCTTCAATGCAAAGCTGAAAATACTCTTTCATCAGGAGCATCAGGAAAATGCAGTTGAAAAGAAAAAAATAACATATCATTCATGGTATATACTGAAGGAATAGATGTTTATTTATTTATTTATTTTTGCTTATTTGGTTTAAATAAAAAGCATCGCTTTTGAATGTAATTGAATTTCCTTATGGGAAAAGAATTTTAATTTTCTGATTTGAATCAATGCATTTTTTTTAAATAAAGCGGTTTAAATCATGTTTTAATCTTGCTTATTTAAATCGTTCATCCCTGGCATTCAGTAAGCAAAAGAAAATTCATCAACAATTAATCACTATGATGAAATCTGAAATCATGCAGAAGATAAAAAATGGATACGACTGATTTCATTTAAAAAAAAACAATAATATTTATAACTAATCTCCACCCAGAAATAAACTATACCACGTAATGTTCGAAATTTAAAACTTTGTAAAAAAATAATAAAATAAAATAATGCTTTTTCACTAGCCATCATGTTACGATCTCTTTAATTCAAAGCAGAAAATACTCATACATCTAAATACATATTATAAATACAGCAGGATAAACATAAATACATCAGGAGCACCAGGAAAATTCAGTTGAAAAGAAAAAAAATGTTACACATGGTGTATACTAAAGGAATACATGTTTATTTATTTATCTGTGTTTGCTTATTTGGTTTAAATTAAAAGCATCGCTTTTGAATGTAATTTAATTACATTATGTGAAAAAAATTTTAATTTTTTAATTTAAATCAATGCTTTAAAAAATAAAGCAGTTTAAATCATGTTTTAATCATGCTTCTTTAAATCATTCATCCCTGGCATACAGTAAGCTAAAGAAAATTCATCAACAATTAATCGCTATGAATAAAAAATGAAATCATGCAGAACAAAAAAGAATGAATACGACTGATTTGATTTAAAAAGAAAATAATATTTATAACTAGTCTCCACCCAGAAATAAACTATGTCACTTAATGCTAGAAACTTAAAACTTAAAAAATAATAAAATATAATACTGCTTTTTCACTAGCCATCATGTTACGATGTCTTTAAGGCAAAGCAGAAAATACTCTTCCATCAGTTGCATCAGAAAATGCAGTTGAAAAGAAGGAAAAATGTCATTCATGGTGTATACTAAAGGAATACATGTTTATTTATTTCTTTATTTTTGCTTATTTAGTTTAAATAAAAATCATCACGTTTCAATGTAATTAAATTTCATTATGTGAAAAGAATTTCAATTTTCTGATTTAAATTAATGAATTTTTTTTTAATAAAGCGGTTTAAATCGTGCGTTAATCTTGCTTATTTAAATCGTTCATCTCTGGTATACAGTAAGTGAAAGAAAATTCATAAAAAATCAATCACTATGATGAAAAATGAAATCATGCAGAAGAAAAAAGAAGGAATAAGACTAATTTGATTTAAAACGAAAACAATAATATTTATAACTAGTTTCAACCCAGAAATAATGTATGTCACATAATGATCGAAATTTAAAAGTTTATAAGAAAAATAATAAATCGTGCGTTAATCTTGCTTATTTAAATCGTTCATCTCTGGTATACAGTAAGCAAAAGAAAATTCATAAAAAATCAATCACTATGATGAAAAATGAAATCATGCAGAAGATAAAAAAATGGATAAGACTGATTTGATTTAAAAAGAAAATAATAATATTTATAACTAGTCTCCACCCAGAAATAAACTATGTCACTTAATGCTTGAAATTTAAAAGTTTGTATAAAAAATAATAAAATAAAATAATGCTTTATCGCTAGCCATCATGTTACGATCTCATTAATGAAAAGCAGAAAATACTTTTCCATCAGAAAAATGCAGTTGGAAAGAAAAAAAACTTTTCATTCATGGTGAATACTGAAGGAATAGATGTTTATTTATTTATTTATTTTTGCTTATTTAGTTTAGATAAAAATCATCGCATTTGAATGTAATTGAATTTCATTATGTGAAAAGAATTTTAATTTTCTGATTTAAATCAATGATTTTTTTAAATAAAGTGGTTTAAATCATCCTTTAATCTTGCTTATTTAAATCGTTATCTCTGGCATATAGTAAGCAGAAGAAAATTCAACAACAATTAATGACTATGATGAAAAATGAAATCATGCAGAAGAAAAAAGAATGAATACGACTGATTTGATTTAAAAAGGAAACAATAATATTTACAACTAGTCTCTACCCAGAAATAAACTATGTCACTTAATGCTCGAAACTTAAAACTTAAAAAATAATAAAATAAAATACTGCTATTTCACTAGCCATCATGTTACGATGTCTTTAAGTCAAAGCAGAAAATACTCTTCCATCAGGAGCATCAGAAAATGCAGTTGAAAAGAAGGAAAAATGTCATTCATGGTGTATACTAGAGGAATAAATGTTTATTTATTTCTTTATTTTTGCTTATTTCGTTTAAATAAAAATCATCGCATTTGAATGTAATTGAATTTCATTATGTGAAAAGAATTTTAATTTTCTGATTTAAATCAATGATTTTTTTTTAAATAAAGCAGTTTAAATCATCCTTTAATCTTGCTTATTTAAATCGTTATCTCTGGCATATAGTAAGCAAAAGAAAATTCAACAACAATTAATGACTATGATGAAAAATGAAATCATGCAGAAGATAAAAAAATGGATAAGACTGAATTGATTTAAAAAGAAAACAATAATATTTATAACTAGTCTCCTCCCAGAAATAAACTATGTCACTTAATGCTTGAAATTTCAAACTTTGTAAAAAAAAAAAATAATAAAATAAAATAATGCTTTTTCACTACCCATCCTGTTACAATTTCTTTAATGCAAAGCAGTACTCTTCCATCAGGAGTATCAGGAAAATGCAGTTGAAAAGAAAAAAAGCATACAAAAATGTCATTCATGATGTATACTGAAGGAATACATGATTATTTATTTTTTATTTTTGTTTATTTAATTTAAATAAAAAGCATCGAAATTGAATGTAATTTAATTTCCTTATGGGAAAAGAATTTTAATTTTTTGATTTAAATCAATGCTTCTTTAAAAAAAGTAATAAAGCAGTTTTAATCATGCTGATTTAAATCGTTCATCCCTGGCATACAGTAATCAAAAGAAAATTCATCAATAATTAATCACTATGAGGAAAAAGGAAATCATGCAGATAAAAAAAAGAATGAATGTGACTGATTTGATTTAAAAAGAAAACAATATTTATAACTAATCTCCACCCAGAAATAAACTATATCACTTAATGCTCGAAATTTAAAATTTTGTAAAAAAATAATACAATAAAATAATGCTTTTTAACTACCATCCTGTTTCGAACTGTTGAAAGATCTAGTAATAAAATATTTTTTTCATCTGTAGAATCAACGGTAGGCAGTTAAAAAAAATGCCATCCATTCTGTATACTAAGGTAGTACGTTTTTGTTGTTTATTTGATTTAAATAAAATCTATTTAGCTAATGCTTATTTTAATTTAGAATTAATTGAACTTTCGTCCTGAAAAAAAATTAATTTTTGGTTTTAAATCAAACTTTTTTATTTTTTAATCAAGTGATTTTCCTCGTCCGACCGTGGTATTCAGTAAGAAGTGTTTTGAATGTAAATGAATTTCCTTATGGGAAAATAATTTTAATTTTGTGATTTAAATCAATGCATTTTTTAAAAAATAAAGTGGTTTAAATCATGTTTTAATCTTGCTGATTTAAGTCGTTCATCCCTGGCATACAGTAAGCAAAAGAAAATTCATCAACAGTTAATCACTATGATGAAAAATGAAATCATGCAGAAGAAAAAAGAATATGACTGATTTGATTTAAAAAGAAAACAGTAATATTTATAACTAGTCTCCACCAAGAAATAAACTATACCACTTAATGCTCGAAATTTAAAACTTTGTAAAAAAATAAAATAAAATAATGCTTTTTAACTACCCATCCTGTTACAATTTCATGAACATATTTTTTGTTAGTTATTTGGTTTAAATAAAATGTATTTAGTTAATACTTATTTTAATTTAGAATTAATTAAACTTCCGTGCAGAAAAAAATTTAATTTTCTGTTTTAAATCAATTTTTGTTGTTTTTTAATCAAGTCATTTTCTTCGTCTGACCCTGGTATATAGTAAGCCCCCCCCCCAAAAAAAATGAGCTTAAATATTAAATAATACTAACGATAAAATAAGAAATAAATTCTATTCTAGACTGTATTTATTAATATCTGTGAATTAAAGTTTAAGGCAAATGCGTTTCGGAAAACGTAGTTTTAAGTGTAAGCCTTAAACTTTTGTAAAATTAAAGTATTGATTCAGTTTATTTCTTTCTCCGGATCAAATACTCGTTTTGTCTCGAAAAAGAACAAAACCCAAAGGTTTGAAAGAAAGTACCAGATAAAAGTCCATGAATCGGCTTGAGACGGAATTAAAATATCGATATCTTTAAGATGATTTATTATTTCTTCTGTTTTTTATTCCCCTTTTCTTCCTGTGATTACTATTCTGAAGAAGTACCTTCGCTACAGGTCATTTTATCGTATAATTCGTCCACATATCGCAAGTTGTTTGAAAAGGCTGTGTTGCCTCTAACTGCTTCGGATAACAATAGATGGAAGCAAGTGGAAAGCGGGCATGACTTACCTTGAAACCAGAATCCAGTTATACGCTGTCTGTTCCACAACAAACCGTACAATGTACAGTAAACTTACCTACGATAACGGTTTTCACCTTTGAACCTTATTTGAAACGTCTCATAATTTGAATCAGTGCTATTCTTGTTAGTAAATAATATTACATTGGGAGTAAATTTCTCGGTAAAAGTGACATAAGAAATATAGGTTAGAGTTGTAACTTTCATGCATGAAAAGAAAGGCTAGCTATAAAACCAAATATAGGCATGACCATAGCCAGAGGGGCGGAAACCTGGAGTTTAATTTTTAGCTTTTAACATAGAAATAAAAATGCATTTATTTAAAATACATACTTAATAAAAATTTTATTTTCAAATAAGAATTTTAATCTTTTATATTTCTATAAACTCATTTCAATATCTTTCTCCAAATTTTTTTTCTAAATTCAGGTGTTTTTAGGTAAAAATAGATAAATACATGGAGCTCCAAAATTATTGAGTGCACTTCATGTTTGAAAAGAACAAAGTGAGGTAATATATATTTATTGTTTTCCTTGGAAAGACAATTTCAAAAATTTCTTGATTGTTGGATTGGTTGTGTCTATGTGTGTGCGTGTGTGTGTGGGGGGGAGGGCTATACGATAGCAGACTTTATCCAACAACGTAAAACACCTTGACTTTTTCTTTTAAAGTATGTTAAGGTTGATCTGTACCTGCCATATTAGATTATTTTCTCTCAAAGTAAACCTATGGGTAAAACAAAATTTTCTCTGGACAGTTCAAATTTTAAGAATTCTTTACAAAAATTATACAACAGGAAAGAATAGCGAATTTTATGATGCTATCTTTTCCCTTTTTTTCTTAATTTATGCCTGTTAAATGTTCTTATTTGCATTTGAAATGTTTTAATGCATTTGAAATAACATTTTAGAGAACTGGCTGTTCTATCACGTGGTATGTACGTTTTAAAGAATTATTAAAAATGTAAACTGCAGAGGTTTTTTTTCACTCAAAGTTAAGGTGTGGGAAAAATAAAATTTTCTCTGGCCAGATCGAATTTAAAGAATTCTTTGTAAAAATGATACGACGGGAAAGAATAGCAAATTCTATGATGCTATCTTTTCCCTTTTTTTCTTAATTTATGCCTGTTAAATGTTCTTATTTGCATTTGAAATGTAGTATACCGAAATTTCTCACAAATAATTTAAGAATGAATGTATTTTTTTCGATTCTTCTTAAAAAAGGGAATGATAACATTTTAGAGAACTGGCTGTTCTATCACGTGGTATGTACGTTTTAAAGAGTTATTTAAATGTAAATTGCAGATATATATATATATATATATATATATATATATATTAAGAGTCGCAGAGGTACAGGATCGACCACAACTCGAGATATATACAAAGGCAATTCTAAGATCATTTCGACAATGGTACAGTGTGCCGAAAAAAACCTTTACTTTTGAATTCTAAGTACTTTTTGCCTTTTTTAATAATTTCACGTCTTTTATACGCCTTTTTGTTTTATTATTACCATGCATCCAGTTTGAAAACCGCGGTTGTAGTGGATTTGGATTCAATTAATGCAGTGAGCAACCTGTGCGGGCAGTTTTCAGATCTTCGAAATTTTCAGAGGTGATTTGAAATGAGAGCGGCATCTGTAGGAGAATTTGTTGTTAGTGTCAATAAAAACTGCAAGGTTTCTAGTTTCTGTCGTGAACTGAATTTTGATGGGTTATAGCATGTGTGAATGCTTGTAGCGTATTATATTTCCATTCACATTCTAGAATTACCGTCTTATCTAGTGCAAGGTAATGGCACTTAAATAAGACTATTATCAGGGACTAAATAAAGTAGTGGTGGCCAAACTTGTATGAGTTAGGGTGATTTTTCCGGTAAGTATACCTATGGGCAGGACCATAACTAGGTCCTTTGACGACCGTGACAAAAAAACTGGTCTGCGCCCCTACCATTAAATATAATGAGAAAATATATAAACGTGTTTTTTTTTTCTATTTCATATATTCAGAATGAACTAAATATTTTCTTATTTCTTAAAATGTTCCTTGTATATTAATTTTAATTTTTTCTTCTATTTTTACCGTATTAAAACTTAAATATTTTTAAACATCCAGGGGGTATTATTTTTCTGATAAACGGAATAGTTTATTTGAAGGGAATATGTTTTATTTAGATGTTGAATCTTCATTATAAAAAATTGTCGAATTTTTAAATTTAATTTTTGATTTAATAACATTAATAAATTTAAAATTTGAAACGAAACCCAAATTTATATAAAGGCATATTAGGATTGTTTGGTAAACATTTTGTAAAAATCTATAACAAGTTTAGTCTCTATGAGCATTTTTAAAAAATAAGAAAAAATTTAGTTTTAATAGCATTAATAAATTTAAAACGAAACCCGAATTTATATAAAGGCATATTAGAATTGTTTGGTAAACATTTTGTAAAATCTATAAAACAAGTTTAGTCTCTAGGAGCATTTTTAAAAAATAAGAAAAAATTTAGTTTTAATAACATTAATAAATTTAAAATTTAAAACGAAACCCGAATTTATATAAAGGCACATTAGGATTGTTTGGTAAGCATTTTCTAATCTATAACAAATCTATAACAAGTTTAGTCTCTAGGAGCATTTTTAAAAAATAAGGATAAATTTAGTTTTAATAACATTAATAAATTTAAAATTTAAAACGAAACCTGAATTTATATAAGGGCATATTAGGATTGTTTGGAAAACATTTTGTAAAAATCTATAACAAGTTTAGTCTCTAGGATTTAAAAAATAATAAAAAGTTAATAGAAATATAATTTTTAAATACATTGGAATTTATAATAAAAAAATTATTTTTCAATTTTTCTTTATTTTTACTCGAGGCAAATCGTCCTCTTTCAGACTCCATTTTCCTCACGGTGCGGCGCCCCTATCACTAATGCACTCATGGCAAATGCCACCATTGCCACACCTTAGTTATAGCCCTGCATATGGGTAAATACATTTTTTTTCAGAATGTACTGAATTATAATTTGATGTTATTTACAAGACAGTTTTTAATACTCCTAAATATTGGTGCAGTTTTCAGAAGCGCTACTTACGAAATTGAGTGAACAAAGACATTGATGACTACCGTAATTTTACGATAGATAAGATACCCAGCGTAAACGCCGGACATGTAATAATTGACTAAAAGAAATGGAAAATTCATCCAATCATTAATCTAAAAAAAAAAAAAAAAAAAAAAAAATCCTATTTTTTGAGAAATTATTTTTTATTGGATGTGAATTCAAACTGTTTACACTTAATATCCATTTTTCTCTGCTGTATTGACCAATTCTTTACACCGTTTTCTAAAACAGACCGCTGATGAAAAATTACTACCCTGCAGATGAGTAGGTTCAAGAAAATAAGACCTCAAAACAAATAAAAGCCTTCAGGTTCTTGGACACAACACATCCGTTTAAGAAGGAGCACATTATTTAAATCGAAGTTAGAACAAACAAAGGTTAAAATGGACCTTGATCATGCCTAGCAAAATACAGCGATCTCCCCGCACACCATACCCTAAGTCGAATATATGATTAAGAACAGGACTCGCTGAACTGGCAGAAAGGTAGATGAGGGGAGGGGAGAACAAAAGGGAATCTGTACCGGGCCGCAGCATCGATGGGGTAGAAAATTGATATTACGAAATTTTAGAATGGGAAGTTTTCCATTCTTAAATGGGGAAAAAAAAAGGAAATAGAAAATATTCGCATATTAGTCCATGAATATGAAATATTTAATTTTTTTCTTTACTATTTGTCCTTTCTGACTTCAAAGTAGGAACGTAAGATAGAGTATATACGTAATATAATAGAGTATATACACGTATGTACATAATAGTCTCTGAACTGTTCTCTTATTTGACAAGTAAAACGATTTTGATTGCTGAAAAACTATTAGGAAGAGGAAAATTACGAAATTTTAGAATAAGATATTTTCCATTCTTAAATGCAAAAAAAAAAAAGGAATAATAAACATTCGCATATTTAGTCCATCAATTTGAAGTATTTATTTTGTTTCTCTTTATTATTTAATTCTTTCTAACTTCGAAGAACGAACGCAAAATAGAGTATATACATAATATAATATGATAGAGTATATACACGTATATACATAGTAGTCTCTGGACTGTTCTTTTATTTGACAAATAAAATTATTGCTAAAAAACTATTAGGAGGGAGGAGGGAAATTACGAAATTTTAGAATGAGATATTTTCCATTCTTAAATGCAAAAAAAAAAAAAAAGGGAAATAATAAACATTCGCATATTTAGTCCATCAATATGAAGTATTTATTTTGTTTCTCTTTATTATTTAATTCTTTCTAACTTCGAAGAACGAACGCAAAATAGAGTATATACATAATATAATATGATAGAGTATATACACGTATATACATAGTAGTCTCTGGACTGTTCTCTTATTTGACAAATAAAATTATTGCTAAAAAACTATTAGGAGGGAGGAGGGAAATTACGAAATTTTAGAATGAGATGTTTTCCATTATTCAATGCAAAAAAAAAAGGGAAATGAAAACCATTCACATATTTAGTCCATCAATATGAAATATTTATTTTGTTCTCTTTATTGATTGCTCCTTTCTAACTTCGAATCACGAACTCAAGATAGAGTATATACATAATATAATAGAGTATATACACGTACGTACATAACAGTGTCTGGAGTGTTCTCTTATATGACAAATAAAACTATTTTGATTGCTGAAAAACTATTAGGAGGGAAGAGGGAAATTACGAAATTTTAGAATAAGATATTTTCTATTCTTAAATGCAAAAAAAAAAGGAAATAATAAACATTCGCATATTTAGTCCATCAATATGAAGTATTTATTTTGTTTCTCTTTATTATATAATTCTTTCTAACTTCGAAGAACGAACGCAAAATAGAGTATATACATAATATAATATGATAGAGTATATACACGTATATACATAGTAGTCTCTGGACTGTTCTCTTATTTGACAAATAAAATTATTGCTAAAAAACTATTAGGAGGGAAGAGGGAAATTACGAAATTTTAGAATGAGGTATTTTCCATTCTTCAATTCAAATAAAAAAGAAATAAAAACCATTCACATATTTAGTACATCAATATGAAATATTTATTTTTTTCTCTTTATTATTTGTTCTTTTCTAACTTCGAAGCACGAACTCAATATAGAGTATATACATAATATAATAGAGTATATACACGTACGTACATAACAGTCTCTGGACTGTTCTCTTATATGACAAATAAAACTATTTTGATTGCTGAAAAACTATTAGAAGGGAAGAGGGAAATTATGTGAAAATTTAGAATAAGATATTTTCCATTCTTAAATGAAAAAAAAAAAAGGAAATAATAAACATTCGCATATTTATTCCATCAATATGAAGCATTTATTTTGTTTCTCTTTATTATTTAATTCTTTCTAACTTCGAAGACCGAACACAAAATAGAGTATATACATAATATAATAGATAGAGTATATACACGTATACGTACATAGTAGTCTCTGGACTGTTCTCTTATTTGACAAATAAAATTATTTTGATTGCTGAAAAACTATTAGGAGGGAAGAGGGAAATTATGTGAAAATTTAGAATAAGATATTTTCCATTCTTAAATGAAAAAAAAAAAAGGAAATAATAAACATTCGCATATTTATTCCATCAATATGAAGCATTTATTTTGTTTCTCTTTATTATTTAATTCTTTCTAACTTCGAAGACCGAACACAAAATAGAGTATATACATAATATAATATGGTAGAGTATATACACGTATATAAATAGTAGTCCCTGGACTGTTCTCTTAGTTGACAAATAAAATTATTGCTAAAAAACTATTAGGAGGGAGGAGGGAAATTACGAAATTTTAAAATGAGATGTTTTCCATTCTTCAATGTAAATAAAAAGGATATGAAAACCATTCACATATTTAGTCCATCAATATGAAATATTTATTTGGTTCTCTTTATTGATTGCTCCTTTCTAATTTCGAAGCAAGACAGCAAAATAGAGTATATAAATAATATAATATGATAGAGTATATACACGTATATACATAGTAATATCTGGACTGTTCTCTTATTTGACAAATAAAATTATTGCTAAAAAACTATTAGGAGGGAGGAGGGAAATTACGAAATTTTAAAATGAGATGTTTTCCATTCTTCAATGTAAATAAAAAGGATATGAAAACCATTCACATATTTAGTCCATCAATATGAAATATTTATTTGGTTCTCTTTATTGATTGCTCCTTTCTAATTTCGAAGCACGAACAAAAATAGAGTATATACATAATATAATATGGTAGAGTATATACACGTATATACATAGTAATATCTGGACTGTTCTCTTATTTGACAAATAAAATTATTGCTAAAAAACTATTAGGAGGGAGGAGGGAAATTACGAAATTTTAAAATGAGATGTTTTCCATTCTTCAATGTAAATAAAAAGGATATGAAAACCATTCACATATTTAGTCCATCAATATGAAATATTTATTTTTTTCTCTTTATTATTTGTTCCTTTCTAACTTCGAATCACAAACTCAAGATAGAGTATATAAATAATAT
>CM063506.1:37777241-37779741 GCA_032207245.1 Pardosa pseudoannulata
AGTATTCCAAGCACCCACATGTTCTCCCACCACCCCGCCAAACCAGAATTACAGAGTAAAGTAAATGTATTTTGAAACGGGCAGCGCACGGTACCGTTTGATTACTTTGGTGTTAGAGCGCTACGGTCTACTTTTTTGCAGCATGAGGACTAATAACACCAGGACCTACTTCTTAAAGCATATTCCGAACGGCTACGAACATCCATGCGGTACTCCGGTACTGAAGATCAGCTTTAACCATTTGAACATCGTTCGGCGCGGCGAATTTTGAAAAACATCAAAATGAATGCTAGATACAAACGGACTAGAAAAACTGAAAATAACTCCTCTATGATAACTGTTACGTTCCACGTTCGCGCACTGAGCATGCGTGGAGATTTGTTCCGAGAGAGTTTTTCTCACAATGAAAGCGAGTGTGTCGTGTGTAACATGGCAGGCCTTCTGTCAACCGCATCATTCCATTTTTTCATGCAATAAATGTTCATGTCGTTCATGAATTTCGCCGTTAATTATACAGAATACAGTCCATATACAGCACATACAATAACATAAAAATAAGCATAAAGAGACATAAGAAGCATAAACTGAAATTATGATACCTTTATATAAGGAGATATTTTGCTTAGTTGAATATCATATAAGTGGATAATTAAGTACACAAACCTATTATGGAAGTTTCAAATGCGAATGTGAAGTACTTTCTATAACTGAATGATGTTTCGTATAAAATAAACAAGTTCCACTGTGTAAATTGGTACATCTTACAGTCTCGCTTCGTTTGAACAAAAGCTTCTTTGGACGCATAGAGTTAAAATGCGTTATATGGGGAAAAATAAAATATTAGGAAATGCTTAATGTACGAATATATGAGTTCATAAATAAACAAAAGCTAGGATTTCGTAAACACCAATTAATTCAGTGATATAAACTATTTATATAAATGTATTGCACACATAGATCAAGAGTTTTATACACATTTATTATTTATGTATAGTAGTCCCTCGTTATCATACGCTTCAATATATCACTATTCGGATATTTCAATTCTGTGGTATTTCTGGTTCTTCGCTCTACAATACCATTTAAATGAAACATAGTTAGTAAATTTACAGCCTTGAAGAAGCATGCAAAAATACTTCCTCAAGTCTGTAAGGCTGTCTCATATATATATATATATATATATGCCACGTTTAAAAATGGGGGGTTAAGAATTAAGTGAAATATAATTAAAAATATTTAGAACTCATTAACGACAAAGTAACAGGAGAAAGACACACCCTCGAGTGGAACTATACAGAGTAAAAGTCCTGACACGGAAGTAGACATAGGAATTTTGCTTAGGAAGCAACGCCAAAAAGACAGTTCTGAGCGGGAACTCGGGTTGATAACATCTCCACGCTTGTCGTAGGAAATTATGAGAACTGAGGATATTTAAATGGCATAGCTATGGACAGAAGGATTACAAGAAAGAAGTTTTTATATATGAAATTAAATGTGTCTTCCGTGCCTTAATCACTCGTCCATGTCAGATATATATATATATATATATATATATATATATATATATATATATATATACATATATATATATACATATATATACATATATATATACATATACATATATATATATATATACATATATATATATATATATATATATTATATATATATATATATATAATTAAAATTATTTAACTTGAATATTTCCTTAAAAAAGTCCTCTCTTTCATTCTAATTCCTTAAAATCTTTATCCCAGCTTCTAAATGTCTTAATCAAAGGAGTGTCTTCAACTTAAAATTCTATTGATACATTTTCCAAAACCTTTCTGTCCTATAGATGTGAATTTTCTGTCTATTAAACACGTTTCCCAGCTGTCGCCGGCAGATGGCTCCGCGTTTTTCCTGATATTACACTTAAATTCGCTGATTAAGTGGGAAAATTCTTTCTGTCTTCGCTCTTGGGTGCACCTCTGTTCGAGTAGAGTGATTTTTGTGTCTGTCTCTTGTCTGTCGTTGACTAGTAAAGATGTCCGTTTTAATAGCTCTGAAATAAAGTTTTAGTTAGATATGTGCCATTCTCTTCATTGTGGCCGGAGAAAATAATCCATTACACACACACACATATATGTGTGTGTGTGTGTGTGTAATATTAAAATCCCTTATTTACGTATTTTAATATTAATTTAATAACTTTTGTTCATAAAGTGAGCTCGGGGTTTGCGCGGTAATTCTGATTTTTCCCTCCAGACACACTAGAGACTTAGTTCAACCTCTGTCTGGACTACTTTAGCCAATAGTTAGCGAGTTCTCTTTAAACATGGGTATTTTGTATCACGTGATCAATTGTGCTTAGGGATTATTCGTAGTCTTTTACCTTAGGAATCCCTACTTGAAAAGAGATGTGCGGGATCACATTGTCTGTGTGCACGAAGTTGTAAAGGTGTTTGGCTGTTGTACGGATTTCATGTTTATTACCAGAAATAAACTGTGTTGGGAT
>CM063506.1:37789741-37824741 GCA_032207245.1 Pardosa pseudoannulata
TAAAAGATGGGTTAAAAAAATCACACTTAGAGAAAGATATCGTGTTCACGTAACCAGCATTTTATACCTTTCAGTCTTTGTTTTTTGTTTCAGACTAAACCAAATTAGAACAAGTGATGCCATTAGCAATCTAAAATCGACTTTAAGCACTATATATCGATCTAATTAGTTCTCGAGTAATAAAATAATTTACTATGGCTCTTAGAGGGATAGTTGACCTTAGTTTATAAGGTACTTACTAGTTTTGACAAATAAAGTAAACTTTACTTAGCTTAGACAAATAAAGAAGAGTTGGAAAAAAATCACAATAAGAGAAAGATATCGTATTTACATAACCAGCATTTTATACCTTTCAGTCTTTTTCTTTTTATTTTCAGAATTAACCAAATTAGAACAAGTGATGTCATTAGCAATCCAAAATTGACTTTAAACATTATGTTGGTCTAATCAGTCCTCGAGTAATAAAATACTTTACCATGGCTCTTTCTGCGATAATTGATATTAGTTTGTGGAGTAATTATGAATCATCCTTAGACAAATAAAAGATGGGTTAAAAAATCACACTAAGAGAAAGATATCGTGTTCACGTAACCAGATCAATCCAAACTCGACTTTAAGCACTATATATTTGTCTAATCAGTTTTCGAGCAATAAAATACTTTACCGTGGGTCTTCCAGCAATATTTGGCCATAGTTTACAGAGTACTTACTACTTACTAGTTTTGTCTCTCTTAGACAAAGAGTTAAAATCACAATAAGAGAAAGATATCGTGTTCACATGACCAGCACTTTATACCGTTCAGTTTTTCTCTTTTGTTAATCTCATGTTAATTTTATATTTCCTTTTTGTTCTCGGTACCTACAACCTATTCTGTTACCCGATAGGCTGCATCCCCGTTTGGCGTGTTTATCTAGAATGTGACTCGTAGCCACGCGCTGTTTTGCGATAGATAGCCCCGCACTCGATACTGGTTGGGCAGTTCCACCGGCGAAATGTCCCCCGCATTTCCTCTTGTTTGATTTCATTTTACAATCAAGTCACCCAAGCACCATCGCCGTCACCATGAATATTTAGAGCTGCGTATATAGTGTTTCTATCTCTCGCCAAGTCGTGCTGAAAGCGGAGAATAATTATGATAATCACCGTATCTATACCGTTTCTATTACCAGCTGGGAAGCACCATTTATGAGCGGCTCTCTCTCGCATTTAAGGAAATAAAAACTTGTTTTTCATTAATCATCCATCCTGCACGCTATTGCTAATTGACTGTCTCCGGTGAAGCCAATAACACCACGTGCATTCAAGTGAGTGGGAAAGAAAACTGGCGTGTTTATTTTCGACTATTTGCGTTACAAATAAAAGCTATTTTTATTGCTGTTTGCGTGTTTCGGTTGTAAATTGTAATTCTGGCGTAACAGTTTGCTTCATTTTACCTGAAATCGCTTTTTATATTGTTCCTATGCGTTAAAGTGATATTTTCTTTCAAGAAAACTATTTTTTAATCTCTGAAGATATGAAAACTATTTTTTTAATCTCTGAATATATGAAAACTATTTTTTTAATCTCTGAATATATGAAAACTATTTTTTTAATCTCTGAACTTATAACTGAACCTATAAAGCACGAAATGTATCATATACATTGCAAACACGCGTATGATACTTTGTATGCTGTATAGAAATGTATGTATGTAATCCGATAATTATAAAACTGCTGGACATGATAGTCCCTATTATTTTTACTTTCCCAGGCTACTGGATAAGGAGAAAGCTATATCAGCTAGCAGTAATAACGATGCAGTCGGGCCTTTGAAAGAGACCGGCACAAGTCTAATTAAAACTTTATTTTAGAGCTGTTAAATCAGACATCTTTAGTAGTCAACGACAGACAAGAGAAAGACAAAAATCACTCTGCTCGAACAGAGGTGCACCCAAGAGCGAAGACAGAGAGAATTTTCCCAAGGGACAAGAAACTTACTCAGCGAATTTAAGTGTTAAGATCAGAAAAAAAAACGCGGAGCCATTTGCCAGCGACAGCTGGAAAATGTGTTGAATAGACAGAAAATTTACATCTATAGGATAGAAAACTTTGGGAAATGTATCGAAAGCATTTTCAGTAGAGGACGCTCCTTTGATTAAGGTATTTAGAGGCTGGGAAAAAGATTTTAAGGAATTAGAATAGGAGAGAGGAGGTTTTTAAGGAAATATTAAAGTTAAATAATTTTGATATATAACATGTATGCAATTACTTATGTATACATACTTGACGCTACGTCCCTCGATGACTATCAAGCTCTCCTACACCCCCAGATTCTTTTTCTATACTTTATTTAGAAAGGTTTTTAACCGACGATTAAAACAAACACAGTTTCATATACAAATATGTATTTTTTAGTCATTTTCCTTTACTATACATTTATTTCGTCGACAAAAAGTCAAATTTGTTGATTAAGTTTGTTACTAAATTTGGGAATATATCACCAACTCTAGCAACTTGGTGACTTCATTTGCGCCTATTTTTAGTCATGTGACTCTCACTTCTGTTACACATTTTCGTTACGCAATTGTCCTAATGCAAATTAACCCTAAAAATAATATAGTTATTAATATAGATATACACAACATCTTATATAAATGCTTAAAATAAATAAATAAAATAACGTTTTTCTCTTGTATTCATTTTTTCAACAAACCTAAGACATCAACTTTTCATTCTTATATTAATAAATATTATCTAGTATCAAATCAAATTTGAAACCACATTATTTGGGGCCAAGATGTATAATAGGTGTCAGTAAAGATAAAATTTTGTTGAAAATCTCTTTTACACTGACTTCTTTTTCTTAAAAGAGAGTCTAATATCCAAACTGAACTTTTTGGTAAAAATTCACTAATTAGAGAAATTATTTGATTTACAAGTTTTTGTAGCCTGAGCTAAAAATAAAGTTATATTTCCCTAAAAAACATTCGGTTTAGGAGCTGCTCTTGTCAGCAGATTGTAAATTCTCTTATACTCTGTCTGAAAGTTTTGAACAGTAGATTAAAGCAGACCTACTGAGAAATGAACTTGAGGAACCTACATTGTAAAATTTATCAAAAAATATTTTCAACTATTTCATTTATTAAAAATATCTAATTTTTTCTATTGTATTGTACTAATTGTAAACTTAAATAACATTAAAATTTATGTTCATTCTATTTCTGTTGAACTAATTAAGTTCTGAATGCTTTATTGTATAATAATTATACATTTTTAAAAATATTTTAATCAAAATCAGCATAAATTCGATTATTTAAGTTACTTGCTTATTCAGAACAAGAAATTTACCGACAATCGAGGTTCAACTGTAGTTATTAAAATTAATATTTTAGCAATTCAAATAATGAACGTTATATTGTTTTTAAATGAAATCTAGATAACTCTATATAGGTATTAAAAATATCAGTTGAAAAAAAAAGATTTTTATCAAAATTCGCATTAATTTGATTATTTGGACTATTCTTTTGTCAGGAAAGGGACATTTCCCGACAACCCCGGTTAATCGAAGGTCAACTATAGTTATTGAAAATTAATATTTTAGCAATTCAAATAATGAAAGTTACATAATTTTTAATCAAAACAAGATAACTCTATATACGTGATAAACGTATCAGTTTAAATACACACACACACACACACACACACACATATATATATATATATATGGAAGATTTATTCCCACGGTGGAAAGGATGCACCAAAGCTTAACTAACACGAACATATTTAATGAAACTATTTACAAATTATTTACAAATTATATGGTGTCTAGGGACAATTAAAAGGAAACTGGACATCAGTGCCCGTCTGGCATAACATCAGCGCCCGTCTTGGCGATCAATTGGTCATCGAGAAGTGCCGTCTGCACTCGGTACCGTCCAACTCACGTCAGGCCTTCGTCAATGTCGGCGTTCCACTGGAGAGGGTTGTTGCCATACCGTAAAAGTAAACTTCGCTTGCTCGATGCGCGCATCGAACCTGGTGTTCGATGTCAGCCAGGCTACCACATATATATATATATATATATATATATATATATATCTATCTATCTATCTATCTATATATATATATATATATATATATATATATATATATATATATATATATATATATCATCAAAATTCGCTTAAATTCGTTTATCCTAAACGAAGCATTTCCTGACAATCCTGGTTAATCCAGAAACTACTGTAGCTATTAAAAATTAATATTTTAGCAATCCAAATTCTGAATAATAAATAATTTTTAATAAAAACTAAATAATTATATATATAGGTATATAAATATATATATAAAAAAAAAAGATTTTCATCAAAATTCGCTTAAATTCGTTTATCCTAAACGAAGCATTTCCTGACAATCCTGGTTAATCCAGAAACTACTGTAGCTATTAAAAATTAATATTTTAGAAAATCCAAATTCTGAATAATAAATAATTTTTAATAAAAACTAAATAATTATATATAGGTAATAAAAATATCAATTGAAAAAAAAAAAGATTTTCATCAAAATTCGCATAAATTCGCTTATCGGGAACGAAGCATTTCCTGACAATCTCAGTTAATCCAGAGTCTACTGTAGTGATTAAAACTAATATTCTAGTATTTCCAATAATGAAGGTGGTATAATTATTAATGAAAATTATATCTATATATGTAGTAAAAATATGTCTGAAAAATAAGAATTTCATCAAAATTCAAATGAATTCAATTATCTGGGAGATTACCTCGAATATTCGATTATCTAGAACGAGGCCTTTTCCAAAAATCCCAGTTAACTCAGAGACTACTGCAGTTAGTAAAAATTAATATTTTGGTATTTAAAATAATGAACGGTATATTATTTTTAATGAAAACTAGATAATTATATAAATGATATTGGTAATATTTTGCTGTAATATACTATTATAATCAGTAGAACTATATAATCCCCTATATAACAATATCCTAAGTTATGTGTCAATCTGTCCTCGAATTTATGAAGCGGTTGGACCTGGAATGGACAGAAGCATCCATATTGGATTCTTGATGAGTTAGCACAATTCAAATCGAGTAATTCCTAAACAGTCGATCCTATTCTAAAATAAATTGATATAAATATGCTTCATATCACAGCGAAATATACTGTCGTCTTTAAACCGTTCGACTTCGCCCTTTCCCCTTTTTCAAGCGTTTAATGACATTATTTCAAGCCCTATTTTTCCCAGTTAAGAGCAGGCGATTAAATTTATCAATTTATTACATAATAAATAGACAAAAATAACATTTTTTTCTAACATTATGACGTCATTCCCTTAACCATATATTCATTTCTTATTGTTAGTTATTTATATATCGTCTGCATTGTTTTCATACGTTTTAACACTGAACTTAGGTATGACCTAAATAATTTTCTTTTATATTTGGTATAAATAATATATTAGGTACATATGTGATAATTTTAAATTTAACCCTCCGAGTGGAACACACCGGGGAAAAAAAGGTCTCCAAAAATACGCTGAAGTTTTATTGTGTCAATTACCAAAGTGTTCTATGATTTTTTACTTCACCCTTTGCCCCACCCTCGTTATTGTCTCATTACTTCCGGTTATAAACATATATATAAATAGACATTATTGATTGTTAATTTTTAATACACATAAAGCTCGTCAAGTCTCGAAGATCATCACATAAGAAATAACGTATTCTAAAAGTACGAATAATTTTTTTTTTTTTTAGAATTATTTATATTTTTTTACTAAAGTCATCCAAGATATTTCAGTGGTGCAATTAGAGATATATATGTTGCCGCAAACGAAATACTTCGAAATAGAGATTGACAAAGCCATGAGAAGCTATCAGCGTCTTTGTTCCTCAGAGAGTAGGGGTGCATCCTTCAATAAATGTCAGTCAAAGAGGGGTGCAGTTCCTAAACAATCGACCAGACCCTCCTACCTCATAATTTCATGGGGGAAAAGCACTGTCAGAAATGTACAATACATTTATTTTTGGAACATTTTTGGGGGTTGAAAAAAGTCTGTGACAGCTGGCGGAATTGTACGTGCAAACCGCTTAGAGGGTTAATCATCGATTATTTTTTGTAGCAATGAAAATTTTATCACCGGTATTAACAACAAATTTTTTTTATAAAAGTCTAAGGGCCGGTCTCGCCAAAGTCGTTTAACGGCTAATCGCAATTAATTTCTGTTTAAACGAAGAATTGCGACCAGACACTAGTTGGCGCCATGGGTTAATCGAGGTTAGATGTTAAAGGACTTTGGTGAGACCAGCCCTAGGTATATCAAGAAAGCATCTGTTTAATTTTCTGTTAGTACAAATATTTATAAAAATAAATATTTTCTATTATACATATATTCTATTAATACTTTATTCTATTAATACAAAAATAACATTTTTTTCTAACATTATGACGTCATTCCCTTAACCATATATTCATTTCTTATTGTTAATTATTTATATATCGTCTGCATTATTTTCATACGTTTTAACACTGAACTTAGATGTGACCTAAATAATTTTCTTTTATATTTGGTATAAATAATAGATTAGGTACATATGTGATAATTTTAAATTTAATCATCGATTATTTTTTGTAGCAATGAAAATTTTATCACCGGTATTAACAACAATTTTTTTTCATAAAAGTCTAAGCGCCGGTCTAACCAAAGTCGTTTAACGGCTAATCGCAATTAATTTCTGTTTAAACGAGTGGAACACATCGAGGAAAATAGTCTCAAAAAACACACTAAAGGTTTACTCTGTCAGTGGCCAAAGCATTCTATGATTTTTTACTTCACCCGTACTTTACTAGAAGGAAATACGGAAACCCACCCTCGTTATTGTCCTTTAACTTCCGGTTATAAATAGATATATAAATTGATATTATAGATTTTAATTTTTAATAGACATAAAAATCGTCAAGTGCCGAAGATCGTCCCATAAGAAATAATGGATTCTAAAAGTACAAACAAAAATATTCTTTGAGAGAATTATTTATATTTTTTACGAAAGTCATCCAAGATATTTAAGTGGTGCAATTACAGATACATCAATTGGCGCAAATGAAATACTTCGATATAGAGATTTACTAAGCCATGAAAAACTATTAGCTTCTTTGTGCTTCAGGAGGTATGGGTGCATCCCTTAATAAATGTTAGTGAAAGAGGGGTGCAGTTCTTAAACAATTGACCTGACCCTCCTACCCCAAAAATCCATAGGGGAAAGCACTGGCAGAAATGTACATTACATATATTTTCGGAGCATTTTTGGAGGTCGAAAATTGTACGTCACCGCTTAGTTAAACGAAGAATTGCGTCCAGACACTAGTTGGCGCCATGGGTTAATCGAGGTTAGATGTTAAATGACTTTGGTGAGACCAGCCCTAGGTATATCAAGAAAGCATCTGTTTAATTTTCTATTACTACAAATATTTATATAAATAAATATTTTCTATTATACATATATTCTATTAATACATTTTTACCTGCCTCATATGGTACTTTATAATTATGGAAAATTAAAAGTTTTACTGTTCCCATCTTATGACGGGTTATATGCTAGTTGGCAAAAATATCAACTGAAAAGGGAATGTTGAAGGATAAAAAAAACTGATAAGCAAGCTAATTTCTGCTTATTTTTCGATTCATCAATAGTCATAAGACTCCTTGAACAGGTTAAATTTTTAAAAAATAATAAATAAAGGAAAGGAAAGATAAAAGAAAATATCGTCACGAGACAAATTACATCGCAAAGTATACTAAAATAAAAGTGAAAAATATTAACCCAAATTCTGTTTTCCATCGCGTGAGACCAAAACCAGTGCTGCTTGCTTTCTCGCATTCATAAGTATGACTTTTACCGCTTGGTTAAAATGTTTCAAGAAAAATTATTTGTCTTTTACTTTATAATTTATATCTCTTCTCGAAAAAGAGAAAAGGATACGTGTGATTTAGCTATGTGCACATGTACATTATTTGCATGTTCATAAATAACTTTCGTAAAAATATTATTCGTTTAACTGGAAGATCCGTCGTCAGAAATTTCCACAAAACGAAACTTACATGCCGTTAGGGGCGTGGCTATTCATGTGCAAGTGTGTAAATAGGATAATTCGAAAACGCAGCACATTTGATAGATTGCATTTGTAAAGTATTTAAGTTTACTTATCAAGACGTATCAAGACGTAAGTTTACGTATCAAGAGCTTTTTATACACTTGAAGGTTTCTTTGCAGAAATAGCAAATTTCTAGTTACATGACATTCTGAAATTATGTTAACAATATTTTATAAATACATAGGAGGCTTAAATTATCGTTAAGGCAAACTGTAAATTAAAAACTTCAGAATTAAAAGGCTATTTACAATAAGACAAGCTTTTATTCTAAGATGTCATTTAAAAGTTTATGTAGTATTGCGTTTAAGAAAAGTAACTCAAACTTATATTTTTATTGTTGAACAATTAGAAAACTGTTATTTTGTGTGGATTTTTACCAGAGACAAAACACAAAAATGTTAATTTAAAATCTCTATTGTTCTTTTCTACAGAATTCGATAAGCAAAATAGAATAAATACACTATTGTTTAAGCTATGTTTCACATTTCAAAAGTAATATATTCAGTTTTTTATACAAGAAAAAGAGGCTTAAATTATTGGTAAAGTAAATCGTAAAATAGAAATCTAGTTGAACGATTGTAAAAAATATTGTTATGCTTACAGATAGTTACACAACAGATAGTTACAGTTAATTACAAGATAACAATTTATAGATGCCAACTATGTGCACGTGTGCATTATTTGCATGTTCATGAAACAACTTTCTTAAAAGTATTATTCATTAAAGTGAAAGACCCGTCGTCAAAAAATTCTACATAATAATATTTACCAGTCGTTAGGGATGTGACTATGAGTGTGCAAGCATGAAAAAGTGACAATTCGAAAACGCTGTCTTAGAGGGCATTGTAACCATGAACATATTGCTTGACCCAGTCACCATGAACGAACATGGTGGATCTGAAGCCGGCTCTATACTTGAACCCCCAACCATCCATTGACGAGATCGTTCCCTTTACTGACTGAGCTACCAACAATTTTGCGTTTTCTAGCGTCATAGTTTATTTGAAATTCAAACAGCCCATAAGAGAGTTTTCTAAAGACCACGTAACGTCACTAATTTCGCATACCTTGGCTCTACCCAAAAATTTTGCGTTTATTAGCGCCATAGTTTATTTGAAATTCAAACAGCCCATAAGAGAGTTTTCTAAAGACCACGTAACGTCACTAATTTCGCATACCTTGGCTCTACCCAAAAATTTTGCGTTTATTAGCCCCATAGCTTATTTGAAATTCAAAAAGCCCATAAGAGAGTTTTCTAAAAACCACGTAACTTCACTAATTTCGCATACTTTGGCTCTACCCAAACATTTTGCGTGTATTAGCGCCATAGTTTATTTGAAATTCAAACAGCCCATAAAAGAGTTTTCAAAAGACTATGTAATGTCACTAATTACGCATACCATGAATTTACCCAAATATTTTGCGTTTATTAACCCCATAGCTTATTTGAAATTCAAAAAGCCCATAAGAGAGTTTTCTAAAAACCACGTAACTTCACTAATTTCGCATACTTTGGCTCTACCCAAACATTTTGCGTTTATTAGCGTCATAGTTTATTTGAAATTCAAACTGCCCATAAAAGAGTTTTCAAAAGACTACGTAAAGTCACTAATTACTCATACCGTGACTTTCCCCAAACATTTTGCGTTTTATAGCGTCATAGTTTGTCTGAAATTCAAACAGCCCATAAAAGAGTTTTCTAAAGACCACGTAACGTCACTGATTTCGCATACCTTGGCTCTACCCAAAAATTTTGCGTTTATTACCGCCATAGTTTATTTGAAATTCAAACAGCCCATAAAAGAGTTTTCTAAAGACTACATAATGTCACTAATTACGCATACCGTGACTTTACCTAAACATTTTGCGTTTTATAGCGTTATAGTTTATTTGAAATTCAAACTGCCCATAAAAGAGTTTTCAAAAGACTACGTAAAGTCACTAATTACTCATACCGTGACTTTCCCCAAACATTTTGCGTTTTATAGCGTCATAGTTTGTCTGAAATTCAAACAGCTCATAAAAGAGCCAACATCCTATAAAGAGTTTTCAAAAGACTACGTAAAGTCACTAATTACGCATTACGTGACTTTACCCAAACATTTTGCGTTTTATAGCGTCATATTTTATTTGAAATTCAAACAGCCCATAAAAGAATTTTCTAAAGACCACGTAACGTCACTAGTTTTGCATACCTTGGCTCTACCCAAACATTTTGCGTTTATTAGCGTCATAGTTTATTTGAAATTCAAACAGCCCATAAAAAATTTCGTGAAAGAAGCTTTCGTCCATAAAAAATTTTACTGATCCCGTCATATGGCGGGCTATATGCCAGTTGTTGAATATTAAAGTATAAGGCAGCATAAAGTAGTAGAAAAATAATCAATTCCTTTCTTTCTGACTTTCAGTTTCCGTCTAAAAGTCCGTCAAACAGCCCATAAAAGAATTTTCTAAAGACCACGTAACGTCACTAATTTCGCATACCTTGGCTCTACCCAAAAATTTTGCGTTTATTAGAGCCATAGTTTATTTGAAATTCAAACAGCCCATAAAAAATTCTTGAAAGAAGAGTTCATCCATAAAAAATTTTACTGATCCCGTCATATGACGGGCTATATGCTAGTTGTTGAATATTAGAGTATAAGGCAGCATAAAGTAGTAGAAAAATAATCAATTCCTTTCTTTCTGACATTCAGTTTCCGTCTAAAAGTTATCAATATATGAGACTAAAAATTGCTTTTAGTTGGGCAACTCCTTTTATTATAAATACACTAAGTATTCATAATGTAATATTTATACATATACTAAGCTTTATTAATACACTATAATTAATACTAAGCTTTTAAAGTAACTTTTAAGCAAAAATTATCATACTTAGATGAGATCTGTATTCATTATTTTATTTCAGCGAGTTAAAGGTTTATTATTATTATTTTGTACAGAAATATTATAGAAATATTTACCAGAAGATATATCCTCCAAAAAATTTTATGACATCTTTAATGTCATGTAAATTGCTAAAAATAAGTTGTAAGTTACCATGAATAACTCTCTGAATAGTCATGTTTATCGCAATTTGTTATTTGAAAAATGCATATTCAAAAGTCAAGTGTTGTGTTCGTATCAAGAGCTTTTTATACACTTGAAGGTTTCTTTGCGGAAATAGCAAATTTCTAGTTACATGACATTCTGAAGTTATGTTGACAATATTTTATAAATACATAGGAGGCTTAAATTATCGTTAAGGCAAACTGTAAATTAAAAACTTCAGAATTAAAAGGCTATTTACAATAAGACACGCTTTTATTCTAAGATGTCATTTAAAAGTTTATGTAGTATTGCATTTAAGAAAAGTAACTCAAACTTATAATTTTTTTTTGTTAAAGGATTGGAAAACTGTTATTCTGTGTGGATTTTTACCAGAGACAAAACACAAAAATGTTAATTTAAAATCTTTGTTGTTCTTTTCTATAGAATTCGATAAGCAAAATAGAATAAATACACTATTGTTTAAGATATGTTTCACATTTCAAAAGTAATATTTTCACAGTTTTTCATACAAGGAAAGAGGCTTAAATTATTTGTGAAGTAAATCGTAAAATACTAGTTGAACGATTGTAAAAAATGTTGTTTCGGGTTAGTTTTTAGTAAAATCCTAAAATAAAAATGTTAATTTTGAGAATATATTGCTCTTTTCAATGGAATTCGATAAGCAAAATATAACAAAGCAGCTACTATTTATGTAGTACACCACAAAGACTCTTAAAGTAATATTTCCACAATTTTCTCACAAACTAAAAGAAGACTCAAATTATTGGTAAGGTAAATTGTAAGCATTAAAATCTTAATACAAGGTTATTTACAATAATACTATTTAAATTACAAACTTCCATTTAAACGTTTATTCTTTAATATTACTTTTAAGAAAGATAACCTAAACTTATATTTTGTCGCTTAACAATTAAAAAATATATTGTTCCAATAATTTAACGAGGCTTAAATTATTGGTAAGGTAAATTGTAAAATAGAAATATCGTTAAACGCTCGGAAAAGCAATGTTCTACTTTAAATTTTAGTAAAAACGTTAAACGAAAACGTTAATTTTGAAACTGTATTGCTCTTTTTCCTGCATAAAAAATTGTGAAAATATTACTTTGGGAATCTCTCTGAGACATAAGTTAAATTGTAGTGTATTTATTCTATTTTGCTTATTGAATTCTGTAGAAAAGAGCTACAGAAATTAAAAATTAATATTTTTATGTTTGGTCTTTTGTAAAAATCCACCCAAAATAATATTTTTTTCAATTGTTTAACGATAAAAATATAAGTTTCAGTTACAATTCTTAAAAGTAATATTGCAAGAATAAGTGTTTAAATGCAGTTTGGAATTAAAAGTAAAAATCTACTATTGTAAATTACCTTGTATTTCTGAGATTTCTACTTTATAATTTGATATACCAAAAATTTATGCCTCCTTTTTCTTATTAAAATTCGTGAAAATAATATTTTCGGAGTCTATGGAAGATAGTACATAAATAGTAGTGACTTTATTAGATTTTCTTATCCATTTCCGCTGAAAAGAGTTTCAATATAAACTTTTATGTTTATACTAAAAATCTACGTAGGACAACATATTTTCCTATCTTTAAGTGATGAAAATATGTTTAGGTTATCTTTCTTAAAAAGCAATATTACAAGAATAAACGTTTAAATGGCAGTTTGCAATTCAAGTAGTATTATTGTAAATAACCTTGTATTGAGATTTTAATGTTTAGAATTTACCTTACCAATAATTTAGGCTTCCCGTTTTCTTTGTAAAATATTGTGAAAATATTACTTTAGGAGTCTCTGTGAGATACTACATAAATAGTAGTGACTGTGTTATATCCATTTTGGTTGAAAAGAGCAATATTGTTCTATTAACATTTTTGTTTTAAGATTTTACTAAAAATTAAAGCAAAAAACATTTTTCCAATCATTCAACGATATTTCTATTTTACAATTTACCTTACCAATAATTTATTCTTCCCTTTTTCTCTATAAAATGTTGAGGAAATATTACTTTAGGAGCCTCTGTGACGTACTACATAAATAGTAATGACTGTGTTATATCGGTTTCCGTTGAATAGAGCAATATAGTACAATTAATATTTTTGTTTTAAGTTTTAACAAAAAATCAAAGTAAAAAAATATTTTTTTCAATCTTTTAACTATATTTCTATTTTACAATTTGCCTTACCAATAATTTAAACCTCGTCTTCTTGCTTAAAAAAAACTGTGAAAATATTACTTTGGGAATTACTCTGAAACATAACTTAAATAGTAGTGTATTTATTCTATTTTGCTTATCGAATTCTGTAGAAAAGAGCATTAGGAATTAAAAATTAACATTTTTGTATTTGTTCTTTGTAAAAATCTACACAAAATAACATTTTTCTAATCGTTCAAATATATAAATATAAGTTTGAGTTACAATTCTTAAAAGTAATATTGCACGAATAAATGTTTAAATGTAGTTTGAAATTAAAAATAAAAATCTATTATTGTAAATTATCTTGTATTTCTGAGATTTCTACTTTATGATTTGCCGTACCAAAGGTGTAAGCCTTCTTTTTCTTTATAAAATTTTCTGAAAATATAACTTTAGGAGTCTTTGTGAGATACTACTTAAATAGTAGTAATTTTGTTGCATTAGATGTAACAAAATTCATATGTATAAATTGTATTAATATATTGTATTAATATTGTATTAATATTGTATAAATATCAGATGTAAAAAGATGTATTTTGAGATGTTTATTTTAGTAAGTTTTAAAATAATCAGTTTGTCTTAAACTTAATTATATTTTTAGTTATCATGCGTGTTAGCCTTGATATAATTTTTGTTAAAAACAAAGTGTCTCTTATTTTAAAAATTCTAACAAAAAAAAATTTATGTTTCAAAAATCAATGAGATATGTAAATAAAGATAATAATTTGTTCTAACTGTTCTTGAAAATTTATGCTTCTAAAGTGGTATTTTTCAAGCTATGAGAAGTCGAAAATGATAATTATTTTACATTTTTTCGACTTTTAAGAGTTGCATGAACCCTTAAGAATTGTAACTGAAAATTATATTTTTAGACGTATATTCTTCTAGGATTCAGTACCAAAAAGTCAGATACATCCAACCAACTTTAATGTTCAACAATTAAAAAATATACTGTGTAGATTTTTAGCAAAAAAGAACAACAAAAATATTAGTTTTGAAACTACATTTTTCTTTTCAAAGGAATTTAATTAGTAAAATGTAATAAAAACACTTCTATGTATGTAACATCTCGCAAAGACTTTCAAAATAATAATATTTTCACAAAAATTTTTAATAAACGTAAAGAAGTCTAAGCTGATCGATAAGGCAAACTATAAAATAGACACCTCAAAAATACAAAGCTATTTACAATAATACACTTATTAAAATAATTCCGAGCTGCCATTTTGAAACGCTTATTCCTGTAATATGACTATCAAAGAAATATAACTCAAAAGTTGTGAATTTATCGTTAGACTACTAGAAAAAATATAGTTTCTAGCGGATGTTTAGCAAAAACATAAAACATAAAAGATAATTTTGAAACCATATTGCTCCTTTCAACGGAAATCGATAAGAAACATATAACAAAGTCGGCACTATTTATGCAGTATCTAACAGAGACGTAAGTTATAATTTATTAACGTATTAGAGAGAGATAGCGGGCGTGGAGGAGGTAAGAAGGGGAGAGGGTTAGAGTGAATAACCTTTCAACAGTCCTGTTCCTTGAAGGAGTTTATAACAGTAAAAGGGCCTCTGCAGTATAAGGGAAATAAGCGCAGAAAAAAATAAGGAAGAGAAACGGCTGTGGGAAATAAAAGTAACCATCTGTGTGTTGTTATTACAGGCTGCGCACAGCACACCACTTCAAAGAGTCTGCTTACCACGACAGCTCATAAATCCATATCTTTGCTTGTGTGTGTGTGTATATATATATATATATATATATATATATATATATATATATATATATATATATATATATGTGTGTGTGTGTGTGTGTGTGTGTATATATGTGTGTTTATTTATACACATATGTATACATATGCATCTGCATACACACGCAAATATACATACCTATATATATATTATGTATATATAGATAGATAGATATAGATATAGATATACATATACATATATATACGTATATATTTACACGCACACACACACATATATATATATGTATATATATAGATAGATATAGATATATATATATATATATATATATATATATATATATATATATATACATATATATACAAATATACATATATATATATATATATATATATATATATATATGTATATATTTACATATATATATATATGCATATACATATGTATATAAATATTCATATATATATTTATATGTATGCATATGTATATATATACATATATATATAGATAGATAGATATAGATATAGATATACATATATATATACATATACGTATATATTTACATATATATATATGTATATATGTATATATATATATATATGTGTGTGTGTGTGTGTGTACATATATATATAGAGAGAGATAGGTATAGATATAGATATAGATATACATATATATATAAATATACGTATATATTTACATATATATATATGTATATATGTATATATATATATATATATATATATATATATATATATATATATATATATATATGTATATATATATATATATATATATATATATATATATATATATACGTATATATCTACATATATATATGTATATATACATATATATATATACATATACATATATATATATATATATATACATGCACATATAAATAAATAAATAAACATATATATATATAATTTATATATATGTATATTTATTTATATATTTTATATTTCATATATATACATATATATATATATATATATATATATATATATATATATATATATATGTATATGTAAAATCGTCTGAACGTCTGTTATGGATATGTATGTTCGCTATGTGTACGCTGATTGCTTGATCAATCTCCATGATAGGGATTTAGGTAAACCCTGGGAATGTTTTAGGTAGTATAAATTGATCAGAAGGTCCCAAAAATGATGGAAAGAGAATGATGTCAATTTCTTACTACAATTGTGTCTGGCGACTTTATAGTTTGGTGACGTTTCATGCCTTTTTCGGCAAATAACGAGCTAAATATAGTAAAATTTTTCAGAAAATGAATTCATGTATTAGCGTTTAAAACATTAGTTGATTTACTTATAACATATGTACCTTTTAAAATTTTGATTTTAAATTTAATAATCCAGTAATTTTTTACTTTGTGATAGATCATGGAAGTTTTTCAAGCTATTCGTATAAAATTAGCAAGTGGGATTAACCTACTCTGCTAGTTGAAATCCCAATCATTATTATCAGATGTACCTTCTCAAAAACCTACATTGGTAAAAAAAAATAGAAAAAAAAACAGACTTTAACTTTGATAGGGATAGATGAAAAATTAATTTACCGAAATTGAAAGATATTTACGATCATTTAAATGCCAGTTTTTAGTTCATTCTCTTAAAAGCTTGTTAAATCACTATATGAAGATTTAGTTTTGTATCTAATCTTGCATTGCAGATTTTTATCATGAGTGTGTATGTATAAAATGATCTCGCTTTGACATGTAATGTACCTTAGTTATTGCAAAACGTAAAGTATGCTTTTGTAAATCTTTCCAAATAATTAGTGTTGTCTCTGTACAATGATTTATAATTTTTGAAATTTTATTCAATTCCCAAATGATACACATGCTCAGCAAATCTGTAAATGTATATCTGTATACATATGTATATATATATATATATATATATATATATATATGCATGCATAGTTATATTTATGTATATACATATGTGTGTATAAAGATGTATGTATATATGTGTATACATCTGTATGTATAAAAATGTATGTATATGTGTGTAAGTATATCTGTATGCGTTTTAAAAACTAATAATTACTATAATTACCGTTGGTCTGTAATCCCTGTTCTCTTAGACGGGGGAGGGGGTCGTCAGCACTAAGAAAAAAAGTGAAGTGAAAAGAGTTTAAGAAGTGTATCTTTCAAAGACGATGATTGTGTACGTCCGACAAAGGTAAATATTGTACCAGGAATTAATTTCTTATGAAACAAAAGCAAGGACATAAGTTAAAATTTTTTTTCATTAATTTCTGTACTCGTAAAGCAATGTCTTAAATTCTTTTCATTTTCGACTTCTATGGTGGATTTTTTACCCGATCCCAGATATTAAATATTAAAATTTACAAAATATTTTTTAGCTTAAGTAATTTATTTTGAAAACAAAAAATAACACATGAAAAGAAGCTGCTTGAGTATTTCCTTCAAGTATACAGAATTAATGAAAGAAAACAAAGTTTTAACGGGCGTCCTTGCTTTTGTTGCATAAGAAATTAATTCTTCGTACAATTTTTGCCATTGCAGGAAGTAAAAAATCTTCGTCGTTGAAAGATAAATATTGATTTAATCAATTAACCATCTAAGCGGTTCGCACGTACAATTCCGCCGGTTGTCACGTACAATTTTCGACCTCTGAAAACGTTCCGTAAATGGATGTGTTGTACATTTCTGCCAGTGCTTTCACCCATGGAGTTTTGAGGTAGGAGGGTCAGGTCGATTGTTTAGGAAATGCACCCCTCTTTGACTGACATTTATTGAGGGATGCAACCCTACTCCCTGAGGCACAAAGACTCTGATAGCTTCTCATGGCTTTGTCAATCTCTATTTCGAAGTATTTTGTTTGCGATAACACATGTATCTCTAAATGCATCACTTAAATATCTTGGATGACTTTCGGAAAAGAATATAAATAATCCTCTTAAAAATATTTTTATTCGTACTTTTAGAATCCATTATTTCTTATGGGATGATCTTCGAGACTTGACGAGCTTTATGTGTATTAAAAATTAACAATCTATAATATCTATTTATATATCTATTTATAACCGGAAGTAAAGAGACAATAATGAGGGTGAGTTTCCCGTATTCCAATCTAGTCGACAAAGGGTGAAGTAAAAAATGATTTAACACTTTGGTCACTGACACAATAAAACTTTAGCGTATATTTTGGAAACATTTTTCCCCGGTGTGTTCCACTCGGAGGGTTAAAGCTGAATATGTCGTTTCACAAGGGAATTTGAAGAACAAAACAATATTAAGATTAATAGTTAATTAAATAGCTATATTAACACTAGATTTAAGGATGGTGAACATATACCTATTGTTACTGAAGTGAGCCAATTTGACTCATACAAGAAAATTGAAGTTTTTTGCAAAGACAATAGTTCCAAATTAATTTAAATGAAATGTTCATTATCAAGAAATTTATGGAAAACATTTTTTACATATAAAATCTGTTTTTGAAACACATTTTCCGCAAATATTTCTATTACATTTAGCACAATGGTTTCTACATCTGTTTCTTTTGCATGATTGTTGAACTTGACAATTCTTCCGTGCGTCAGTAGCACGAATTTCTGTCATTGGAATGGAAGTTTTCTCGACTTCTCTATATTTACTTCTTAGCTCTTCAGCCAATTGGAAATTATCCCAGGCCTGATAGGACCAATAAATTTCAGGTTATGCGATTAACTGTTAAACCATTCTATGAGTCAAATTGGCTCACAACCGTGAAAATAGGTATACCACGTTTGATAATGCTAAATGAAGGGGTATGCTGGAAAGAGGAATGAAAGTTTACATATATTTTATTACTTAACTAAAAACCAATGTATGTTTCTGAAAAGTGATATTAAAGTTTTATATATATATATATATATATATATATATATATATAGTAATCAAATTTTAATGAGTCAAATTGGCCCGGTCCGTAAATCTAGTGTTAAAGAACAACGTATTATGAATAACCACTTTGCTCTATCTTCACATTCATATACTTTATCTATAGATAACATGTAACCTCTGAAAATACTGGTAAACATTTTCGTAGCTTACGTGTTGTAAAATTCATGTTAAATTAGGAATAAGAGATAATTTAACATGAAATGTCGTTTCTAAAAAATAAAAAATCATATACTAATGTATTTTTTTAATTCCTAAAACACTGGTAATATAAAGAGCTTCCAAAACATAATTTAATTTAAAATTTATTCAACGTGTCCCATATACATAAATTACATGTATTAATATAGAACTCTTCTGCAGCATTTGTATAATTATGCATTAACATGCATAAACTGTATTTGTAAAGGCATCTTTTGCTGAATAAAAATAAACTATGTATTAATACAGGAATCTTTTGCAGCAACAATAAAGTAATATCAACAAATAGAACGCTGAGTTTTTGTAGCGAGAGGAAGAATAAATAAATGTTTAAGTATTTCTGAATGATGGAAATTCGACCTCATCAAAGATAACGTTTGAAAGCCGAATAAAAGTTTATGCTCAAGATAATGAGGAATGATTAATTCCGGTGAATTCCAAAAATGATTTCCACAAAATGAATCTTCATTTCCATGAAATAATGAAACATACTTAAAATTCTATTAGCATATGAATAGTAGAAAATCGTTGCGGCTTTATTTTGCCAAAATTAAGTACATGATTTAGAATATGAATTGAAGTTAGACTATTTGCATTCCATGCAAGAATTTTTTTTTTAAACTCGCATCGTATTATTTAAATTTTTTTCTGCCTTTTAAGTTATACAGAATTAAATTTTATACAAAACTAAAGAAATAGCATATAGCCTGACATATGACGGGTTCAGTAAAATTTTTAATTTTCCAGAATTATAAAGAACCCTATGAGGCAGGTAAAAAATGGTTTGCTTTTTAGCTGAGAATTATCTGGTACACGCTCAATAATTTGTTTATCTTCATATTCTTCTAAAGTCTCCCGATATTGAGAATGCAGTTTAGAATCACGTTCAATGTATTTAGAAATAAAATTCAAAGTTTTCTTAGATACGTCAAAATTATCGTTAAGTTCTTCCCATTTTTTTGCCACAGTAATTAATGGAAGTAAAGGAATGAAACTATCATTTCCACTACACCCTGGAGGTAGATAGAATTTGTTGTTAATACCTGTGATAAAATTTTCATTGCAATAAAAGATAATCGATGATTAAATTTAAAATTATCACATATGTACCTAATCTATTATTTAACCCTTTAAAGTTCGCTATTGGAAATTTTTGGGATTTAATGGAATTAGGTTATAATTGATATCTATGAACTTTTTGTATGTGTGAAATATGTGAAAAATATTAAAATTGTTTCAATAGGATGGTGGTTTTTAACTGTGAAACTATCTACCCCCTTGTACAGCTTGAAAGTAATACATTCTTAAAACTTAAATAATATTTAAATAACACTATATAATTATCATGAAAATGATGTAGCAGATACATAGCTAAACTATTTACATATTAGACTATTGTAGATTTATATTTATAGATTTATAAATATTGCAATTTATAGATTAAACTATTTATGTTTGGGTAGGTATATTTATCTGAGGTCATGACGGAGAAAAATTAAATACCTGTTTTTTTTCAGTTTAAACAAGTATGTTTTAAAGAGAAAAATAAATTGTGTGTAGTGCTACCATTTCTTAATAGCTTGAAGTGTCAAAAACATCCGAAAAAATCATTATTATACCTCTAAAAAAGAAGAAAAAATATTTTAACAGGTGGTTTCACTACGAAACCATTGTTCTTTAAAGAGTTAAGCCAAATTTATAAGAAAATTATTTACGTAATATCTAAGTTCAGTGATAAAATGTGTGAAAATAGTGCAGAATCAATTTAAAATAAGGAATGATTAAATGAGATGGTTAAAGGAATGACGTCATAATGCTAGAAAAAAATGTTGTTTTTACTTATTTATTATGGGATAAATTGATAGATTTAATCACCTGTTCTTAACATGGGAAAGTAGGGCTTGAAAAGCTCGAAAAGGAGGAAAAGGTAGGGGGATTTCGGACGTTTTAAAGACGACAGTATTTTTCGCTGTGTTATGAAGCATATTTATACGAATTTATTTTAGAATCTGATCGATGGATTAGAAGAAGATAAACTTTACTCGCTTTGAATTTTGCTAACCCTAACTCATCAAGGATCCAATATGGATGCATCCATCCATTGCAGGTCCAACCGCTTCATAAATTCGAGGACAGACGGATTGATAACATAGTCTATTGTTATACAGGGGATGGGAGCAACCTATAGGTGTCCAACATTGCTCTCTAAGGACAAGACAAATAAACGAGTGATCCCATGTAATTTGCCTGGTGTAATGCAGGAACCAGGTAGAGGACCTTCATGATTGGTCTGCCATCTCCAGAGATACCGTTGGGAACTGGTAGGACATTGCGAGTACTAACCTATTTTACGGGCAACAACAGACATTAATATACACGGTGGATCTTTATACGTCTCGAGTCTTGATCCCACAACCCTTCCGTTATTAAAACAATGCTTTTGCTGACTAAGTTACCATGGTTAGTAAACCAAGCATATAAAGTAGACTAACTTGTAAAATAAATTGTAAATTAAAAACTAATTTTTATATGAAATAGAAACCAATCATCTTTATTATAATATGAACTTTAATTATATTAATACTAACTAACTTGTAAAATAAATTGTAAATTAAAAACTAATTTTTATATGAAATAGAAACCAATCATCTTTATTATAATATGAACCTTGTTATATTATAGCCATATATGTTATATTATAACCATCTTTATTATAATAGACTAACTTGTAAAATAAACTGTAAATTAAAAACTAATTTTTATATGAAATAGAAACCAATCATCTTTATTATAATATGAACCTTAATTATATTAATACTAACTAACTTGTAAAATAATTTGTAAATTAAAAACTAATTTTTATATGAAATAGAAACCAATCATCTTTATTATAATATGAACCTTGTTATATTATAGCCATATATGTTATATTATAACCATCTTTATTATAATAGACTAACTTGTAAAATAAACTGTAAATTAAAAACTAATTTTTATATGAAATAGAAACCAATCATCTTTATTATAATATGAACCTTAATTATATTAATACAAGCAATCTTTTTTATTTTATTGCATGATAAAGTCTAATTTTTAAATTCATAATTTCTTCCCAATTTTTAGTATTTTTAAATTTTCAAAAGTAAGATAGCTTTAACGCTTTAGATTTACGGAATAAAATAGATATTTTACTTCAATTTGATTTAAAAATTTAGTTTCTAATATACATATTTCAAAAGTTATCTCGCTTGAGAATTTCATTTTTTTTTTCATTTAGTATATATCTTCTGGGGTAATTTTAAAAATATACTACATAAAAAGAAAAAAAAATTATTATTATTGTAATAATTATTGTTTCATTATTTTGGAAAGCCAAAAAATAACTAAAATCTGAAAAAAAAATCATTGCAAAGGAGCAGAATTTTTGATTTTGTGATGAATCGAAAAAGAGATTTATAATGAAAATTTGAAGACTTGAAAGGTACTATATTCTTTTTATTGTCTGAGGATTCAGAAGTACCTAAACATTAGAACCATTCATAAATAAGTCTGATTAACATGCAAAAACAAAGCATTCTAGAATTAGCATAATTTTTGGTTTTGTGATGAATAGAAAAAAAAAGATTTATAATGAAAATTTGAAGACAAAACTTGAAAGGCACTATGTTCCTTTAATTGTGTGAAGATTCAGAAGTACCCAAACATTAGAACCGTTCATAAATAAGTCTGATTAACATGCAAAAACAAAGCATTCTGAAATCAGCAGAATTTTTGGTTTTGTGATGAATTGAAAAAATTAATTATAATGAAGATTTTAAGACTTGAAAGGTACTATGTTCCTTTAATTGTGTGAGGATTCAGAAGTACCCAAACATTAGAACCGTTCATAAATAAGTCTGATTAACATGCAAAAACAAAGCATTCTGAAATCAGCAGAATTTTTGGTTTTGTGATGAATTGAAAAAAAGGAGTTATAATGAAGATTTTAAGACTTGAAAAGTACTATGTTCCTTTAATTGTGTATAGAATTCAAGAATACCTATACAATACAACCGTTCATAAATAAGTCTGATTAACATGCAAAAACAAAGCATTCTAGAATTAGCATAAATTTTGGTTTTGTAATGAATTGAAAAAAAAAATATTTATAATGAAAATTTGAAGACATGAAAGGCACTATGTTCCTTTAATTATGTAAGGATTCAGAAGTACTCGATCATTAGAACCGTTCATAAATAAGTCTGATTAACATGCAAAAACAAAGCATTCTAAAATTAGCAGAATTTTTGGTTTTGTGATGAATTGAAAAAATTAATTATAATGAAGATTTTAAGACTTGAAAGGTACTATGTTCCCTTAATTGTGTAAGGATTCAGAAGTTCCCAAAAATTAGAACCTTCATAAATAAGTCGGATAAACGTAAAAAAACAAAGCATTCTAAAATTAGAAGAAATTTTTTTGTGATGAATTGAAAATAGGAATTATAATGAAGAATTTAAGACTTAAAAAGTACTATGTTCCCTTAATTGTGTATAGAATTCAAGAGTAACTATACAATAGAACCGTTCATACATATGTATGATTAACATGGAGGGCCTGATTAAAGCACGGACCGACTGGGCCTAGGCCCTGGGCCCCCTGATTTTAGGGGCCCCCTAGAATTTGGTATCAATTTATTAAATTTTAAATAATTTAATTAACAAAATTTGAAAATGTTTTTCGCTAATTGAAGTAATATTTCATGAAACCTTATCCAGAAATTAAATAAAAAACAGGTAAAATGTTGACAATTTTATCTAAAACACACTCCAGTTTACTTATTTTCATCACTCCAATCACTTTTTTTACTAATTACTTACTTTTAATTAAAATATTTTATATTAAATTATTATTGCAGATTTTATTCTCTAATTAGAAACTATCAAAGTAAATCAAATGTTCAGTTTAAACTTTCAGTATTTATTTATAAATAGCTCATAGCATACCTAAATTCTTTTAATTAATATTTTTAAATCATTACATTAAATATGTAACGTATTCAGGGCCCAGGGCCTGTCTTTCGCCCCCCTAACCTCCTTTAAAGGCAAAAAAAATTAGTTTATAAAAGAGGATACAAACGAATATTTTTGGAGGAAAGTTTATAATATTAATTTTTTTATGTTTACATACCTTTGTAGTACAGTCGAATGCCAAAAATCTGTCGATCCTTAAAGATACAAACTGTAACACTTGCAATTAAGTTTTTATATAAAAAATAATATAAAATAGCATAGGTAAGATTAACAAATTATAGCTATTCGTAGATTTTGACAAAATTAATAAGAGAAAAAAAATAATAAAACAATAAAATTCTTAAGCAAATAACAATTGTATCTAAGTTTCAGAAATATAATAAAAAGTGCTAATATTTCTTTATAACTGGCTGAAATTTTTAATTTATTACTAATTTATATTATATAATAAGGTAAATGATTTTTTCCTTTAATATTTTGTAAATTATTTTCTTAATGATTCATATTATAAATGTTGAATGTAATAAACTGTTATTCCAGTTATATGTTATTTTAATTACTGAAAACCATAATACATTTCTTTATTAAGTAAACTGGCGTGTGTTTTAGATAAAATTGTCAACATTTTAACTGTTTTTATTTAATTTCTGAATAAGGTTTCATGAAATATAACTTGAAGAACTAACAAAAAACATTTTCAAATTTTGTTAATTAAATTATTTAAAATGTAATAACTAAGTACCGAATTCTAGGGGGCCTCGGCCCAGTCAGCCCGTGCTTTCATCAGGCCCTGAACGTATCAATAAAATGGTGAAGTTTGAAAATGTAGACAACGAAAAAGAAAGCAGACTTTCCATTTTATCGTATAAATAATACATATTCGTACATACAATTTTTAGAAACTACTCGGATAAAAGAATTGTTTTAATGGCATATTAGTAAGTAGAATTTCATTCCATCATCAGGGCCTGATTAAAGCACGGGCCGACTGGGCCTAGGCCCTGGGCCCCTAATTTTAGGGACCCCCTAAAATTTTGTACTTAATTATTAAATTTCAAATAATTTAACTATCAAAATATGAAAATGTTTTTTGTTAATTCAAGTAATATTTCATGAAACATAATACTGGAATAACAGTTTATTACATTCAACATTTATAATATGAATCATTCAGAAAATAATTTACAAAATATTAAAGGAAAAAAGCATTTATCTTGTGTATTATATAATATAAATTAGTAATAAATTAAAAATTTCAGCTAGTTATAAAAAAATATTAGCACTTTTTATTATATTTCTGAAACTTAGATACTATTATTATTTGCTTCAGAATTTTATTATTTTATTGCTTTTTTCTCTTATTAATTTTGTCTTCAAATTTATGAATAGCTATTATGTGTTACTAATACTGGAATCACAGTTTATTGCATTCAACATTTATAATATGAATCATTAAGAAAATAATTACAAAACATTAAAGGAAAAAAAGCATTTACCTTATATATTATATAATATAAATTAGTTGTAAATTAAAAATTTCAGTTAGTTATAAAGAAATATTAGCATTTTTTATTATATTTCTGAAACTTAGATACAATTATTATTTGCTTCAGAATTTTATTAGTTTTTTCTCTTATTAATGTTGTCTTAAAATCCGGAGTTGGTAAATTATTTAACTAACAAAATTCGAAAATGTTTTTTGTTAATTCTTCAAGTAATATTTCATGAAACATAATACTGGAATAACAGTTTATTAGATTCAACATTTATAATATGAATCATTAAGAAAATAATTTACAAAATATTAAAGGAAAAAAGCATATATCTTATATATTATATAATATAAATTAGTAATAAATTAAAAATTTCAGCCAGTTATAAAGAAATATTAGCACTTTTTATTATATTTCTGAAACTTATATACAATTGTTATTTGCTTAAGAACTTGTAACCAAATTTAACTAAATTTAATATAACCAAATTTAAATTTTTTTAACAAATATATGAAAAAAATAGCAGACTTTCCATTTTGTGGTTGGGTATAATACGCAAGAAAATATTTTTAATAACGTATTAGTAAGAATTTCTTTTAATTAATATCTTTACATCATTCATGACATTAAATATGCAACGTATTAATAAAATGATGAAGTTTAAATATGTAGACAACGAACAAAAAAATACACAGACTTTACATTTTATCTTATAATATACATATCGGTACATAAACTTTTTAGAAAATACTAGGATAAAAAGAATCGTTTTAATGGCATATTAGTAAGTAGAATTTCTTCCCATCATCAGGGTCATTAAATCACGAATCGACTGGGCCTAGGCTAAGGCCCCCTAAAATTTGGTACTTAATTATTAAATTTCAAATAATTTAACTAACAAAATTTGAAAATGTTTTTTGTTAATTTTTCAAGTAATATTTCATGAAACATAATACTGGAATAAAAGTTTATTACATTCAGCATTTATAATATGAATCATTAAGAAAATAATTTACAAAGTATTAAAGGAAAAAAGCGTTTATCTTATATATTATATAATATAAATTAGTAATAAATTAAAAATTTCAGCTAGTTATATAGAAATATTAGCACTTTTTATTACATTTCTGAAACTTAGATACAATTGTTATTTGCTTAAGAATTTTATTATTTTTTCATTTATTAATTTGTCTTGAAATCTACGAATAGCTATTATTTGTTAAACTTACGGATGCTATTTTATTTTATTTTTTATATAAAAACTTAATTGTAAGTGTTACAGTTTACATCCTTGAGGATATACAGATTTTTGGCATTGGACTGTACTACAAAGGTATGTAAATATTTAAAAAATAATAATATAAACTTTCCTCTAAAACTGTTTCGTTTGTATCCTCTATTACAATTTTTTTTGCCTTGAAAGGAGGAAAGGGGGGCCCCGAAAGACTACCAGGCCCTGCGCCCAACTTTGCCTTCATCGGGCCCTGTATGTTCCCTTAATTTTGTATAGAATTCAAGAGTACCCATACATTAGAACCGTTCATAAATAGGTCTGATTAACATGCAAACATTTCTACACATATGTAAGAAAAATCAGTACTTTTCGATTTATAACTGAGGCGAGGAAAAAAAAACAGGGAGTAAAACGTGTCCTCAATTTAGCAAAAGACTTCGCAATTGGCACCCTTTGAGAATATGAATAAAAGAAAACAATCGATCTTCTTTCTAATTTTCATGACTTTTTAGGACACGCCTTACTCTTTATGAAATTTTCCAGACTTAAAACGCAATTTCCTTCCAAAATATCACCGTATAATTTTCTGTCTTAATAGCGACAATTTTAAAACCCACTTCTTTCGCTGCCTCTACTTCTGTTGTAATTTTATTTCTTATGAACAAAGCAAAACGTAATGAGTTATTTATGTAACGTTTGAAACTTCCTGTTAAAGAACTGTGACTGTTAATAGGTATTATTTCAAAATATTACCGTACAATTTTCTTTCGCAATCGCAATAAATTTAAAGCTCATTTCCTTGCTTGTACTATTGTTGTAATTTTATATCTATCTTACAGAGTAAAACATAATCTGTTATTTGTAAAATAATAATTTTTTTAAGAATTGTGACTATTTATACTCGTTCATATTTTAATGTATAGTTTCCTTGTTTAAGAGATGTGGAAATTATTTTGATATTTAGAGGGCGCTAGACTAGCTTATATTCGGATTTTGAAAGGCTTCCCACTTCAGTTCTCATATAGAGATGTTACATTTTTGATTTCTTTTTGATTTGGAACATATAGGTTCCTTCTTTGAGTAATTGTTTCTAATTTTAAAGACGTTTCGATTAAATTAGATTGTATCTTCTATCTGAACCTCTGACCTTGTATATAATGTAAATTAACTCTTTTGTGTTAAAATCATTTAACTGGAATCTTCGCACCTTATTTAGCATCGCTGCAAAGGAAAGGGGACATTTTGACAAGGTAAGTAGAGGAATTTTGGGGAATTATTTCACTACGCATGTTTACTTTCAAAACACTGATATGAACGGAAGTGTGCTTTTAGTATCCATACACACACACACACACACACACACACACACACATATATATATATATATATATATATATATATATATATATATATATATATATATATATATATATATATATATATATATATATATATATATATATATATATATATATATATTATTTATTTAACTTTAATATTAGGTTGGAGAAAAAGAAATCCATTATTTTCGCTTGAAATTAATGATTTTATTTAACATGTTTTAGATTGTTCGATTTGGGTCAAATATGCACCGTCTTGTTGTATAATTTGTTGCCATTTTAAAAGTAGATTCATAATGCCTCTTTCATAGAAGACTTGGCCATTATTGGCGAAAAACTGTAGTATTCGATTTTAACAATCTTCTCTTGATCTCAATTTCTTATCACTCAGAAAATATTCCAATGCGAGAAAAAGGTAGTAATCTCTTAGTGCCAGGTTCGGACTATATGGTGGATTCATTAAAACTTCCCAACCAAGCTGCTTGATTTTCTGGCAAGTCACTACAGACGTGTGTGACCTGGCGTTGTCCTGATGGAACACAACACCTTTTCTGTTAGCCAATTCTGGCCGTTTTTTGTCAATTGCTAGCTTTTAACGGTCCAGTTGTTGAAAGTACAGAACTGAATTTAGTGTTTGGCCATACGAAAGTAACTCATAATAAAGGATTCCCTTCCAGTACTGCCAAATACACAGTAGAACCTTCCTGGCCGTTAGTCCTGGTTTGGCCACAGTTTGAGCTGCTTCACCGCTCTTTGACCAAGATAGTTTTTGCACAGCATTGTCTTATTTGACCCATTTCTCATCCCTAGTCACCATCCGTTTAAGAAATGAGTGGATTTCATCCCGTCTGGTTAAGGCTTCGCAGACAGAAATTCTATTCATCACGTGTTTTGGTGTTAATTGGTGTTGCACCTAAACATCGAGCTTCTTCTTGAATCCAACTTTGTGCAAATGGTTTAAAACTGTTTTATGGTCGATTTTTAACTCCTGGGCAATACTACGACTACTAACATGCCTGTCAACTTCAATTATTTCTGTGATTTTATCGAAATTTTCGACAATGGTCCTGCCTGTGCGAAGTGCATCTTTAACATCAAAAATGCCTGAGCGGAATCGACGAAACAAAAATTGCACATAATTAGATGTTACACCATAAGCACCATAAACACTATTCACAATTTCAGCCACCTGGCTTGCATTTTCGCCTTTCTCAAAGAAAAACTGTAAAATGTACCGAATTTTCTCTTTGTTGACTTCCATTTTTAACAGCCTGTAACTCACAACTGAATGGGCAAAACAAAAAACAATAAAAAAAATTTTTAGTGTGAAATGTCACCTTGACAACGAGCATACATTTGAAATTGTTCGAACGATACTTTACGAGACATTTTGACAGCAATTTCTTGCCTGTTAAGGCCTGAAATGTATCTTTCATAGATTAGAAAACAAGGAGAAGGAATGCTTGATACTTAAAGTCCCACCAGTTTAATTATATCTTATACAGTTTTTTGGTGAAATAGTACTTGTTGGGGTTGACATTTTTAAAATAAATTGCACACTTTCTCATATCTTTGATGTGTTATCTGTTCGTCAGACCGCAGTATCACAGTAAATCTATATTTGAAGAATTTCAGCATCCATTAATCGACTACGTCTAGATACAGCTTTCCCATATGCAAGTATATGACTCTTTAATTCACTCTGATTTTTTTTTATCTAGTCACGATTCTCTTTTGGGTTGTATGCAATGCATTCAAGATTTTCAATTTTAATGTCTGGTACATGAATTTGTGAATCGCTGACTTAAATGAAATATGTAACTAATTTTCTCCTAAATATTTCACACATCGCTCTCAAGATGTTATATTTTGAGAAACTATATATTTCATATGTATCATATCGTTCATAGAAAAGCTTGAGTTCGCTCTATTTTGTCAAACAAAAATAGAAAATTTGGAAATTTCCTCCTTTATATGCCTCGTTAGCTCTTAAATTTCTTGGCTTACCTATACACTAGCATTATAATTTCATTTCTGGCAAATTTGGAAATTTCATATTTTATATACCTCGTTAGCGCTTAAATGTCTTGGCTTACATATACACTAACATTAAAAATTACTTCTCGAAAACCAATTAAACACAATTAGTTATTTGTATAATACTTATTAAAAAATGTACTACGACTATGATACCTAATAGAAATAATATCACACATTTTCTTTTCTTAATTGCAACAATTTAAAGTTCATTTACTTGCTTACATATACATTAACATTATAATTTTACATCTGACAAACCAACAAAACCGAATCAGTTATTTGTATAATATTTAAAATAAAATAAAGAAGAATGACTATGATATCTATTCAGAATTTTACCGTATAACTCCTTTTCTTGACTACACCAATTTAAAGTCAATTTCCTTGCTTATATATACATTAACATTATAATTTTACATCTGACAAACCAACAAAACAGTATCAATTATTTGTATAATATTTAAAATAAAATAAAGAAGAATGACTATGATATCCATTCATAATATTACCTTATAACTCCTTTTTTTAACTGCAACAATTTAAAGTCCATTTCCTTGCTTACATATGCATTAACATTATAATTTTACATTTGATATACCAACAAAGCAGAATCAGTTATTTGTATAATATTTAAAATAAAATAAAGAATGACTATGATATCTATTCAAAATATTACCGTATAACTTCTTTTCTTAACTGCAACAATTTAAAGTCCATTTCCTTGCTTACATTAACATTACAATTTTACATCTGACAAACTAACAAAACAGAATCAAATATTTGTATAATATTTAAAATTAAAAAAAGAAATATTATTATGATATCTATTCAAAATATTACCGTATAACTCCTTTTCTTAACTGCAACGATTTAAAGTCCATTTACTTGCTTACATATGCATTAATATTATAATTTTACATCTGACATACCAAGAAATCAGAATCAGTTATTTATATAATATTTAAAATAAAATAAAGAATGACTATGATATCTATTCAGAATATTAACGTATAACTCCTTTTCTTGACTACAACAATTTAAAGTCAATTTCCTTGCTTACATATACATTAACATTATAATTTTACATCTGACAAACCAACAAAACAGTATCAGTTATTTGTATAATATTTTATATAAAAAAAACAAGTATGACTATGATATTTATTCAAAATATTACCGTATAACTCCTTTTCTTAACTGCAACAATTTAAAGTCCATTTCCTTGCTTACATATACATTAACATTATAATTTTACATCTGACATACCAAGAAATCAGAATCAGTTATTTATATAATATTTAAAATAAAATAAAGAATGACTATGATATCTATTCAAAATATTTGCCATATAACTCCTTTTCTTGACTACAACAATTTAAAGTCCATTTCCTTGCTTACATATACATTAACATTATAATTTTACATCTGACATACCAAGAAATCAGAATCAGTTATTTATATAATATTTAAAATAAAATAAAGAATGACTATGATATCTATTCAAAATATTACCGTATAACTCCTTTTCTTAACTGCAACAATTTAAAGTCCATTTCCTTGCTTACATATGCATTAACATTATAATTTTACATCTGATATACCAACAAAACAGAATCAGTTATTTGTATAATATTTAAAATAAAATAAAGAAGAATGACTATGATATCTATTCAAAATATTACCGTATAACTCCTTTTCTTAACTGCAACAATTTAAAGTCCATTTCCTTGCTTACATATACATTAACATTATAATTTTACATCTGACATACCAAGAAATCAGAATCAGTTATTTATATAATATTTAAAATAAAATAAAGAATGACTATGATATCTATTCAAAATATTACCGTATAACTCCTTTTCTTAACTGCAACAATTTAAAGTCAATTTCCTTGCTTACATATGCATTAACATTATAATTTTACATCTGACATACCAAGAAAACAGAATTAGTTATTTATATAACATTTAAAATAAAATAAAGAATGACTATGATATCTATTCAGAATATTAACGTATAACTCCTTTTCTTGACTACAACAATTTAAAGTCAATTTCCTTGCTTACATATACATTAACATTATAATTTTACATCTGACAAACCAACAAAACAGAATCAGTTATTTGTATAATATTTAAAATAAAATAAAGAATGACTATGATATCTATTCAAAATATTACCGTATAACTCCTTTTCTTAACTGCAACAATTTAAAGTCCATTTCTTTGCTTACATATGCATTAACATTATAATTTTACACCTGACAAACCAACAAAACAGAATCAATTATTTGTATAAAATTTAAAATAAAATAAAGAAGAATGACTATGATATCCATTCAAAATATTACCGTATAACTCCTTTTTTTAACTGCAACAATTTAAAGTCCATTTACTTTCTTACATATGCATGAACATTATAATTTTACATCTGACAAACCAACAAAACAGAATCAATTATTTGTATAAAATTTAAAATTTAAAAAACAGAAGTATGACTATGATATCTATTCAATATATTACCGTATAACTCCTTTTCTTAACTGCAACAAATGAAAGTCCTTTTCCTTGCTTACATATACATTAACATTATAATTTTACATCTGACATACCAAGAAAACAGAATTAGTTATTTATATAATATTTAAAATAAAATAAAGAATGACTATGATATCTATTCAAAATATTACCATATAACTCCTTTTCTTAACTGCGACAATTCCCATTTTCTTATTTATTTATACTAACGTAATTATATTTCTACTGTAAAAAGTAAAACAAGTTGTTTATAAAATATTATTATATTTTTTCATTATTGTGACTATATATGTAACCTTTCCAAAATATTTCTGTAAAATTTCTTTCATAATTACAATAATTTAAAGCCCATTTCTTGGCTTACCTATACACTAAAGTTATAATTTTATTTCTGACAAACCATGTAAATACAGTGATTTGTTTTTACAGTATTTAAATTGAAAAAGATAAAGATTTATAACTATAATATTTGTTCAAAATATTACTACATAATTTCCTTATAATTGCCTTAATTGCAACAGTTTCCTATTTTCTTCCTTATTTATAATTTTATTTCTGACAAAACAAGTAAATGAAATTAATTTTAAAATTCTATTATATTATGTACATTAATTTGACTATTTATGAAACTGTTTCAAAACATTTCAGCATTAATTACTTTCTTAATTACAATAATTTAAAAGACCATTACTTTCGTTGTCTAAATTAATGTTGTGATCTCATATCTACTAAGCCAAGTAAAACATAGTAATTTATTCGTATAGCATTTAATCATTTTTTAAAGAATTGTAGTTATTTCTAAAGCATTTTAATACTCCTCTAAAAAAGATAAATCCCCTATATAATAATAGCCTAAGTTATCTGGGAGTCTGTCCTCAAATTTAGAAAGCGGTTGTACCTGGAATAGATAGAGGCATCCATATATGATTCTTGATGAGTTAGGGTTAGCAACGTTGGAAATCCACCCCTTTCCCCCCTTTTTTAGCATTTAATACCATTATTTCAAGCCCTATTTTCCCTAATTAAGAGCAAGCGATTAAATTTATCAATTTGTCCCATAATAAATAAGTAAAAATAACATTTTTTTAGTATTATGAAGTTTAAACATTAATCATTCTTATTTAGCCGAAGATCAATTTATTTCAAAACAGATTCGTTTCGAATCCCACTGTCATGGATGTTTGTACCGTTAATCTTTAACATATCATTATTAGCCCTTGTTGCAAAAAAAGTAGACCGTAAACTCCAACCAAAAAACATTTCTGATTTTAAATACTTAAATATCGTCTGCATATTTTTCATAAATTTTATCACTGAATTTAGATAAAAATACATAATTTTTTCTTTATATTTCTAAATATAGATTGGGTACAAATGTGATAATTTTAAATTTAATCATCGATTATTTTTGGTTGCAATGAAAATTCTATCACTGGTATTAACAAATTCTATTTATCTCCAGGGTGTAGTGGAAATGATAGTTTCATTCCTTTACTTCCATTGATTACTGTGGTTAAAAAAAATGGGAAGAACTTAACGATAATTTCGACGTAGCTAAGAAAACTTTGAATTATCTTTCTAAACGAATTCAATGTGATTCTAAACTGCATTCTCAGTATCGGGAGACTTTAGACCTGTAGTAAGATAAACAAATTACTAAGCGTGTACCAGATAATTCTCAACCAGAAAACAAACCATTTTTTTTATCTGCCTTATAAAGTACTTTACAATTCTGGAAAATTAAAAATTTTACTGATATCGTCATATGACGGGTTATATGCTAGTTGTCTCTAAAAGTTATTGCTAGTTGTCTAACTGATATTTAAGTAAAGACCTAACAGATATTGCATTTCCAAATACATTAACTTTAACTGAATTTTACTTTATATATTATCAGATAAACTGTTCATGGTAAATTTCAGATTGAAATGACTGCTAGAAATAAGTTTTGAGTGCATCGTCTTCAAAAAATAGAAAAATATCTAATAAAAAAGTTATATTATTATTGTTTTTTGATATGGTTTAATATAATAATATGTTTTAGTTTTTTTGGTTATTGTTTTAATAAAGAAAATTTTTTGATGTTATTA
>CM063506.1:37829741-37849741 GCA_032207245.1 Pardosa pseudoannulata
AATGCAGTCGGCCGACATTGAAGAAAACGGCAAAGTCTAATTAAAACTTTATTTCAGAGCTTCTAAAAATGACATCTTTACTAGTCAACGACAGACAAAGGAAAGACACAAAAATCACTCTGCTCGAACAGAGGTGTCACCAAGAGCGAAGACAGAAAGAATTTTTCCCACCGAATTTAAGCGTAAGATCAAGAAAAACGAGGAGTCATTTGCCGGTGACAGCTGGGAAACGTGTTGAATAGACAGAAAATTTACATATATAGGATAAAAAGCTTTGGTATGTAATGTATCGAAAGAATTTGAAGTCGAGTCCTCCTTTGATTAAGACATTTAGAGGCTGGGAAAAAGATTTAAAGGAATTAGAATGGGAGAGAGGAGGTTTTTAAGGAAAAATTAAAGTTAAATAAATTTGATACATTACATATATATGTGTGTGTAAAGGCTCCGCAACAGCTGAAGACGATCCGCCATGGTTTAGCTACCGGACTTTTACAAAGATTGAGTGGCAATGATGAACGATACAAACAGAGAGGCAAAGAGTAAGAGTACAACGTCGAAAGATGCACGATGATTTTGCTAAAGAAGAACTCGAAATAATGTCTAATTTATGTATAATCGTTTATTTGTTTTTGTTTTTTTGTGTTTTAAAATTAAATGTTCACTTTTTATAAAGTGTGATCAGTATTGTTTTCCAAGACACACACACACACACACATATCTTTACATATAAAATTTTTCTGTTCGTGTGTTTATAATAGAAATCCTCCTAAACGGCTGGACTGATTTTGATGAAATTTTGTGTATAGAATTAACTTGATTCGAGAAGGGTTTAGACTCACAATTTGGTCCAATAGACAATGTTTTTTTAATTTAAAATCTAGAATTGCACGATTATTGAGATTATTATAAGACCGCTTGAACTCCTTTATATCAAAGTATCTGTGTCATGGTGGTCAGCGCAACGGGCGTCAGTACGAGAAGTCTCGGGATCGAATCCCCGTACAGATGATGTGGGAATTTTAATTTAATCTGATTATATTTATGATGGCTGTAGGCGTGGTGGCATCAAGTATTTCAAAATTAATATTTTTTGTTTACTTTTTTATCAAAACGGTAATTTATAATTTATTTAAAAACATTTTACAATTTTTGGATTTACAGCGTTAAAACAGAACAACGTCTGTCGGGTCGTCTAGTGTACACACACACACACACACACACACACACACACACACACACACATATATATATATATATATATATATATATATATATATATATATATATATATATATATATATGAATTAAAGCCCATTTTAAAGCTTTCATTATAAGAAATTTATTTTCTATGGCGTTTAGAGATAAATTTAAGTTTCAGCAAATATTGTTCTAAAATATACATTTTTATACCATTAATACAAACATTACGAATATTTTTTTCTGAATCCGATTTGGCAAGTTACGCGAATTTTCGAGCCATATATATTTGGAATAATAAGTTATGAGTAGGAGAGAGATCAAAGCAACATTATTATTCCTGGCATCAGTTTCTATAGATTCGCAATGTGCCCTAGGAGATATGGAGCGATTACAAATATTAATGGCATTAATTTCATGAACGATACTTCTTTATTGCGATGAAGTATGCCAATAGCGAACCAGGCGGTATGAGGGTTATGTAGCAGAAAGGTATGTATTACACACAAAATCTAGGAATTAATAGGTCATAGAGGAAATGAGGTTGAATATATTTGCATTCCGTTTTAATAATGAATGATACTATCAATTTCTACGAAGTAAAGGCACGTAGTCTATGAAAATGTGTTGTGAAAAATCCTAAAAATCGTTAAACTGGCGGATACTGGATATCTATAACTCTGAACACTTCTCTGTAATTTAATTTGGACAATTATTGTATTAACAAACAAAAATGTAGTTTTGTAGTATTGGGTAGGGGAGGCAAGTTCGTGCTCAAAAAGAGATAGTTTGGTATAAACGAGGTCTTAAAAAGATTTGTTACCTTGTGGGCATTTTTTAAAAATTTTAGGTGGTTTTTATTAAATAGTTGAATGTTCTAAGATAATATCATTGCATTTATGAATTTTTTCGAATCAATCAAAATTGAGTAAATTAAAACATCTAGAGAAATTTTAAAATCTTAAAAGTTTAAATTTTCATTTTTAATATTTTTTTAACAATTTTTTGTTATATTCACAAAACAATGATTCTATAGATTGAATTTTAAATTAAATGATTGATTCTTGAGAAAAAAAAATACGTCAATTTATATGTAAAAATTTTAAAAATTTTAAAATAGCCGATAATGGATATCTAAAGTTTTTTCACACCTCTGTAATTTAATTTCGGTAACAATTATTTTATTAAAAAACTCTAAATGTACCTGCAGTTAAAAAAACGTACTTTTAGGAAACTCGGGGAGACACATGACGTTGCTCAAAAATTGACAGTTTGGGATAAACGAGATCTTAACACATTGTGTGCGAGTACATTTCGCAGCGGAATTGTACCGGGAGCGGGCGTTTTGAGCGTAAATTTAGTTATTCAGTTAAATCTCAATAGATCGAAAATTATTTAATTTTCTAACCAACTTTTCGTATTTTATATTGAACTATATAAACAAACATATAAATAGACAAATAAACAAATATATAAATACAAATATATCTATAATATATAAATATACATATATAATATTATTTTCGCAACGATAAACGAAAAGTTAATTTTAAATCTAAATTGATTTTTTTTATCCACCTTCCCGTTCTGTGGTTCCGCATCGACTAATGTAAAAACTAGTTTTTAATTTGTCTAAATTTTTCCAGAATCTATGTAATAGACAAGAACATTTGGCTTCGTTTTCCTGTATAAACCGTTATTTTTGTACCCACAAACAAACCATGTTGTTACACTAACCTGTACTATTACGGGACCCGCGCTCAAGTATGAGTCAACAGAAAACGTACTAGTACGTGTCCCGCATACAATGTGTTAAAATGACTTAGCTTTGGGCATTTTTTTTAATTTAGATTGTTTTATTCAATGCTTTGAATATTATAAAATAATATCATTACATATTTGGATATTTGGGAATCAAAATTTCTCTTGGGTAAATATAAAAATATTTAAATTTTAAAAAAAAGAGAAATTTAAAAAATTAGAAAAGATTTTTTAAGTTTTAAAATTTAGTTTTTAAATTTTCATTCAATTTTTACGATTTTATCTTCTTTGTTTATATTCCCAAAGCTATTATTTTAACTTTAGAGACTGAATTATGAATTAAATGATTTGTTGAGAAAAAAAGTCAATCTATATGAAAAAATCTGAAAATAAAATAAATTTTTCTGGGGTAAATTAAAATAAATTTGGAAAGTTTTAAAAACGATTCTATTTATTCATTTTTTTAATTGCACTATGATTTTTTTGTAAAATTCACAAAGTTATTTTTATAACTTTAAAGATAATAAAATGTCAATTTATATGTAAAAATCTGAGAATCAAACAAAATTTTTCTCGGGTAAATTAAAAAAATTTACAAATTAAAAATCCTTTTTATTTAATTTTTAATATTCTACTATGATTTTTTTTGTATTCACAGAGCTGTTCTTTATAACTTTAGTGATTTAATTTTAAATCAAATAATTGATTCTTGAGAAAATAATGAAACATTAATTTATAAGTAAAAATCTGAGAAAATTTAAACTGTTGGATAGTGGATATCTAGAATTCTTAACACACCTTTATAATTTAATTTAATCAACAATTACTATATTAATAAAGTCTAAATTCACCAGCAGTTTTAAAAAATGTAATTTTAAAGCGTGTGTTTGTGTGGGGGGAAGCAATTTTGCGTTCTTCTGAAACATGACGTTGCTCAAAAACTGCCAGTTTCAGATAAACGAGGTCATTAAAGGACTTGATACCCTGTGGATATCTTTTTAAATTTTAGGTTTTTTTTATTAAATATTCTAAATATTCTAAAATAATATCATTACATTCAGATAAACGAGGTCATTAAAGGACTTGATACCCTGTGGACATCTTTTTAAATTTTAGGTTTTTTTTTAAATATTCTGAATATTCTAAAATAATATCATTACATTCAGATAAACGAGGTCATTAAAGGACTTGATACCCTGTGGACATCTTTTTAAATTTTAGGTTTTTTTTATTAAATATTCTGAATATTCTAAAATAATATCATTACATTCAGATAAACGAGGTCATTAAAGGACTTGATACCCTGTGGACATCTTTTTAAATTTTAGGTTTTTTTTTAAATATTCTGAATATTCTAAAATAATATCATTACATTCAGATAAACGAGGTCATTAACGGACTTGATACCCTGTGGACATCTTTTTAAATTTTAGGTTTTTTTTTATTAAATATTCTGAATATTCTAAAATAATATCATTACATTCAGATAAACGAGGTCATTAAAGGACTTGATACCCTGTGGACATCTTTTTAAATTTTAGGTTTTTTTTATTAAATATTCTGAATATTCTAAAATAATATCATTACATATATTGATTTTTCAGGATAAAACAAAATTTTTCTTGGGTAAATTTAAAAACTTTTAATTTTTCTAAAAATGAGAAATTTCAAAACTAAGAATGATTTTAGCCTTATTTAGTTTTTAATATTTTACTACAAAATTTTTGTAATATTCATAGAACTATTCTTTATAACTTTAAAGATTGAATTATGAATTAAATGATTGGGTTCTACAAAAAATAAATAAATAAATAAAACGTCAATTTCTGTGTCAGAATTTGAGAATTAAACAAAATTTTTCTTGGGTAGATTTTACAAAAATTGGGAAATTATAAAAAATTTTCTTTTTATTCAATTTTTAATATTTTATTATGGGTGTTTTGTTATATTCACAAAAATATTCATTATAATTTTAGATATTGAATTAAATGTTTGATTCTTGAAAAGAAAACGTCAATTTATATGTAAAAATCTGAGAATCGAGCAAAGCTTTTCTCGGGTAAAGTAAAAAAATATGGGAGATTTTTTTAAAAACTTTTCTTCTTGTTCAATTTTTAAAATTTTACTAGGAATTTTTTGTTATATTCACAAAGCTATTCATTAACTTTAGAGATAGAATTTTAAATTAAATGATTTGTTCTTGAGAAAAAATTAATAAAACAATTTATCTGTAAATATTTTAAAAACCTTAAATCTTTTTCAATTTTTAATATTTATCACAATTTTTTTTTTGTATTCACAAAACTGTTTTTATATCTTTAGAGATTTTTTTACGTACATAATTGATACGTAAAAACAGACAAAAAAAACTTGAATGTCTTTATATTATTAATTATAAACATTTCTACCCAATTTATCGTAAAATCCATCCCTTATTTTCTTAAAAAGGTACTTTTAAATTTGTTAAAAAAGGAAGTTATTTTATTTATATGTATTTAAATTTTAACATTTTTAATACAGCTATTTATACAAAAATAAACCTAACTGTGATAAATGAATTTAATGATTTCAACTTTATTTTAAAAGTATACAGCGTAATAAGTAACTTCTTCAATTTTTTTATTCAGACGTTCTACTTTATACACTGCATCTTCTAATTGTCACATTAACACTTCTCATTACATTGTCACTTCTAATTGTCACTTAAAATTTTGTCACAACATGCTAGATATGGCAAAGAATTATTCAAGCAAAAAAATTGAAAAGCAATATTTTCGTCAAAATAAGGGTACGGAACCCCTATACTTAACAATAAGTACTGAAATTTTAAATGATGTTAGTAAGAGATAGATAAAAAAATAAGTCACTAAATAAAAGTTTAATGAACATTTTTTGAAGATATATACTATGAAGTATTTTTTAAAATTTATTATTTTCCCTTCTAATTCCATTACATGTAAACATATAACAAAAATTACCGGAATATTATTTAGCAGAAATATATGTATGTCATACAGAATCTAAAAATTAATGGGCTGTAGAGAAAATGGCGGTGAAAATATTTATATTCCATTTTAATAATGAATGTTCGTATCATTTCTGTGAAGTAAATATTCATAGTTTTTGATTAATTGTATAAAAATCTGATTATTTATTAAACTTGTGGATTATGGAGATTTAGAATTGTTAATGCTCCAGTGGAATTTAAATCAGTTTGTAATAACATGTTCCAAATATACCTACTGTAAAAGAAAAAGGTACTTCAGGTGCGGGGTGTTTGGACAAATTTTCTATCTGCTGTACAACTTAGGTTCGAGAAGATGTCCAAAAAGTGAAAGTTATGAATATACTTACATTCAGTTTTAATAATAAATGTTTGCATCAGTTTCTACGATGTAAGTACTCATCATCTCTGAAAATTTTTCGTTAAAATCTGAAAAACCGTTAAACTGGTGGATTGTGAAAATCTAGTGTTGTTAACACATTGTATGACACGTACTAGTACGTTTTCTGATGATTGGTGCTTGAGCGCGGGCCACGCACTAGTACGGGTTAATGTAACAACATGGTTTGTTTGTGGGTACAAAACTAACGGTAAACTAACGGCAAGGAAAACGAAGCCGAATGTCCTTGTCTACTACATAGATTCTGGAATGTAAAAATGTTTTTATATAACATAATTCGAAAAAATTAAAACTATATACTACTATTTCTATTTGATTTTTCATATTTACGATACTTTTATAAATTTATCCACTAAAAAATATATTTTTTATTTACAAAAATCTTAGGGTTGTTAATTATATAATCCTATTTATATATTTGTTTATATATTTCAATATAAAATACGAAAAGTTAGTTAAAAAATTAAATAATTTTCAATCTGTAGAGATTTAACTGAATAACTAAATTTATGAGCAAAAAGCCCGCTCACAATTCCGCTGCAAAATGTACCCGCACACAATGTGTTAACACAATTCTGTAATTTACTTTAGTTAATGCTTGTTGTATTAACAAACTCTGAATATGCATGTTGTAAAATGAACCATGGAGCTTGAACAACTTTGTGTTCTAGTACACGAGCTGCTTAATATATGATAGTTTGAGAAAAAGGAGGTTTTAATGGAACCATACTCTTTTTTTAATCGAGAGTAACAAAGAAAAAAATCTGTAATTAAACGATATGTTAAAGTAGCTTAATATTATACAGTTATTTAATGTTATTGAAATCAAAAAAGTTGCTTAAAATGAAATTGATATAAAAAATTGATAAATGCAAAGGCATGAAAATATAATAGCCTAATTAAATGTAGTCCATTTTAATTCGGTTAGTTTTAAAGTTCACTAATAACACTCACAGTGTTATACGACTGTCAACCGTAAAGAAATAATTTGAACAATTTCAGAATAAATGTATTTAAAACATTTCCCCTAATTGGATTATTATTTTGTAATTATTCAATTGTTTGTTACAATCTTCTCACAATTAAAAAGATTTTGAGATCCACAAGCTACACATGGATAAAATCAAATAACTTAAAAGTATTAAATTCTGAAGTGCTATTACATCAATAAACTTAAAAGCATCACTAACCGAAAAATTTAACGTTTTTTTAGAATAAATAAATTGATATATTTTTAAAATTATTATTTTTTCACGTAATTTTGATACATTAAGTATTTATCAGAATATCCTCACGTTGTTTACTATTCATTCATATGAATAGCTTTTTCGAGAAGTTTCTAACTGTGCTGAATAGTATTAAAAATGAAAATGACTAAACGAGAAACATGACTCGAGTAACAAAGTGCGTAGTATTGATCACAACATTACCGTAGAGTAACATCCTACATTGCGTTGCTATAGACAAAAAACACTTACCTTTAAATCCCAAAAAGAATAACTGATATTGTCCTATAAAAACAATTTTTGGTTAAATGGATTGCTTAAGAATTCTTATGTTCTCTGTTAAGAATTGTGAAAGTTTAAAAACAAACTAATGCTTACTGACACTACAAATTTAACGGGAATCTTTTATAAAACATATAATATGACATATCTTTATTATTTTCTCAACTAATATCGCTATATAAAGAATTTACCAGAATATACTCACGCTATTTATTATTCATTCGAATTGCTTTATCAAAAAGTTTCTAACTGTGTAGATTTTTTTTAAAATAGATAGTAAAAATGATTAAAGGAGGAACATGGCTTGAGTAACAACTTGTGTGTTATTGATCATACCATTACCGTAAGCAACATCCTACAATACGTTGCAACCGACAAGGAATAAAAATAATAAATCCAGTCTAAAAAGAATAACTGATATTGTTCTATAAAAACTATTTTTGATTCAATGGATTGGCTAAGAATTTGTTAAGGACTCTGTTAAGAATTCTGAAAGTTTAAAAACAAACGAATGTTTAATGACACTGAAAAATTAAGGGGAATCTTTTATAAAGCATATAATATGACATATTTTCAACCTTTTATAAAATATATAATATGACATATTTTTTAATTATTATTTCATCAACTAATATCGCTATATGAAGTATTCACCAGAATATACTCATGCTATTTATTATTCATCCGAATTCCTTTTTCGAGATGTTTCTAACTGCGTTAAATGGTATACAAATAGATAGCAAAAATGACTGCACGAGGAACATGACTTGAGTAACAACGTTTGTAATATTGATCATACCATTACCGTAGAGTAACATCCTACTTATCATTGCTCCCGACAAAAAGCACTTACTAAGAAGAATAACTGGTATTGCGCTGTAAAAAATATTTTTGATTAAATGGATTACTTAAGAATTATTAAGGACTCTGTTAAGAATTTTTAAAGTTTAAAAACAAACGAAGGTTTTAATGACATTAAAAATTTAAAGGCAACCTTTTATAAAATATATAGTATGACATATTTTTAATTATTATTTTCCCACCTAATATCGCTATATGAAGTATTCACCAGAATATACTCATGCTATTTATTATTCATTCGAATTGCTTTTTCGAGATATTTCTGACTGTGTTAAATGGTATAAAAATAGATAGCAAAAATGACTGAAAGAGAAACATGACTAAGTAACAACGTATGTAATATTGATCATACCATTACCGTATAGTAACATCCTACATTGCGTTGCTACCGACAAAAAACACTTACTTTCAAATATTAAGAAGAATAACTGGTATTGTGCTGTAAAAACTATTTTTTATTGGATGGATTGTCTAAGAATTATTAAGGACTCTGTTAAGAATTGTGAAAGTTTAAAAATAAACGAATGTTTAATGACACTAAAAATTTAACGGGACCCTTTATGTAATATGACATATAATTTAAAAATTATTATTTTTTCACCTAATATCGCTATATGAAGTATTTACCAGAATATACTCGTGCTATTTATTATTCATTCGAATTGCTTTTTCGAGAAGTCTCTAACTGTGTTGAATGGTATAAAAATAGATAGCAAAAATGACTGAAAGAGGAACATGACTTGAGTGTGTAATATTGATCATACCATTACCGTAAAGTAACATCCTACATAGCGCTGCTGCCGACAAAAAACACTTACTTTCAAATCCTAAGAAGAATAACTAGTATTGTACTGAAAAAACTATTTTTGATTGAATGAGTTGGTTAAAAATTATTAAGGACTCTGTTAAGAATTGTGAAAGTTCGAAAACAAACGAATGTTTAATGACATTAAAAATTTATCGGGAACCTTTTATAAAGCATATAATATGACATATTTTTAAAAAATAATTGTTTCTCACCTAATTTCGCTATATGAGGTATTTACCAGAATATAATCATGCTATTTATTATTCAATCGACTTGCTTTTTTGAGAAGTTTCTAACAGTGTTGAATGATATAAAAATAGATAGCAAAAATGACTGAACGAGGAACATGACTTGAGTAACAACATGAGTAATATTGATCATACCATTACCGTAAAGTAACATCCTGCGTTGCTACTGACAAAACACTTATTTTCAAATCCTAAGAAGAATAACTAGTATTGTACTGTAAGACTATTTTTGATTGAATGGATTGATTAAGAATTGTTAAGGCCTCTAATAAGAATTCTGAAAGTTTAAAAACAAACGAATGTTTAAAGACACTAAAAATTTAACGGGAATCTTTTATAAAACATATAATATGACATATCTTTTAAAAATTATTTTTTACCACTTAATATCGCTATATGAAGTATTTACCAGAATGTAATCATGTTATTTATTATTCATTCGAATTGCTTTTTCGAGAAGTTTCTAACTGTGTTGGATGGTATAAAAATAGATAGCAAAAATGACTGAAAGAGGAACACGACTTCAGTAACAACGTGCGTAATATTGATCATACCATTATCGTAAAGTAACATCCTACGTAGCGTTGCTATCGACCAAACACACTTACTTTTTAAATCCTAAAAAGAATAACTAGTATTGTGCTATAAAACTATTTTTGACTGAAAGGATAGCTAAGAATTTGCTAAGGACACTGTTAAGAATTACGAAAGTTTAAAAACAAACAAATGTTTAATGACTCTAAAAATTTAACTGGACCCTTTAGTAATATGACATATTTTTTAAAAATTATTATTTTCTCACCTAATTTCGCTAAATGAAATATTTACCAGTATATACTTATTCTATTTATTATTCATTCGAATTGCTTTTTCGAGAAGTTTCTAACTGCGTTGAATGGCATAAAAATAGATAGCAAAAATGACTGAACGAGGAACATGACTTGAGTAACACCGTGTGAAATATTGATCATACCATTACCGTAGAGTAACATCCTACAAAGCGTTGCTACCGACAAAAAACACTTACTTTCAAATCCTAAGAGAAATGACTAGTATTGTACTGAAAAAACTATTTTTGATTTAATGAATTGGTTAAGAATTATTAAGGACTCTGTTAAGAATTGTGAAAGTTTAAAAACAAACGACTGTTTAATCACACTAAACATTTAAGGAGAATCTTTTATATAACATATAATATGACATATTTTTAAAAAATTATTATTTTCCCACCTAATAGCGCTATATGAAGTATTTACCAAAATATACTCATGCTATTTATTATTCATTCGAATTGGTTTTTCGAGATGTTTCTAACTGTGTTGAATGGTATAAAAATCGATAGCAAAAATGACTGAACTAGGCACATGACTTGAGTAACAACGTGTGTGATATTAATCATACCATTACCGTAGAGTAACATCCTACATAGCGTTGCTACCGACAAAAAACACTTACTTACAACTTTCAAATCCTAAGAAGAATAACTGGTATTGTACTATAAAAAATATTTTTGATTGAATGGATTGGTTAAGAATTATTAAGGACTCTGTTAAGAATTGTGAAAGTTTAAAAACTAACGAATGTTTAATGACGCTTAAAAATTTAACAGGAACCTTTATGTAATATGACATATTTTTTAAAAATTATTATTTTCTCACCTAATCTCACTATATGAAGTATTTACCAGAATATACTCATGCTATTTATTATTTATTAGAATTGGTTTTCGAGAAGTTTCTAATGATGTTGAATGGTTTAAAAATAGACGGCAAAAATGGCTAATCGAGGAACATGACTTGAGTAACAGAGTGTGTACTATTGATAATACTATTACAGTAGAGTAACATCCTACATAGCGTTGCTACCGACAAAAAACACTTACTTTCAAATCCTAAAAAGAATAACTGGTATTGCGCTGTAAAAAATATTTTTGATTAAATGGATTACTTAAGAATTATTAAGGACTTTGTTAAGAATTGTGAAAGTTCGAAAACAAACGAATGATTTAATGACATTAAAAATTTAAGGGCAAACTTTTATAAAATATATAATATGACATATTTTTTAATTATTATTTTCCCACCTAATATCGCTATATGAAGTATTCACCAGAATATACTCATGCCATTTATTATTCATTCGAATTGCTTTTTCGAGATGTTTCTAACTGTGTTGAATGGTATAAAAATAGATAGCAAAAATGACTGCACATGGAACATGACTTGAGTAACAACGTGTGTAATATTGACCATACCATTACCGTAGAGTAACATCTTACTTAGCGTTGCTACCGACAAAAAACACTTACTTTCAAATACTAAGAAGAATAACTGGTATTGTACTCTAAAAACTATTTTTGATTGAATGAATTGGCTAAGAATTATTAAGGATTTTGTTAAGAATATTCAAAGTTTAAAAACAAACGAATGTTTAATAACTCTAAACTTTAACGGGAACCTTTACATAATATGACACATTTTTTTAAATTTTTATTTTCTCACCTAATTTACCCATATGAAGTATGTACAAGAATATACTCATGCTATTTATTATTCATTCGATTTGCTTTGAGAACTTTCTAACTGTGTGAAATGGTATGAAAAAAAGCAAAAATAACTAAACGAGGAACATGACTTGAGTGTCAATGAGTGTAATATTAATCATACCATTACAGTAGAGTAACATCCTACATAGCGTTGCTACCGACAAAAAACACTTACACTTACACTTACTTACAACTTTCAAATCCTAAGAAGAATAACTGGTATTGTACTATAAAAACTATTTTTGATTGAATGGATTGGTTAAGATTTATTAAGGACTCTGTTAAGAATTGTGAAAATTTAAAAACGAACGATTGTTTAATGACTCTTAAAAATTTAACAGTAACCTTTTTGTAATATGACACTTTTTTTAAAAATTATTATTTTCTCCCCTAATCTCACTATATGAAGTATTTACCAGAATATACTCATACTATTTATTATTGATTCGAATTGGTTTTCGAGTAGTTTCTAACAGTGTTGAATGGTATAAAAATAGACAGCAAAAATGACTAAACGAGGAACATGACTTGAGCAACAACGTGTGTAATATTGATCATACCATTACAGTAGTGTAACATCCTACATAGCGTTGCTACCTACAAAAAAACACTTATTTTCAAATCCTAATAAGAATAACTGGTGTTGTACTGTATCAATTTACTATTTTTGATTGAATGGATTGGTTAAGAACTGTTAAAGACTCTGTTAAGAATCGTTTAAAAACGAAAGAATGTTTAATGAAATTTAACAGGAACCTTTATGTAATATGACATATTTTTTAAAAATTATTATTTTCTCACCTAATCTCGCTATATGAAGGATTTACCAGAATGTACTCATGCTATTTATTATTCATTCGAATTGCTTTTTCGAGAAGTTTCTAACTGTCTTGAAAGGTATAAAAATAGATAGCAAAAATGATTAAAGGAGGAACATGACTTGTAACAACTTTTGTGATATTGATCATATTATTACCGTAAGCAACATCCTGCTATCGACAAAAGACACATTAAAATCCTAAAAAGAATAACTAGTATTGTGCTATAAAACTATTTTTATTGAATGGATTGGCTGAGAATTTAAGAACTGTGAAAGTTTAAAAACAAACAAACGTTTATAATGACACTAAAAGAGTAACGGGAACCTTTATATAATATATATGACTTATAATTTAAAAATTATCATTTTCCCACCTAATCTCGCTGTATGAAGTATTCACGAGAATATACTAATGCTATTTATTATTCATTCGAATTGCTTTTTCGAGAAGTTTCTAACTGTGTTTGATGGTATAAAAATAGATAGCAAAAATGTCTGAACGAAGAACATGACTTGAGTAACAACGTGTATAATACTGATCATACCATTACCGTAGAGTAACATCCTACATTTCGTTGTTATCGACAAAAAATATTTACTTTTATATCCTAAGAAGAATAACTGGTATTGTGCTATAAAACTATTTTTGATTGAATGAATTGGTTAAGAATTATTAAGGACTCTGTTAAGAATTTTTAAAGTTTAAAAGCGGACGAATGTTTAATGACTCTAAAAATTTAACTGTAATTTTTATACAATAAGACATATTTTTTAAAAATTAATATTTTCTCGCCTAATCTCGCTATATGAAGTATTTACCAGAATATACTCATGCTATTTATTAGTCATTAGAATTGCTTTTTCGAGAACTTTCTAACTCTGTGGAATGGTATAAAATTAGATAGCAAAAATAACCAAAGGAGGAACATGACTTAAGTATCAACGTGTGTAGTATTGATCATACATTTACCATAAACATCCTACATTGCTTTGCTAGCTACACAAAACACTAAATCCCAAAAAGAATAATTACTATTATTCTATAAAACTATTTTTGGTTGAATGGATTCGTTAAGAATTGTTAAGGCGTCTGTTAAGAATTTAAAAACAAACAAATGTTGAATGAGACTTAAAATTTAACGGGAATCTTTTTTAAAACATATAATATGACATATTTTTATAAAAATTATTATTTTCCCACCTAATCTCGCTATATGAAGTATTTACGAGAATATAATAAGGTTATTTATTATTCATTCGAATTGCTTTTCCGAGAAGTTTCTAACTGTGTTGGATGGTATAAAAATAGATAGCAAAAATGACTGAACGAAGAACATGACTTGAGTAACAACGTGTGTAATATTGATCTTTCTATTACTGTAAGTAACATCCTACATAGGTTTGCTGCTGAAAAAAAAACGCTTACTTTCAAATCCTAAAATGAATACCCGTATTGTGTTTTACTATTTTTGGTGGAATGGATTGGTTAAGAAATGTTAAGGACTTTGTTAAGAATCATGATAGTTTCAAAGTAAACAAAAGCATAAAAATAAACATTGATTACATTTTTTTTTAATTGAGCCACTTATTTTTATTTCGTTAAAAAAAATGCAGCTTTGAGTTCTGAAAAAAAAAGTGTAAAATCACAGTGCATCACTTTTGAATGAAGATGCTGTTTCAGCCCATTCTATATATACATCGAAAACTATGTCAGAAAAGGAGGGAGAGAATAGCCGTGAGAGATGTCGAAGTTTCTTTGTTATTTACTGAGAATCGAGCTTTTTGGTAATCTTTTGATTCACATAAAACAGATGTACATTAAAAGGACTTTGATTGGGATACTATCTGCAAGAATCACAAATTTTTTGGGAAGTTTGATTTGGTTTACAATAGCTTCTTCACAGATCGGTAAAAACTCAGGTTTGCTTGCCATCAAGATGGAATACTTTGAAGTGTGAACCATAATATCAAAAGTGGCAGCTCCGTTATTTGAACACATGTGACCGTGATCCCCAAAGAAATAGATATATTTACATATTAAAATAATATTAAATACTGTTCTAGATTTTTGTAAGTTACCAGGAGAATTTGTCTTCCCTGTTTTTCAATACGCTAGTATATAACTAACATACTATATTTTGGATTTAAAAGCACAGACCTTTTGGTTTTGCCGATCCCACGTGCGATTGAGGAAATGTCCCTGAAAGATGGAAGCAAATAGAAAGGGAAAGGCACCGATGACACCATTTCACTTGCACTTTTGCAATTTGCGGTATCTCGTATTGTTTGCAATTATCTCGTCCAAATTATCCCGTGGTTTGCTCTACGTGGGTTGCTACGTTGGTTGTCAATTTGTTTTATTTAATTTTATTTTTATCATTATTTCTTACCGATATATATCTTTTTACAAACTAACGTAAACCATTAGGATGTGGCTTAATAAATCCAATGTTTTGGCGTTAAAGCAATTGCATTTTTCAACAATGTCTTTGGAAAGAAAAATTTAATAAACATGACTAAAGCCATTAGTTTTCTACAATTTATTGTAGAAAACAACTCAAAGACTACGTTTCAGAGCCCTACAAACTGCTGCTACTTCTTATTTCTTTTCTATTCACAACTGCTTCAGCTGAGAGATGCTTCTCAATATGTGTTAAAGTTTCTGCGTTATTGCATTCCTCTCGCTCAATGTTAACCAACGAAAAAATGAAATTTACGAGCAGGTCACATTTAAGGAATTCTTTATATAAATATATAACAGTAAAAATTAAAGATGGTCGGAGTTCTAGATTATGACAGTGGGATCGTTTTGTTTCCGGTTTTGATGGTCATGTGACAGGGCGAGAGACATTATTCCATTAGATGACGGCATGTGGAGTGTGGCGTAAGGCCTAAGAAGCTGTACGTATTTCAATTTGGAAATTAACGTTTTGGGCTACGATTACTTTATGATTATTGTGATTTTTGACGAAATCCTAAATATGTTACATATATATATATATATATATATATATATATATATATATATTTTTTTTCCACGTAACAGAACAGCATATTCTCTAAAAGACTGACCTCTTTTTTTTTTTTTTTTTTTTTTTAATATAAATTTATGCTTGTAAATGCTGATATTTGCATTTGACAAATAGTGTACTAAAATGTTTCACAAATAATTTAAGATTAAATATATTTTTTTAAAGGGGAAAGATAGCATCCCAGGAAATTGGTTATTCTATCCCGTGGTTTAACTTTCTTAAATAATTCTTAATTTAAATTATTTGTAAGACAATTTGACTACTTTTTTTTAAACTCAAAAAAGAATATTTCATAACGTATTCAAAAAGAGGGAAAATAGAATCCAAGAAAATCTGTTGTTATATTACATGATATAAATTTTTTTAAGAATTATTTATATGCAGACCAGTCAGAGTGAATTTTATTTTCTCCATAGGTTCATATTGAACAAGAGGAATCATATATCACAGGTACAGACTCAACGAACTCATTTTAATTTTTCCTTTTTTCCAGACGCAAATAAGAATATTTAATAAACGCATATTCAAAAAGAGAGAAGATAGAATCCTAGAAAATTTGTTGCTATTTTACATGATATAATTTTCTTAAAGAAATATTTATATGTAGACCAGTCACAGGCAATTTTATTTTCTTCATAAGTTCATATTGAACAAAAGGAATGCAATATGTCAGGTATAGACTTAACTCATTTTAAAAACATTTTTAAGAAGCACTACTATTAAATACATACAAAGCGCTCTAGCCGTGTTCTCACTTGAACAAGCTCTCGTGATACTGAATAAGTCAAAAACTAAAAAAAGAAATTGTCGATAATTTAAAGTGAATTTAGACAAACGCATCATATTTTTAAATTGAAATGGCGGTTAATTTGGGGGGCCCCTTTTGACTGGGGGCCCGGAAGCTTGCCCCCGTAGGAAATCAGGCCCTGTGCATGGTTTTCCGTTAATTTATGAAAAAAAAAAGCAAATGTATATTAATTTGTAAGTCACGCTGTATTTGCAGATTTAAGTTTTAAAAGCTATTTTGTGAATTTGATTCAAATAAACCACCAGCTGCCACTGTTGAGGAGTCAAAGAGCAAAGCAACTGGAGAGAGACTACTTCCTACGTAGGCCGCACAGAAGCTTCTGCCTGGATATGGATTTAGAACCTCAAGACAATAGCGAAGTCAATTTCCTTGACACTCTGCCCTCTATTTACTTATCAAAAGAAGGAAAAAGTAAAATGAAAGAATTAACATACCAAATGAGGAAAAAAATGAAAATGGGTTATTATGGTTGTAATTTTTTATAAAAGCTTTGTATGTGGTATTAAACTGCCTTTATACTAACTTTTAAGGCAAAATACTCTTCAAAGATTACAAAACGTGACATTTTAAGGAATTTTTTACTCGTGTATTTGTGTATATGTGTTGGATATATATATATATATATATATGTGTGTGTGTGTGTGTGTGTGTGTGTGTGTGTGTGGATGGTGTGAACATATCAATAACAAATCCTTTCAATGATGAAAATGCTTAATTTTTTTTCATGTCACATTACAAAGCGTAAAATTTTAAATTTTAAGGAAATTTTTGTGTGAGATGTGCACACACACACACACATATATATGTATAGATATATATATATACGTACATAAATTACTGATTCCATATGTGGTTTCGATTAGTCTAGGCTTATAGTAAGACATAAATTCATTGACTTAGTCTAAAATGTCGAAACAACATGCAAAAGCAATTAGACATTTAAAGATAAAAGTGTTAAATCAACAAAAACACTTCACCTAACTCGATGTTTATGCCAATAGACGGAGTTCGACCAGGCCTCTTCCTTTTATCCTCTTATTTCTGGTGGTTCCATACTCACGACCCTTTGAATTTTGTGAACGTCATCTCGCAGGAATGCACTGCATAAGAATCCCATGCCTATATATATATATATATATATATATATATATATATATATATACATATGCATGCATATATGTGTTTATTCATATATATACATACATGCATGTATATAAATATATCAGTGGCATGCGGTAGGTTTTCATGCACGGTGTGCAGAGAACATGGATTTTCCAATAAATATTTAATTATTGAGACATCTGAAACGGGTTGTTTATTATGAATATAAATTTAAAGATTACAATAAATAAAATATTTACCTACGAGTAGTTGAGTTATAACTATAAAAACAGCTAAACTTGTGAGAATTCTACTAGCACTGAAGCAAAAATCATGTCTTTTATTGTATGGTATCATATGGGCGTCGGAAAAGCAACGCTTCGGGCTTCCACGAAACACTTATATATTTTCAGCAAACGTAGCACCCGCCGCTGCGGTGCCTCATCCGGATGCTTATTGGTGCCGACAAACATAACGTCTATTCCATGTGCAGAGGATTTAGCTGCACGTTGGCACAATAGAGCGAACTGCTTTTTGTTCGGTCAGTGGATTAAATTATATTTATTAATTGTTTTTAACATTTGGGAATCATATATTCTGCGAAATACATCTTGACAATTTTTAAAAACAAAACCAGGGATATGGTGTTACAGATATAACTTATATACTGACTGTAAGACAAAATGAATGGTAAAATTTGGACTGTTCTGTTAAAATTCGTTTCTTTAAAACAAAACAACATTGTTTTTCAGCTAATTATTTCAGTAAATAGAATACATCACCGAAATTAATTTACCGCACTAAAACATTTCACTTTATATTGATGAAATACTTCTTTTATATTTCCATGAAAACAAAATCTTACAATATATAAATTTAAACATTAACCGTCTGCAAAATCATATGGCCAGTTAATGAGTTAAAAAACCAAAATCGCTTCAGCACGTAAGTCCCCGCTCTAATACAACGCTTAATAAACCGTGATTCTAAATGCCAAGTGCAGGAAAAATAGCTGCACTTGCCTCGGTGCTATAGTATGCTGTTCTTCTCCAGTAGCCCATACATATAAAGCATGATTTTCAATTTAGTGTGCAGTGCGTACTTGTCAGAACTTCCTATGTTCGTTTGCGCGCTACGTGGTGCAGCACCTAGTACCGCACGCTCTGCCGGAATACAAGCAACCAAATCAACATAATATTTGAATAAATTATAAATAATATTTATTATATACCATATAAAGATAGGTAGACATAGGTGCAGAAAATTATTGTCCCTCATAATTTTGCCAGGGTGTGCAGTGCACACCCTGAACATATGGACCGCACGCCACTGAAATATATATATATATATATATATATATATATATATATATATATATATATGTATATATATATATATATGTATGTATGTATATATATATATATATATATATATATATATATTGCCTAATAATCTCTCTAGAGATGAGAATACTTAGATTTTTTTTGTCACAGCTTTTTACTTCTGCAGAATGCTAAGTATAAAAAACTTACTTCTGGACACATAGGAACATTGATGCTATTTGTTGAACCATTACAAAAATTTTAAATGAAATCCAAAAATATTATTTGGTAAATCAAAGTTCATTATGAATATTATAATATCAACGGTTTGATTTCTTTTTCTTATATTTATGTTACGAAAGTACATTAGCATTAAAGCAAAATTTACATGATAGGTTTTCATAAACAGGTTAAAAAATGATAGAAATTTATACAAAAATGCGAAACTTTACTGCAGGCACTCGCTAATTACTTTATTATTGATCCAGGATTATTTATAAAATACCTCCTTCTCCCCAGAATAAAACTGTAATTTAAGTGACAAATTTATAAAGAAAGAAATTTGAGGTAAAATATTACTTTCGT
>CM063506.1:37854741-37857241 GCA_032207245.1 Pardosa pseudoannulata
AGTGGGTTTAGAAAACTAATTTATTTTGATTTTAATCAATATGTTAGGAAATTTAAGATGACACAAGCAATATATTTATAGAAAGTGGTTAAAATCATCAAATGCAACTATAAATTTCCATATTTTCCTAATTTTCATACAACAGTATAAACATAGTCTTTGTTGTATATTACTGTGTACTTCTGTTTTTATTGTAACTATGTCTTAGTACGTTAATATGGCTAAGTTAGGAGCGCTACTGTCCACTGTTTTGCTACACGAGGGCTAATGAGACCGGGACCTACTGCTTAAAGCCGATTCCGAACGGCTACAAACATCCATGCCCAAAAAGATTTGGTGTTGCATTGATGTAATAAACTTTTGTTAAAAAAAAGGTGTTGTATATAACTGCGTACTTCTGTTTTTATTGTAACTGTAACTGTATGTTAGTACGTTAATAAAAATACCATATTTAGTACTCATGGTATTTCAATAATTTTTGTATTGAATAAGATGCCTTTTAACTCGCTTCAATTTAGAAAATTTGCTTCAGAAGAGATTTTGAAATTGTTAAGAGCAGTCCAGGGTACTCCCAATCAAATAGTCAAGCTGAGAGTGAGTTAAAATTGCTAAACGTAGTCTTAAAAAATCTCTTTTAACTAATCATGAGATTCTGATTTAATGGAACATAGAAATACTTCTATAAAACGTACAGAGTTTTCTCCTGCTCAACCTTTGATGAGTAGACGCGTTCGAACTAAAATACCCTTAATTAGAAACATGTTAATTCCTAAACGTCAAAAAAAATGTTAAGAATATTGTTTAGAGTAAAAATTTAAGTAAGTTTCACTATTATACAACGTATAAGCCCTTGTCTGATTTAGAGCCGAATCAAAATGTTACTATTCGTAACAATAACACGTGGGAAAGATGTAAACCTCGAAGTTTTTGGATTAAAAATGAAAGTAATCAAACCTTGGAAAGGAACAGAGTTCACTTAAAACCCTCAAAAAACAAATCGTTTTTAAAAATGTTGGAAGTGGTAGACATGATGATCTTAGTAGCTCTATTCCTAAGCTTTATTATGTAAATGATCCAAAAAAGGTGAAACCATATGTCACACGATATGGTAGAGAAATTAAAAGCCCAAAAAGATTTGGTGCTACATCGATGTAAGAAACATTTGTAAAAGGGAAGGTGTTGTATATAACTGTTATACTTCTGTTTTTATTGTAACTGTAACTGCGTGTTAGTACGCTAATAAAGATACCAGATATAACAGTGTTACGGTATGAAACATGTTTCGGCGTTACACGGTGAACAGGATGGCTTTTTTTTTTCTCTTTTTGATTAGCTTTAAATTAAAAGCCCAAAAAGATTTGGTATTGCATCGATGTAAGAAACTTTTGTAAAAGGGAAGGTGTTGTATATGTAAGGTGTGCTTGTAACTGTGTACTTCTGTTTATACTATAACTGTAACTGTGTGTTAGTACGTTAATAAAGATACCATATAGAACAGCTTTACGATGTGAAACATGTTTCAGCTTTACGCGGTGAACAGGATGGCTTTTTTCCTCTGTTTGATTAGCTTCAAAGTAGATTTTACAATTTTGTTCACAGTTCCTACACATATTTAAAGATTTTTTGATAGCTCTTTGAGGGGTAGAATTTCTTTTGAAACATGAGATACGACTATTAACATATACGACTATTAAATTTAATAACAGGTGTACTTCCTTTGTTGGGTATACATTTTTGCCTTTTCCCCAGTTAAATTTGCCGTTTCTTTCCTCTTTTATAAATCTTGACACTTATTTTACGCATAGAAATATTAAAGCTATGCTTTTTTTAAATAATCGATTAAGAGTTTTTCGGAAAGTGCAAATATATAGCCTTTGATCTATTATTTCTTTTCCAGCGACAATTTAAAGCACAGCATATTTTTAAGACTGCAGACTATAATAAAACCCTACTCTCATTGGATGCCAGTCACGTTTTTATTTTAACATTTAAACTTAAATTCATGGAGAAAGTCAAAATCATTATAGAAGCAATATAAAAGTGTAGATAATACTTACAAAAAGTGACCTGGAAACAAGACTTTTTTAATGAAATTATACAAGTAAAATGATACATTGATGAATGTGTTTTATCCCTTCTTGCGCTGCACAGTCGCGTGAGGTTTGAATGACTTATTACCGCGTCACTTTTCTGTTCCCTATTGTTGCGCTTCTGGCATGTTAGTTACTATTATTGAATCTGTGTAATGGATTAGGGAACGCACTTTGAGATACCAATTTAGAGAAAAAGTAGGTCCTATGTATACAAAAGGTGGCTACTGCCTGTCATTGGCGTGGTTGCGCCTCCGACCACCGCCAAACGACTGTTTCTATCTTGATTTTCTTGGAAAGGACTTTAATCCAAATATATATTAATACAATTTAATATCGCCTACACATTTAACAAATCTAAAAGATTATAGGTTTGGTTTGCAGTGCTACGATCTACTTTTTGCAACACG
>CM063506.1:37867241-37877241 GCA_032207245.1 Pardosa pseudoannulata
TCGCACGGTATCATGGAGAACCCCTTGACTAAATTTCATGACTGTAGATTGAACTATTTACACACAATCTTGTTTACATACATCTGTATTATATATGTATGTATGTATATATATATATATATATACATATATATATATATATATATATATATATATATATATATAACCCTTATAATAATAGGTTTTATAATTTTATAAAGAATACTTCTGAGTTCGATCCCCTCCAAATATTTATTTTTATTTTTAATTAGATTTGTTGATATAACCTAAATCAAACAACTTATTACATATTGTAAATATTGGAAAATAAATATTACTAATAAAATAATGGAGGATCTTGAAGAAATCATAAAAAATATTCATTTCTTGGGCGAATGCATATTTACACAATTGCAGTAAAATCTAATTATTAATACATTACCATTTCAATGATAATCTCATCTTACGTAATACTATATTGTATCAATTTATGAAATATATTGATTTTGGTCAATATTGTAATCGTTTTTAACTATACAGCTTAAATTCAAAAATAATGTTTTAAAACAATATATTCAGTTATTGTAAACTTTGTATTATATGTAAAATTTTGTACAGCCTTTCAGTTATTAGTAACTACATATAAATGTTATAATATATATATATATATATATAATCCAATAATTATAAAACTACTGGACGTTATAGCCCCTGTTATTTTTACTTGCTCGGGCTACTGGACAAGGAGAAGCCTAATCAGGTATCAGTAATAACGATGCAGTGGGGCCACATTGAAGAGAACAGCACAAGTCTAACTAGAACTTTATTTTAGAGCTGTAAAACGGACATCTTTACTTGTCAACGACACGCAAAGGAAAGACACAAAAATCACTCTGCTCGAACAGAGGTACACCCAAGAGCGAAGACAGAAAGGATTTTCCCACTTACTCAGCGAATCTAAGTGTAAGATCGGGAAAAACGCGGAGCCATTTGTCGGCGACCGCTGGGAAACCTGTTGAATAGACTGAAAATTTACATCTATAGGATAGAAAACTTTGGACAAACGGATCGAAAGAACTTTAAGTCGAGGACACTCCTTTGATTAAGACATTTAGAGACCAGGGAAAAGATTTTAAGGAATTGGAATGGGAGTGAGGAGGTTTTTAAGTTAATATTAAAGTTAAATTTGTTTGATATATTAAACACACACACACACACACACACATATATATATATATATATATATATATATATATATATATATATATATATATATATAGTCAGAGAAGATCAATAACAGTTTCTCAATGGGTATAAGATTTTGTTTAATACCTTAATAAGTACAGAAAACCAGTAACAAAGCACAGATGTCCATCTAGTGTACACTTATAAAACATATAAAAATCGAAAATTTTGAAGATTTAACACTATTGGAATACTTTAAACTACTAAAATTAAGATAAATTGATGTTTTTAGGCGAAAAACAGGGCTAAACTTATTTAAAGCATATGTTCAATTTCAAGTAGAAGGTAACTATAAAAGAATTAGTTCTGAAAAGAAACTTTAAATGTAGTAAAAATAACTTATCGTAAAGCAATAATAAACTTTCCTTCTAATTAAAAGATCCATTTTGAAAAAATGCTGATCACTTCTTAAAGGACTCTCTCTCGTTAGCTTAAGTACAGGACCTATGAGTATTTGGACTCGCATTACTTACGGTAAAAAAAATCAATTTAGAGTAGAAAAAATAGCTAAATGAGTTCTTGTTTGCCCATTACTTAATCCAGGTATCAATGCATTTTATTTTAAACCATAAATTCAAAACCTTTGCTAGTTTTGTCTTCTTAACTATACCTAAATTTTTAAACCTGACCATTATAGACATGCAGTATGGACTTAATACCATTTTTTAAAGCTGTATGATAGACAGGGCCCGATCACAGCATATTAATTGTCACTTGAAAAAAACCCACTTGGGTTTTTTTCAAGTGGTTTTTTTTTTTTTTTTTTTTTTTTTTTTGGATTCTGAGCAAATCAAGCCAACCCTGTTTGTAGTACAGTCGAATGCCAAAAATCTGTATATCCACAAAGATGTAAACTGTAACACTTGCAATTAAGTTTTTATATAAAAAATAAAATAAAATAGCATAGGTAAGATTAACAAACAATAGCTATTCGTAGATTTTAAGACAAAATTAATAAATGAAAAAAATAATAAAATAAAAAAATTCTTAAGCAAATAACAATTGTATCTAAGTTTCAGAAATATAATAAAAAGTTCTAATATATCTTTATAACTAGCTGAAATTTTTAATTTATTACTAATTTATATTATATAATACACAAGATAAATGCTTTTTTCCTTTAATATTTTGTAAATTATTTTCTTAGTGATTCATATTATAAATGTTGAATTTAATAAACTGTTATTCCAGTATTATGTTTCATGAAATATTACTTGAAGAATTAACAAAAAACATTTTCAAATTTTGTTAGTTAAATAATTTACCAACTCCGGATTTTAAGACAAAATTAATAAGAAAAAAAACTAATAAAATTCTGAAGCAAATAACAATTGTATCTAAGTTTCAGAAATATAATAAAAAGTTCAAATATTTCTTTATAACTAGCTGAAATTTTTAATTTATTACTAATTTATATTATATAATACACAAGATAAATGCTTTTTTCCTTTAATATTTTGTAAATTATTTTCTTAAAGATTCATATAAATGTTGAAGGAAATAAACTGTTATTCCGGTATTATCTTTCATGAAATATTACTTGAAGAATTAACAAAAACATTTTCAAATTTTGTTAGTTAAATAATTTACCAACTCCGGATTTTAAAACAAAATTTATAAGAGAAAAAAATAATAAAATTCTGAAGCAAATAACAATTGTATCAAGTTTCAGATATATAATAAAAAGTGCTTATATGTATCAAGTTTCAGATATATAATAAAAAGTGCTAATATTTATTTATAACTAGCTGAAATTTTTAATTTATTAGTAATTTATATTATATAATACATAAGATAAATGCTTTTTCCTTTAATATTTTGTAAATTATTGTGTTAATGATTCATATTATAAATGTTGAATGTAATAAACTGTTATTTCAGTATTATGTTTCATGAAATATTACTTGAAGAATTAACAAAAAACATTTTCAAATGTTGTTAGTTAAATAATTTACCAACTTCGGATTTTAAGACAAAATTAATAAGAGAAAAAACTAATAAAATTTTGAAGCAAATAACAATTGTATCTAAGTTTCAGAAATATAATAAAAAAGTGCTAATATTTATTTATAACTAGCTGAAATTTTTAATTTATTACTAATTTATATTATATAATATATAAGATAAATTCTATTTTTCCTTTAATGTTTTGTAATTATTTACTTAATGATTCATATTATAAATGTTGAATGTAATAAACTGTTATTCCGGTATTATGTTTCATGAAATATTACTTGAAGAATTAACAAAAACATTTTCAAATGTTGTTAGTTAAATAATTTACCAACTCCCGATTTTAAGACAAAATTAATAAGAGAAAAAACTAATAAAATTCTGAAGCAAATAACAATTGTATCTAAGTTTCAGATATATATAAAAAGTGCTTATATGTATCAAGTTTCAGATATATAATAAAAAAGTGCTAATATTTATTTATAACTAGCTGAAATTTTTAATTTATTACTAATTTATATTATATAATATACATAAGATAAATGCTTTTTCCTTTAATATTTTGTAAATTATTGTGTTAATGATTCATATTATAAATGTTGAATGTAATAAACTGTTATTTCAGTATTATGTTTCATGAAATATTACTTGAAGAATTAACAAAAAACATTTTCAAATGTTGTTAGTTAAATAATTTACCAACTTCGGATTTTAAGACAAAATTAATAAGAGAAAAAACTAATAAAATTCTGAAGCAAATAACAATTGTATCTAAGTTTCAGAAATATAATAAAAAAGTGCTAATATTTATTTATAACTAGCTGAAATTTTTAATTTATTACTAATTTATATTATATAATATATAAGATAAATTCTATTTTTCCTTTAATGTTTTGTAATTATTTACTTAATGATTCATATTATAAATGTTGAATGTAATAAACTGTTATTCCGGTATTATGTTTCATGAAATATTACTTGAAGAATTAACAAAAACATTTTCAAATGTTGTTAGTTAAATAATTTACCAACTCCCGATTTTAAGACAAAATTAATAAGAGAAAAAACTAATAAAATTCTGAAGCAAATAACAATTGTATCTAAGTTTCAGAAATATAATAAAAAAGTGCTAATATTTATTTATAACTAGCTGAAATTTTTAATTTATTACTAATTTATATTATATAATATATAAGATAAATGCTTTTTTTCCTTTAATGTTTTGTAATTATTTTCTTAATGATTCATATTATAAATGTTGAATGTAATAAACTGTTATTCCGGTATTATGTTTCATGAAATATTACTTGAAGAATTAACAAAAACATTTTCAAATGTTGTTAGTTAAACAATTTACCAACTCCGGATTTTAAGACAAAATTAATAAGAGAAAAAACTAATAAAATTCTGAAGCAAATAACAATTGTATCTAAGTTTCAGAAATATAATAAAAAAGTGCTAATATTTATTTATAACTAGCTGAAATTTTTAATTTATTACTAATTTATATTATATAATATATAAGATAAATGCTTTTTTTCCTTTAATGTTTTGTAATTATTTTCCTAATGAATCATATTATAAATGCTGAATGTAATAAACAGTTATTCCAGTATTATGTTTCATGAAATATTACTTGAAGAATTAACAAAAAACGTTTTCAAATTTTGTTAGTTAAATAATTTACCAACTACGGATTTTAAGACAAAATTAATAAAAGAAAAAACTAATAAAATTCTGAAGCAAATAAAAATTGTATCTAAGTTTCAGAAATATAATAAAAAAGTGCTAATATTTATTTATAACTAGCTGAAATTTTTAATTTATTACTAATTTATATTATATAATATATAAGATAAATGCTTTTTTTCCTTTAATGTTTTGTAATTATTTTCCTAATGAATCATATTATAAATGTTGAATGTAATAAACTGTTATTCCTGTATTATGTTTCATGAAATATTACTTGAAGAATTAACAAAAAACATTTTCAAATTTTGTTAGTTAAATAATTTACCAACTCCGGATTTTAAGACAAAATTAATAAGAGAAGAAACTAATAAAATTCTGAAGCAAATAACAATTGTATCAAGTTTCAGAAATATAATAAAAAGTGCTAATATTTATTTATAACTGGCTGAAATTTTTAAATTATTACTAATTTATATTATATAATATATAAGATAAATGCTTTTTTTCCTTTAATGTTTTGTAATTATTTTCTTAATGATTCATATTATAAATGTTGAATGTAATAAACTGTTATTCCTGTATTATGTTTCATGAAATATTACTTGAAGAATTAACAAAAAACATTTTCAAATTTTGTTAGTTAAATAATTTACCAACTCCGGATTTTAAGACAAAATTAATAAGAGAAGAAACTAATAAAATTCTGAAGCAAATAACAATTGTATCTAAGTTTCAGAAATATAATAAAAAGTGCTAATATTTCTTTATAACTGGCTGAAATTTTTAATTTATTACTAATTTATATTATATAATATATAAGATAAATGCTTTTTTCCTTTAATATTTTGTAAATTATTTTCTTAATGATTCATATTATAAATGTTGAATGTAATAAACTGTTATTCCAGTATTATGTTTCATGAAATATTACTTGAAGAATTAACAAAAACATTTTCAAATGTTGTTAGTTAAATAATTTACCAACTCCCGATTTTAAGACAAAATTAATAAGAGAAAAAACTAATAAAATTCTGAAGCAAATAACAATTGTATCTAAGTTTCAGAAATATAATAAAAAAATGCTAATATTTCTTTATAACTGGCTGAAATTTTTAATTTATTACTAATTTATATTATATAATATATAAGATAAATGCTTTTTTCCTTTAATGTTTTGTAAATTATTTTCTTAATGATTCATATTATAAATGTTGAATCTAATAAACTGTTATTCCTGTATTATGTTTCATGAAATATTACTTGAAGAATTAACAAAAACATTTTCAAATGTTGTTAGTTAAATAATTTACCAACTCCGGATTTTAAGACAAAATTAATAAGAGAAGAAACTAATAAAATTCTGAAGCAAATAACAATTGTATCTAAGTTTCAGAAATATAATAAAAAAGTGCTAATATTTATTTATAACTAGCTGAAATTTTTAATTTATTACTAATTTATATTATATAATATATAAGATAAATTCTATTTTTCCTTTAATGTTTTGTAATTATTTACTTAATGATTCATATTATAAATGTTGAATGTAATAAACTGTTATTCCGGTATTATGTTTCATGAAATATTACTTGAAAAAATTAACAAAAACATTTTCAAATGTTGTTAGTTAAATAATTTACCAACTCCGGATTTTAAGACAAAATTAATAAGAGAAAAAACTAATAAAATGCTGAAGCAAATAACAATTGTATCTAAGTTTCAAAAATATAATAATAAAAAAGTGCTAATATTTATTTATAACTAGCTGAAATTTTTAATTTATTACTAATTTATATTATATAATATATAAGATAAATTCTATTTTTCCTTTAATGTTTTGTAATTATTTACTTAATGATTCATATTATAAATGTTGAATGTAATAAACTGTTATTCCTGTATTATGTTTCATGAAATATTACTTGAAGAATTAACAAAAAACATTTTCAAATTTTGTTAGACAAATAATTTACCAACTCCGGATTTTAAGACAAAATTAATAAGAGAAAAAACTAATAAAATTCTGAAGCAAATAACAATTGTATCAAGTTTCAGAAATATAATACAAAGTGCTAATATTTCTTTATAACGAGCTGAAATTTTGAATTTATCACTATTTTGTATTATATAATACACAAGATAAATGTTTTTTTCCTTTAATATTTTGTAAATTATTTTCTTAATGATTCATATTACAAATGTTGAATGTAATAAACTGTTATTCCAGTATTATTTTTCATGAAATATTACTTGAAGAATTAACAAGAAACATTTTCAAATTTTGTTAGTTAAATTATTTACCAACTCCGGATTTTAAGACAAAATTAATAAGATAAAAAACTAATAAAATTCTGAAGCAACTAACATTATTTTACTAAGTTTCAGAAATATAATAAAAAAGTGCTAATATTTATTTATAACTAGCTGAAATTTTTAATTTATTACTAATTTATATTATATAATATATAAGATAAATGCTTTTTTTTCTTTAATGTTTTGTAATTATTTTTCTTAATGATTCATATTATAAATGTTGAATGAATAAACTGTTATTCCGGTATTATGTTTCAGGAAATATTAATTGAAGAATTAACAAAAACATTTTCAAAATTTGTTAGTTAAATAATTTACCAACTCCGGATTTTAAGACAAAATTAATAAGAGAAAAAACTAATAAAATTCTGAAGCAACTAACAATTTATATCTAAGTTTCAGAAATATAATAAAAAAGTGCTAATATTTATTTATAACTAGCTGAAACTTTTAATTTATTACTAATTTATATTATATAATATATAAGATAAATGCTTTTTTTCCTTTAATGTTTTGTAATTATTTTCCTAATGAATCATATTATAAATGCTGAATGTAATAAACAGTTATTCCAGTATTATGTTTCATGAAATATTACTTGAAGAATTAACAAAAAACGTTTTCAAATTTTGTTAGTTAAATAATTTACCAACTACGGATTTTAAGACAAAATTAATAAAAGAAAAAACTAATAAAATTCTGAAGCAAATAAAAATTGTATCTAAGTTTCAGAAATATAATAAAAAAATGCTAATATTTATTTATAAAATATTATAAACTTTCCTCTAAAAATTTTGCCGAACTATGGCCGAATGGTTAGGGTGCTGGCCTTCGAAACCGGAGTTCGTGGGTTCGAATCCCATTCTGGCATGGATGTTCGTATCCGTTCGGAATCGGTTTTAAGCATTAGGTCCCGGTCTCATTAACCCTCGTGTTGCAAAAAGTAGACCGTAGCGCTTCAAAACCAAACCAAAAAACCTCCAAAAATATTCGTTTGTATCCTCTTTTATAGACTAATTTTTTTGGCCTTTAAAGGAAGGTAGGGTGGGCCGAAAGACTATCAGACCCTGGGCCCTGAATACGTTACATATTTAATGTAATGATTTAAATATATTAATGAAAAGAAATTCTTATCAATGTGCTATTAAAAATATTTTCTTGCGCATTATACCTAACCATAAAATGGAAAATCTGCTAATTTTTTTTCATATTTTTGTAAAAATTTTTAAATTTGGGTATATTAATACGATGTTTAATGTCATGATTTAAAGTTATTATTTTACTGAAAAGAAATACTTCTGACTAATTAATATGCCATTAAAAACATTTTATTTCTCATTATTTTTAACCATGAAATACAAAGTTGGCTATTTTTGTTTCATGATTTCGTATAAATTTTTTAATTTGAACATATTAAATACGCTATATTTTTATGATTTAAGATTATTTGAAGGAAAAGAAATTCTTATTGCTATGCCATTAAAAATATTTTCTTTCGCATTATTTTTAACCATAAAATGGATAGTCTGTTATTATTTTTTGCAATCTTGTTTAAATTTTTTAAACTTGACCAAATTAATACATTGTTCAATGCCATAAATTTAAGCTATTATTTTAAGAAAATCTATTAACAAATAGTATTGCATTAAAAGTATTTTCTTTTCTAAGTAGCTTTCAAACAGTGTACGTTAGGCTAATTTTGCATCAAAAGAAGAACTAACTATTGAAATTTTAGTCAATTTAATCTCAAGAACTTTTAAAAATCAATAATTATAATTTGGAGGAAGGAAAAGGCAGTAGTAAAAACCAGAATATTGTCTGTTGTTTATTTACAGTATAAAATATTTTAAAATTTAATACGCTTTTAACACTTGAGTGAGTGAGTATATATATATATATATATATATATTTATCTATATGTGTGTGTGTAATATGGGCGAGACTCATTCAAAATCATAACACAATTTATTTCTGGCAAGAAACATGAAATCCATACAACAGACAAACACTTTTACAACCTCTTGCACATAGACAATGCGATCCTGCACAAACGCTTTTCAAGTAGGGATTCCTCAGGTAAAAAGACTACGAATAATCCCTAAGCACAATTGATCACGTGATAAAAAATACCCACGTTTAAAGAGAACGCGCGATCTATTGGCTAAATTAGTTCAGACAAAGGCTATAGCGTGTCTGGAGGGAAAAATTAGAATTACCGCGCAAACCCCGAACTTATTTTATGAACAAAAGTTATTAAAATAATATTAAAATACGTAAATAAGAGATTTTAATATTACACACACACACACACACACACACATATATATATATATATATATATATATATATATGTGTGTGTGTGTGTGTGTGTGTGTGTGTGTGTGTGTGTATATATATGTGTAACATATATATATATATATATATATATATATATATATAATTTGAAATCTCGTATTTATTAAAATCCCCTCTATAATAATAGCCTAAGTTATCTGTCCGTCTGTCCTCCAATTTATGAAGCGGTTGGACCTGGAATGAATAGAGTCATCCATTCAAAGAATAAAGTTTATCTTCTCTTAAACTATAGATCCGATTCTAAAATAAATTTGTATAAATATGCTTCATATCACAGCAAAAAATACTGTCATCTTTAAAACGATCGAAATCCAACCCTTACCCCCTTTTCGAGCGTTTAATGCCATTATATCAAGTCCTATTTTTCCCGGTTGAGCAGCCGATTAAATTTATCCATTTATCACTTAATAAATAGGTAAAAATAACAATTTTTCTAGCATTGTGACGTCATTCCTTTAAACAT
>CM063506.1:37882241-37944741 GCA_032207245.1 Pardosa pseudoannulata
CACAGTCCAGTTTAAATATTACACTTCGCCCTCTTATTCTATACTAAATTCATATCAAGAATGAATTTAGTATAGAATAAGAGGGAGAATAAGACTTGAAATAATAGCATTAAACGCTTGAAAAGGGGGGATGGGGTGGATTTGAATTTTGCTAACCCTAACTCATAAGAAGTCCAATATGGATGCCTGTTGTTCTATTCTCTAAAAAATAGCTTTTTGGGAGAGCAAATTAGTATTCAAAAAAGAATGAAACATTCGACAACAAACTCCACTTCAACATCAGCAACAACCTTTATTTTTTTCAACTCTTTTCGCGTTGCCACTGGCGGGAAAACAAAAACAGCCGAGCTCGCGACACCTGTATCCATTCCAGGTACAACCGCTTCATAAATTCGCGGGCAGACAACTTAGGCTATTATTATATAGGGGATGATATTCATATGAGGTCTTCTCTTGTTGAAAATACTTCTGATATGACATGACTAAGAAAATTATCAATATTTAAATCTATAAAAATTAATCTTAAATAAATATATTAATAATATATATAATATATAATATATATAATATAAATAATATATATATTATAGGGTTGGTCATTTTGCCGGCAAAATGGTATTTTTGTAAGAACAGTGGCAAAATGTAGAAAAATTGGCTGGATTTTAAAAATGTACAAAATAATTAATAATTAATAAATAACAAAATAATAAGTAATTTTGTACATAATATAATTGAGACTTAAATCAGAATTTAATTAGGTATTTCATTAGTATTAATTTGACAATTTAAACAATCAAAGTGGAAAATGTCTATCGATTGACGGATCTAATGTTAAGTATTCTTTAATTGATGTAATTCCAAGATAAAATATAATTTTTTATTAAGTGGATTTTGGTTTGGAGCTTTAGGGTCGATCATTTTGCCGGCAAAATGGTATTTTTGCCAGGACAGTGGCAAAAACTGGAAAAAAAACCTGGTAAAAACCGGCAAAAATGGCAAAATCTCGAAAAATTGGCTGGATTTTAAAAATGTACAAAATAATTAATAAATAACAAAATAATAAGTAATTTTGTACATAATATAATTGAGACTTAAATCAGAATATTAATTAGGTATTTCATTAGTATTAATTTGACAACTTAAACAATTTAAAATAATTTTCATTGATGTTAGCAATGAAAATACAATATTCTATTTTTGTGAATAAATTTATATGATGGAGGCATGGGATAAAAAATGTTTTCTTTATTTATCAACTTTACTCAGAGGTAAATGTTGTTTAATGTATGTCTAGTAATGTTTAATAGAGTAATGTTGTCTTTAATTGTAATGTGTATATATACATATATAAGATATACATATTATATAAGTGCTAAAAACGTTTAAACCTACAGTTTGTAAGAGAAATAAGTTAATAATTACATTAAAAACAACATTGCACATAAAAAACTTGCAAAATCAACCTTCATTTTATCTTTTTTTTTTTTTTAAATCTCTAGGTAGTATAACTTTAGATTTAGATTACTGTTTCAATAACGCATTAAATTTTCTATGTTAAAAAAAAAACAAAAAAACATTATATTATGTAGTTTTAGATTAGAGTTCAAATTAGTAAAAGTTAAAATAGTTACATCCCTGTAAATAAAACATATCCATTTTTGCCAGGACGGTTTTTACCGGAAAAAACGTGCCAACCCTAATATACTATATATATATATATATATAATTATATATATATATATATATATATATATATATATATATATATATATATATATATATATATATATATATATATATATATACATATATATATATATATATATATATATATATATATATATATATACATATATATATACATATATATACATATATATATATATATATATATATATACTATATATATATATATATATAATTATATATATATTGTTATACATAATATATATATAATAATATAAATATACTAATATAATATATTAATTTATAATCTTATTATAAATTAAATTTTAAATTATTAATCTTAAACTTAGCATTTCTTTTATATACCTTTTTAAGTATTGTTTTTAAATTTTAATTATTAAATAGTTAAACTTGTGTTTCAGCCTTTCAAAAAATTGATTTGCAGAGCAGTTACAAGGAGGATAAAAAAAGAAAAATATTGCATGTAATTAATTTTCCTGACTTTTACTTGATAAACCAGGGTTAGAAAAAAAATCACGATTTTTTTAAAATAAATAAAAAAAAAAGATTTATTTGATTTTTTTCTGAATTCTAATTTTAATTATTTGTTGTGTTTCTATATTTTTTGCGATATACATGGAACAGTTTGTTATAAGTAACATCTTATCTATCTAGTATATTCTACACACTGATTACCTAAAATTAAATATATAAATTTTAATCTAAATACATTCTATTATTTGGTAGTTGGATAGAGCAAACTAAATAAGATGAAAAATTATTTAATAATAAAAAATAATTGATAAAAATTTCAAAGAACAAATTAAATATTCATTTAATGCAAAATATTTATTTAAAATAAACAAAAATCACAATAATTTCAATGTTTTTTAAGCAACGAATTGTAGATTTAACTGTTTCAATAAAAACACTAGTTTCGATGCTTTATCCACTCCTAATTTGTTAAAAACGCTAGAATGAACAATACCAAAAGAAGAAAACTGTCTTTTTATTCTAGCAAATGAAGCCAGGGCTGTTGTTATTTAGAGGAAAAACTGGATTTCAAGTTCTGTAATACTCTCTTTACCTCTCATTACATAAAATGAATTCCACTAGTCATAATTAATCATTGTTCCTACCCCTACTACCTACATTCTGATAACAACCCCTAAATTCTCGGAAAACACATGCTATCTAATTACACTTATTTACTTATTGGTATTTTTACGTTGACTGTTTCCCTATTCTCTTGTCTTTAGATAATAAATTTTTAAAAAAGTGAAAAAAATGATAAATCTAATCTTTTAAATCGATGATTAAAAAAAAAAATCAACTGATTTAAATCATACCCTGTGATAAACAAACCCTAGAAATGTTGATAGGGACATCGTTTAAGAAGCTGATTTTATTGTAAATATTTGCCGAGGATTTTAAAACACATAAATTAGCTAAAAGAATAATGAAAACACAATTATAGAAATGGAAAAAATAGATTTAAGATTTTATTTTCTGTATACACAATATTGTTATTCATAGCAAAAAATTGTGGATTACTCTATTTCAAGGTGTTCTTAGAATACTCATTATATCAAACAGAGATAACAGCATAAATTACTCTAATAATGCAGCTAGTTCATCAGCAGAAAGACACATAAAATCTAGAAAACTGGCTCAGGGAAATATAGTATACTATAATTATGCTACTTCCATGTGAAAATTTAAACAAAACTTCGTGGAGAGTTCAAAAGCATATTGTATTAGCAAAGTTTGTTACCAAGGTGTGTGTTCTAAACCTGTATCAGGATGATAGTCTCGTTTTAAAATTTTCAAGAAGGCGTGGCAAAATATTAACATGTAAAACGTAACAGTAAAATAACACTTTTTTTAATTCTAAGAAAGTAACAAAGATAAATCTTAAGGTAACGACCACCCTCACTACCTGAGACAGTCTCTACAGTTTTATTGATTTAAACAGCATTCAGCCATTGAACGAAAATATATTTTTCCACACTTGATTGGTAAACAAAAAAAAGGGGGGGGGAGTAAAACTAGTTATACGAATAAAACTCTAAAAGAAATTCTTATTAACCCCTTAAAGCACGAATTTTTTCGGAAAAACTGATAAAAAATGATACATTTTATGACTGAAAAAAATATATAGGTATAGAATAAATTATTTTTTGCAATTTTAGATCTGGGGGAGGGGGTGACTACAGTGGAAAAAGAGTTAAAAGTTATAAAAAAAAATTGTTACTCAAACAAAGTGTAAATAATGTGATTGCATGTTTATTTTGAATTTTGCCCGTGTCAGACACGGGCAAATGCTTTAAGGGGTTAAAAGCATTATCATTGGGAATATACTGTCAATTCCAATTAGAAATACGCACAACCATTTCCTATACGTTATATAGGGCTCGAACGCACAAGGAGTGGCCAAACCGTAGCTGAATTTACGAAATATATAATTAAAACGAATATTACATTTACTTTAGTACGGTAATATTATCTGTTTAATTTAGTGCTTAATATTATACATAATTTTATCTGTTCTAATTGTTTATTTATAAATAACTATACTGCATTGTTCTATCTATTTATCTATATATATATATATATATATATATATATATATATATATATATATATATATATATATATATATATATAATATTGCGGACAGCTGCAATAAAATGCACTTCCAAAGCAGCTCGCCAATATTTGTATGTCGATTCGGTATACACCATTTTCTTTACAGATTTTTGAACTAAAAGCCGCAATGATGCCGTAACGTACTAGCCCGGAATGAATGCAAAAGTGGAATTGTGGGGAGAAATAGCACTATAGAATCCAAGGTGGAAAAAAATTAGGTGAAAGATCATAAAAATTACTTTAAATTGTCATTGAATCGACATTTTTTGATATTCTAGTAAAGCCAGTAATTTCGTTCATTTAATTCATGGTATTTGATGCCAAAAACTTTATATTTTTTTTCGGATGACATTGCTAGGTCAATAGAGCAGTTTGTCACAATATCACGAACTACTATAACGGCCCTTCCCATTTATTTTCATGTTTACAACAGCCAATAGACAAACAGTAAATTGCCCTTCCATTTGAAATTAAAGCTAGAATTGTCATAAGTTGAGATGTGCCCTGCTGCGTGAAATCGCCTTATGGATTTGGTTATAAGTAATAATTTATTCCAACAATTTATAGCAACAGATACATGCGGAAATTAATTTTCAAACAGAATCTATTCAAAGAATCACGTGACAGGATTTAGATTGGAACTAAGGGCAGAGACGACGTAAAATGACAAATTAGATGAATACGAATATTGGGTTTACTGTACTGTAGTACAGGTTTGACTAGTTTTTGCATAAGTATCAAGCTGATCATTTAATACATATTTTATTGTTATCGTTATTATAGCAATCCCGATAGGTTTTTAATCCTATTTAACTTTTATTTTGTTGAAAATTGAGGATAGATAAATACTGTGTTAAAATACTTTTCATGAGGTTAGGGAGATTTTGCAGCAAACTAACTGCATTGTAACTTTTTGAAGTAAGCATCAATCTGATAAATATTTTGGAGATAATTAGATAAGCAAAAAAAAAAAAAAAAAAAAAAAAAAGAATATTTTTTTAAAAATTATCTTGAGTATGACATTTTTGTCGATCAGCTTTCCTGAATAAAAAACACCCATCTAGTCTCAAGTACTAGCTGTTCGTATATATGTAAAATTATAATTTTTAAAAAATTCTTGTTTTAATTCAGGATTGGCAAAAACCCGGGTTTTTTCATAGTTTTTGAGCTTTTTTCGGGTTTTATCAGGGTTTTGGGGCATTTTTCGGGTTTTATCAGGGTTTTTACTAAACTTTAATGGGTTTTAGATGCTTTTTGGGGGATTTGAAAACTATTCAGGCTTTTTGTTATGTAAGAGGACAGGATATATAATTAATTGTATGATTAAAATAAATTTAAAATGTTAATCATTTTTTTTAAATTAAAAATTTTTAAAATAAATTTTAAATTATGCAGAAGAAATTTTTGTCAAATTAAAAGAAACTTTGAAATCTTAAAATAAATTTTTTTCATATTATAAAATTTTTCTAACATCAAAAAACTAGTTTTGAATGACGATTATTTTATACTAAAAGTTGGCTTTGAAATAGTTGCATTTGAAGTTTTTTCTTTTCAATAAAATGTATTAAATTATTGCTCTATATTTATTAGCAGTATTGTGTTATTAAAGCATTCAGAAGATATTTTTTTAGTTAATTTGTAAGTTATATGTGATAAGTAGCAGAATTAATTATATATATTATCCCCATGTTTATTATTTGCAGTTGTTATGCATATTTTTTACCCAATTTTTCTTGTCCATTTTTCGATTAATTTTATCACATGTAATACTTCAATATTCTTATTTTTTTCATCATACATTCTTATTAACTTTGTTTAATTTAGATTTTATTGTATTTTTTATACAGATAACTATTTTTTCCTGAAAAGTTTTTGTTTTTTCTAGAAGTTTAGACCCCCTCAAATTAAAAAAAAATTCTAGGATCATTGTCAAATATGAAATATGCAATATATATTATAGATTTAATTCAATATATTTATTATTAGTTAAATATGGGAAATTTTAAATAAATAATTTTAGAATATAATTTTGAAAAATCCCACTTGGTTTTTTTTTTTTTTTTTTTGAAAAAACCCGCCCGGGTTTTTTCGGGTTGGACAAATGAAGCCAACCCTGTTTTAATTACTAATAATTTCAAACATAAATGTTTAGTATCCTCGGATGGTACAAGAAAGAAGTTAAATGCATGTCCAGAAAATTTTTTGTAACGGTTTTCTTTTTGCTCCCCCTTCCCCAAAGCATTTTGTTATACAAAATGTTCTAATTCATTTACTAGACGATTGAGGTAATACATTTACTAGATGTTGAAATATTACTATGCTAATATATCAGTTTAACGCAATATACCTCCATAACATGCGCAGACAGTAATAATTAATGCAAGCAAAAATACATGTTCTGGGTAACATGAACAAGACAGTTTATTAATTGGGAAATTCCTTTAAAAGCAAATGGGGTAATATTTTTATATTCCCCGTATGAATATGCACTTTCACTTTAAACAAATTCGTAAATTCTGTTACCTAATGAATTTCGTTCAGAAACATCTTGAAAATAACATTCTTCCAGTCAAAACGTCTGTGTGATGAATAATTTGTTTTTCACATGCTTCCTGCTTAATAAATGGCTCTCATTTCAAGTAGCGGCTGCACATTCCACTAAACGGGCTATAGTTAGAATTCCATTCATGGCAAAATTATTTTAACGTTGTATATTACTACTCCCAATACAACACCTGGTGGTTACTAAATGGGTAGGGCGTTAATTTTTGGTATAGAGGGTGTAATGCTAAACCAATTTACCATTCTTTCATAGGAATGCAACCAACAGCCAAGAGGTCCGAATCTGTTCTAAGCTATAGGACCAGATAATTAGAAGTTAACAAAAACTTGACCGTAATCATCCAAAGTAACCCGAACAAGGGACCATATACTATGGATTAAAAATGTCTTTACGTACATATAAATTGAAAAATATTTTATTTAATTACGATTTCAGTACAAATTTAAAAAAGAGTGTGATAACAAATTACTACTGTATTTTACATGTTTACTATTTTTGGTTTTCAGCTAATTATTGGGATCTACTGCTTACAGCCCATTTCATTTATTTCCTTTACTAGCTGGTAAGTTAAACGCAACTTTCCCGGCAGCTGAATTTCTTTTTGAAATTCACTTTTGGTACCTATAACTGATGAAAATTTGATTACAATAATCGCAGTAAGAAAAGTTTAACATGCATTTTACATAATCAACCAAGACTCAGAATTCGTAAAAAGAATATACAAATTTCATTCTAATCCAGATATGTTAATTATTATCGAGCTTAAATATTTAACGTAATCAATGCACCTTAAGTCCTAAATGTAAATATCGATTCATATAAACCAATAACTCAATAATAAATATAAAACACTACATTGCTTAAACTGAATATGCTGCCTTAATTTTCTGTCTTGATATTTACGAAACTATATAACTAAGATATAAGCATCAAAAATGGTTTCAACAAATAAGAGAAGTATTTCCATACGCTGAAAATGAGGAACTGTATAAAAGACTGAACAATCCGCAAAAGAACAAAATACTATTAATTTCAGTCACATAAATATTATCATAGAACTAAAATATACGTGATTATCACAAAATATCGGAACTACAGTTTTATTGATTTGTTTGAACACGACTCTTGGCTATGTTACCGTTTCAGATTTTCTCGCAATGCTTTCAACATGTTCATTCCTGTAGTATCTGTAGGTGACGATGAACAAACAAACGTCATACATTTTATCTCAATCTTTAATTAAAGATATTTTTCTTTCTCTGTGTTCCCTGGCAGATAAGCTCTTTTTATATATGTGAATTGTATATTAATTTAATATTGTGTACTGGTTTAAATCATTTTGTCATAATTGTGTAAAATATTGAATATTAAAAGCAATTCTTGGAACTTTTAATACCTCGGAAAACTTGCACGCATTTCGTTATTTTTAGAATTTAAAACAATTTTTAAAACCAAACAGTCAAATGCATATGAATATTTAATAAACTCTAAATAACAAAAATTCATTGAGTTTTAGAGCCAGTTTTATTCGCTGACAAATTATACAAAATATGTACAATGTAAATTTTTACTAATAATGCACAATTTTGCCTCTGACAGCAAAATCAGTAAAATATTAAAATGCTGTGTAAACACGAATTAATTTTCAATGTTTAAGAGGGAAAATATTAAAGCCACAAAGCTGGAGAAGAAAAGCTTTGCATTAATTTTGTAAATTCCAGAAGTTTTGAAATGGTTACGTAACTTAATGAGATAATGACGGAGTCGCGTCGAATCACGCACCAATCCTAATTGTTCCGATGAGTCAAAACATTTTTATGACTATTTTCATCACTTCATGAGTAGTTAGTTCAATTTGATTTCTTTTAAGAAAATACAAATTTGAATATGCGTTAAAATTAAATTTAATAGTTTAAGTTCACCGAAACGAATATTTGAATTCATAAATATAATTTAATGGTTGGCTGCATTCTTTCCATAGTAAAAAAGTAATTAAAATCCATTTTAAAAATAAACTTCTGAAACAAAGCTGCAGTCATATTTCATGTCGTAACGAATTTCTTCCTTCATAGGCCTCTTTATAGTAAAAAGTTATTATGTAACTTAACAAGTCTAATTCCATACCTTGAAACAAAATGGAGTTAACACCCTTTTAAACTACCTGGATACAAGGTCGGCCCTAACCGTTTTATACGATTGTCTATGGCGGTAAAACGAATATGAAAATAATGTAAACAAAAAATAAACAACCCGAAAATATTTATTTCAATAACTTCTATCTAGAATATAAATGAATAGTAATGTATTTCTTTTTAAAAGAACACTCCGGGGAAGGAACGGTAATTTTGGGGTTTGCTTATAGATACAGAAATTCTAAGGCAATTCCATCAAGATTAAAGAATTTCAACTGCACACTAAATTAAAAAACGTTAAGAATTTCAACTTTGAGATATCTAACACACTTCTGCATCAAGTCATTAATTTTTTTTTCAAATTTTTTCATTGCACAACTTTTGAGTATTAAGATTTTTTATACCAAGGATCATGCAAGATTAGTACAATCTTCAAAATCTTCTTCCAAATCTACTTTTAAGCATAAAAAATAAAGATTTTTGCTCAATGCTTCAGTTTCTTTTCTCTTGAAATTTGAACACAAGCATTTATTTTAATAACATAGAACTAATGATAACTTGATATTCAATCGACGAAAAAAAAAATCTTATTTTTGCCTCTCTTAAATTTGAAGACATTTCAAGAAAAAATTAAAGTAAAAAAAAAAATCCAATATTTTCTAAATTTCAAATCAGTTTAAAATTTAAAAGTACTTTTTTAAATTTATTTCTACATACCTAACATTTAGTTTATGATCATTTTCTTTTTCTGTTACTGATAACATGAAACATTTAAAACTGTCAAATCTAAATAAGTAAAACTAATTCATACAAATAATCAAGTGAAGAAAAAACCTTAAGAGTTGAAAGAAACTTGTTTGAAATTCAATTTTTCTTAAAAAAAAAAAAAAAAAAAAAAAATAGATCCATTCTATGGTAACAAATAGGTGTCAATTTGAACATGCCAGCAAAACAGCAGTTTTTTTTCTTAATATATATATATATATATATATATATATACACGTACACACATATTACTTTCTTAAGCCCATGAAAAAATTCATATTTAAAACATGTCTTATAATTTTTTTCTTCATTTTATAATATTAGCCATAAAAGTAAAATAAATTTCAAAATGAAATTTTATAAATATTATAACTATACACTTGAATATTTTTTTTTACTTTTCCAGGTGCATTTTATAAACAAATTTAATAAAAACGTAAAGGCAAATAATTATTTTCAGCTATTTTACGAAATAAAAGATAATTATATTTTTTACAGTAAATTTATAAAATTTAAGAGATGTGGTAAACAGTACAGTAAGAAAGTTAAAATTTTTCAAGAATATCTTTTATCAATTGCTTTGATTCTCCTTTCATTGAAAATAAATTTTGTAGTAACTTTGTTGTTCTTTTGTATGCTTGTACGCTGGGGTTAAATAATTAGTTCTCCTAAGCTTTGATAAATAAAGGTATAAAATTTTTTCAGGAGGCTACTTTGGCTGTTACAGGATAAGGTTAAGAGTGCTAAATAATGTAAAACTTACAGAATAGAAAATGCATGTTAGAAATAAAAACATTGTTCTTGATTTAAGTGCACACCTAAAATGAACTTATCAGATCTGAAACTCAATAAAGCTTTTCACATTATTTCATTAAGGTAATCATAATTTGAAATTAAACAAACCTTTAAAAGTATAAGCACAATATAACGACTGTAATTCATGATTACCATGTACGATTGCAATTTTGTTATATGGAAAAACTTATGAATCTTAATTAGGTATGAATCGAAACTAACAATTCTAATTATGTATGTCAAAGACTTAAATATACCTGTCAACTTTTTTGAAAAATGAAATAACTAAAATGATAAACAATTAAGAAAGATAGTCTAGGATTATAAAAAATTTATAATACTAAGAATTTTTAATTTAAACAATGAGACTATTTTAGTTTAGGCCTTTAAAAAGTTTTAATTTGGATATTTCTGTAATATTAACCCAGTATTATTACAATTTTGTCAGTATAACTTATGCATATTATGTAATACATATTAAAAAAAATTTTAAACTAGCATCAATTATCCACCTGGATTGCTTTACTAAATGGTAGTTACTTATAGAACTGAAAATTTAGTTGATTTACATTATCCCACTGTTCTTTGTTGCAATTCCAACAATATAGTTACTAGTATATATTACTACTTTATTTGAAGCATTAGAAGTTTTATGACATAAAGACCAATTAGAATAAGACCTACAGTTTAAAACTAATTCTGATTGGCTATGGATCATGCTTGTAAAGGGATGCAAACATATAATTTTGAAAGGATAGCAACTTACCTGTTTAAACTCAAATTCAAAGGGATCCTGCTATTTTTTTTTGTTTGTTTGTTTGTTTAAATGTTAACAATTTTAACTATAAGCTATGAATTCAAACTTTTTAATGACAAAAAAACCATATAATAAAGATAATACACGAGCATATTTCAAATTTAACATTAAACAGTAATAAGATTTTTAAATAAATGATAGAAACTTATTGTTTAAATTTTAACAATTTTAACTATAAGCTATGAATTCAAACTTTTTAATGACAAAAAAAACCATATAATAAAGATAATACACTAGCATATTTCAAATTTAACATTAAACAGTAATAAGATTTTTAAATAAATGATAGAAACTCAAAATATTCTAAATAAACCAACACTTAAAATTGAGCTCTAAAAAATTAGATACTAATAGATATAAATAAAAAAATATCAATAACATTTCAATAGACAAACAATCCAAATAAAAAAAAAATTGTAGATAATTTGCAATAAGGTACAGTTTTAAAAGAATTATTCTAGATTTTTGATCCTTACTACTCTTAATTATGAAATAACTTTCTATGCTATACAGAGAGAAACAAATTGATGTATTTGATACAATCAGGAAGGAGAAACTATCTAACCTGCATCATGCAGAAGAATGAATTTTGGTAAAACCATGGCTGCCAACTTACCTGTTTAACTGGTATCCAATTTTCAATTTATCCATATAATAAATAAGGCACAAACTACCTATTCATGCATTACGATTTATATACATCTTATTTTGCTCCTATTTAAAACACACTAATATGCTTTATATATACCACTAAAACATCTTACTACTTGGAAAAACAATACACACACAAAAACAAATATCTTGAAAGGAATTTTAATGTTTACAGAAACAGAGGTGATGTTTCAACACAGAAAACTTCTTTGCTATTTACATAATGAATTTTGTTTGATACAGTAGATAACTTAATTTACACTCGTTTCAGATGGTGACATTCCTCCTTCAACTGGCACCAAACTAGAGCACTTAGTTTGGTTAGTTATATGCAACAATTCACTAGTACTGATGTTCAAGGTCCTTAAATCATTATTTGGTTGACAATGAAGCATTTTATGAGAATTAGAGTGAACGTGTTTGGTTTGAATGCCTTCTGAATTTGAGATAGTTGTGCTACTGCACATACTTCCAGTTTTTAACTCACTTTTACTATCTCTATTTATATTTTGATTGTCAAGAATGAACTGTGGATTCCCTTCTAGTTCAAGATCCCTATCTATATTAACTTGTTCATTCGAAAGTTCTCTCTTTACTTCACTGTGTTCAATATGGTGAACCACATCTTCTTCGATCGTTCTGGGCTCTGCAATTCTTTCACTATGACTAACCTGTAAGTTGCAGCTCATTTCACTTAGGTCTTTTACTGCATCAGAATCAGCATTTAAATCAGACATAATCACTTCATCTGGTTCATTGCACTCCTCATATACTTCTCTCTCTGAATCTTCGGATTCGTGTTCATCATGAGAAACTGAAGAAACAGTTTCTCTTGTAGATGCTGTTTGCATCTCTAAACAGTCCCCTTCACTCTGTAGCACAGCCGCTAATTTCGAATTAGATTCCTTAAGATAACTATTCTTCTCTTGCAGTTCTAGAAGCTCTGCTTGCAGTTTCTCAAGTACAGGACTAGGATTCTCTTTCACCAAAGCTTCTGTCAATTCTTTGAAACGAGATTCAAGAGAATGTAACCTGCCTATCAACTCTGTTCGCGAAAGTCTTAAAAGGTCTTCAAACCGACTGTTTTTGTAAGACAGTTCAAAATCTTTATCATAGTAAGCCGTATTATCAAAATCTTGAGGAGATTCGTATTGATAGTCAATATCAATGTAGGCTGCATCATCTCCGATAGGTTCAATAATATCTCCTTCAACTCCATCACAGTGAGAATCAGAAGCTGAGCCTCCGTAGGGATTTGGTGTTTCAAAACTCATATAAAATCGACAGTCGTTGTGATCGTCTATAATAAACTGAGTAGAATTTAAAGGTGCACTCGGTACATTAATAGGTCGAAGTATAACATCACTGTACGTTTCATCATCACAGCTTAAATTTTCTTCAGAGTCCCATCCAGGACACTCACTATCTTCGTGAGTTTCATGCTCTCTCTCCGCATGTAACTCGCTCTCACACTCCTCCGGATTCTCCGCTTCACACGTAGCGGCGCTCTCTTTCTTGTGTTTACGCTTTTTTCCCCGCCTCCTCCGCCTCGGTTTGGCGTGTTCTCTTGGACCGTTACCCTTTTGATCAAAAGATTGATCAGCGTTGACACTGGAATTTGCATTGGACTCATCCAACTGATCAACAATCTCTTCCTGTCCAGAATTCATGAGAACTATGTTAAAAATATTTTTTTTACAAACAAAATATACTTAAGAACGATCTCCGCGTACTGTTCGCAGTAGAGACGAACTGGCAAATGTCCGTCTCGGCCTAGCTCTCGCTTAACATTAAAAGTTCTTACTGTTGCCACTTTCGGGCTTAAAAACAACCAAATGTTTTGGATTTCAATTTCTTTGTGTGTTTTTGAAAAATTTTTAATGGTTCTAAGCGACTAGAAGAGAAGTAAAATATGAAAATTTAAATTCATTCTTACTTTTAAAATCATAAAAGCGAGAATTTAACTTTGAATTAAGATAATTTTTAAGATTCCTATAATCGTTATTTTTGATATCAGATTTACAATAAGTTACACAATTTTCTTATTTATTTAATTTTCGGTCTATTTAAACCACATGATGAAGTTTTTTTCGGTTAGTTCACAAAACTAACATTTTATTTTTTGTGATTGATTAAGTATGAACTTAAATTGGACTATACAAATGTACTTTTTCTTTTAAATAACTATTTCTGAGCTGCTTTATAGATGTTTTTAAAATACATTTGAAAACATTTAATATGTTTACACCAAATACGATTGCGACATTTTATTTTTGTCAACGTCATAATAATCTGGCATTTCTGCCATCCTTGAGTTGAAATCAGGGATTCACCATGTGGATACATATTTACGGATGTATTTATAAAGTACCTTATTTTATGATTGGAAGTTTTAGAAAGTTCATATCCACGTGTTGTCCTTCTTGATTATTTTAATATTTAGATTAATTCTTAGTTTAATTGATATTTTACGAATGCCTAAAGGGAAGAAAAAGTCAAAATCTGGTAAGTGTTTACTGTAGGGTTAACGGGAAATTGCGTCTTGAAATAGAACCTTGACATAACATCTGTTTCACCTTGAATATTTTAACTCTGTATTTTGAATGTTTATTGTTATTGAAGTAAATACTTATTAAAATATTTACATTTTTAAATTACAAGATTGTGGTTTTATCTGAAAATATATATAGTCTTTGTTGTACTCTGACATTTATAAAGATTCTTCCTCTGAAACCAGTTTAAATTTAATGTTCTACGAATAGAAACACATTAAGTATAGATTTTCATTAGTAATGTTTTCCGTTACTTAAAAATAGCTCTGTTTTTCACCAACTTAAATATTTATATCGATATTTCAGAAAATTTAATGATTATGCAAAATTATAGCTTTTCTGAATTCGTTTTACACAATCAATGGTTGTTTTGAAAAAAAGCTTTTATATATATGCATTAAACGTTTTTTTAGTATGTTGCGTCGTGTATATTTGGCTTTTAAAATGCCAAATTTTCTCTTACTGTGGTAGCTAGGTATAAAATTGTCATTTAGTGTCTGATAAATATCAATCTTACGTTAAATTTTTCTCTTATAACTACATTCTATACCAAATTTAGGGGATGAATGTGATAGATGGTTAAAACATTCATCCAGATTTCTCTTAGATATATACTCAATAAAAAGTCATTCAAGTTAAAGTTTTAGATAAATATGAAATATTAAAAATGTGTGTAAGATTAAATTTAAAATCAAATAAAATGTAAAGAAATTTGAACTATTACCGTACAAAATATCAAATTTAAAAAATTTGTTTAAATGTTAAACATAATTTTTGATATGTAATAAATGTGTTGTTAAATATATATCTTGAGGTTTTATCATCTCGTATAGCATTTTATATTCAAATCTCTTTATAAGTCATTAGACTAAAAGATCTATTAACACAATTTCACGAAAACTAAATTTATGTCAATAATTTAAGTATACTTTATTAAGAATACTTTTTTTTTTAAAAAAAATATATATTACAATTATTACTAAAGTAAATAAATGTACATCAAACCTTGTTAATATAGATTTTAAGTGATCGTCAAAATTTGTCTAAACAATAGTTTATATAAGTATTAATAAATAAGAAATTGAAGAATAAATATAAAATTATACTGTAACACCATTGAAATCCTTTAATGAACACACTACATTTCACCTTCAAAATATTATGTAAAAATGTTTGCTTCCTATTTTTATCATAAGGTTCTTAAAAAAAGCAACTTGATATCAGCAGTACAATAAAAGTTTGTAAAAGTAGTGACTAAACTCCTCGTTGCAACAGCCCTTAGGGGGCCAGGGCCTACAGTGCCAACCTCTGTTTACGTGACCAAGGGCCCTGAGGTGCGAAGCATGTTTTAGTTAGATGGTCAATCTTATGCGAAATACCCAGTGTTTAGTTCCCAATCACATTTGATCCTCAGTTCATCTACCTACTGAAGGGATGAAAGGCTGAGTCAACCTTGCCCAGCCCGGGAACAAACCTCGGACCTGTGTTGTGGGAGTGCGAAGTGCTCAATATCACTGGACTTAAAAAAAAGTGACTACCTGCACTGAATTATCTTATCTTCTGAGAAAAGGAGCAGGATTTTTTATTGGAAACACTCATTATGGACAAATAGAAAATTTTTCACAGTCAATAGAAAGAAGTTTGAATCGGTACAATTGGGAAAAGAACAATATTTTTACTTTCACTTGTCTTGCAACAAAACTTGTTAATCTAAATCAAAACATTTTATTGACCCTTTCGTGGGCTATGGATTTCTCACTCCACATTTCCAAACTTTCAAAACAGAACTTATAATTTTATTCAATCGATCAAACAATAGATGACAGCTAAAAACCAAAGCAGGAATTAGTCTCCGTCATTCCAATAGCAAGACCAATATATTAGAATGGGTTTTGCACTTCCTACATGTGTGTTATGTAAGATTGTGTAGGTGGGAAGTAATCTTCCCATGGCCCATGAATGCGTTAACTGAATTAATCCTAAACAAATATTTTAACGTTAATTTACAATATATTTTAAAAGTTAAATTAAGAATTTAGTTTGTTCAAATTATAATTCATTTTTTAAGGTTTGACTGTAAATAGTAATAATAAGTAGCGAACAATTATATTTTCTGTTTTATCAAAAGCAAGGCATTGGAAATATTGCCCATAAAAACAATTTATTTAGTGTAAGGAATCATTAGTTTCATTTTAACTTTCATAAATTATATTAAAAGCTGTTTTTAAAAAAATTAATGCATTACAGCTGCCCAAATTTATTAAGATGTGTCTTTGTAAACACTTACATTTGGGATCGATAGCACAGGTAGCCAAATTATAGCCTCTAGTCTGCTGATGGAATTTTGCTGCTTCCTTCTGTCTCTCTTTCTCTCTATATATAATATATATATATTCATTATAAATATTGAATTTACTACACTGAATAAAATATTTGATTGATTTATTATTATAGATATTTATTATAAATTTTAAGCTGCTCTATTGATAATTTATGGATAATAGCTGATAGTAATTATTTTAATTTTCACCTCCTATATAGAGGAACTCACTTTAAGTTTTCCAAGTGACCAAGAGATAAAAACTTCTTAAATGAGAAAACTGGAAAAATGCATTATTAAATTTCAATCCAAATTTTTGGTATATGTGCCGTTATTCAACTTAAAATAAACTTATTATTTTAATCTGAAAAGAGCAAGGGTTTCTAGAAAACTCTGTTCTAGAATTTGGCAATATTATTATTTTTATTTATTTATTTATTTATTTTTTTCAGTAAAAAGTTAATATAAGCCTTGAATGAAATTGAGAGGGATGTTTTGGGAAAATAAAACTTTTCAACTAGAAAAATGCTTAAAAGTAAAATGTTTGAAGTAGGGAATTTTACTAATTTAATTTAGACCACGGAAATTAAATGTCATAAGAAACGTCTTCAGTGAGAACTTCTTTAGCAGGTTCCACCTGAGTTCAATGATTTTGGTGATTTAAATAATTTAAAAATTCATTTTTATCAAAAGCTTGTTTATAATTATGTATTTTCTAATTTTTTTTTTTAATTCACAAGAATTAATACTATTTTATAATCGGTATTTAAAATAATTTAAATAAAGTAGAATAGTTGTGTAACATGTAATTTATCTGAAATTATGTTTTTATCGGCCATTGTTTCTATAGGTGGAATAGATGTTGATTCAGGAATATATATTTTTAATCAGATTCTAAATTACGAATTAGACTTCTTGTTGATTGCTTTAAAACCTATTCTATTTAAATCATTAAATGTATAAGTTCAAAAATTTCGGCAGATAAATTTTGTAACCGAGCTTTTGCTTTATTAATCAATAATATTGCTAATGAAAATTCTTAATTTCTCAGGAAATCATTTACTCTATATAATTTTATATTTTTAATAAGGACAAGTACTCCTTACTTTTAAAAATTATAATTATATAACTATACATATATTGCTTGTTTGTTTACATTTTATAGTATTTTTAAACTAAATATTAACTGTTTCAAACTATATTATTATTGTTACATTAGATTTTATCGTAACTTTTCAGACATTTCTGTTAGTGTAATACATAAAAGCTTGTAAGGCATTTTTCATGTCTTACAATAGAGTAAAAAAAAAAATTGATTCCACTGTGTGTGTGTGTGTGTGTATATATATATATATATATATATATATGGGCACCTAATTTAAATACAGTTAACCCAAAGATTACCTGAGGGTGTAAGGCAGTAGTATGTTCAATGGCAATAAATTTTAATCTACATATTTTTTCAAAGTAATAACAAGAGCATGAACACAGGAAGTAGAAAAAAATTAAAAGTAATAAATATTAACATGATATATGATAACAGTAATAGCAAAGTTAAATGTTATTGTTTTTTGAACATACTATCAGATCAAGCATTGGTTCATTTAGAAAGATCCTTTGAATTAAGGGAAGTCAAAAAGTTTGGGTTTAAGTGTAGGACATCATTGGAATTTACTGAGTTTGACCAATATATTTCATGATATGGTATGGATTTTTTAAGATAGAAATAAGAGGTCAGAAGGCAATTAAAGTAAAATGTTTGAAGTGGGGAAATTTACCAGTGTAGATATATGAATAAAATTTGGACTACAGAAACTGAATGTTTTATATAATACTTAGCATTAATAACATAACTCAGTATTATCAAAGTCACAGACTGCAGATTTTAATCTTAAATAAAATCTATGGTAGAATCCCAGTTCCATAGGCCAGTCGGCATATTTTTGTATAAGTGAACGCCAAATTGTCACTAATTGATGTTTACAATTTATACTAATTGTTTTGGTATGGTTTGTAGCACTACAGTCTACTTTTTGCAACACGAGGGCTAATGAGACCAGGACCTACTGCTTAAAGCAGATTCTGAACGGCTATGAACATCCATGCCACAGTGGGATTCAAACCCACAAACTCTGGTTCTGTGGGTTCGAATACTTTGTTTTGTATTAAGTTTATACCCAATTTTAAAGCATATTTTGAACAAAATAAGGTTTGAAATTTTGCTAAGGTGAACACAAATTTAAATTTAAGTTTTTAATGTATTTAAATGCACTTTTGTACTGTTTATTGAATTAAACAGTGCAGAATATCTGTAATAGGTACACATTAAGCAAAATATAAACATAACTTGATTATATTTATGCAGTTATACGTATAAAATACTTGGTTGTATTTATAAAATACTGTTTGGTATTTAATAAAATTATTTTTAAACTATCGAATAATTATAAAATAATAAAGTATGTTACAAATTGCTTTAAGAAATTTAGCTTAAAACTGGAAAGAAAAGAATGGGATAAATGTTTTAAAGAAATTATTAATTAAAACTCTAAAGAAAATGAGGGGGATAAATGATTTGTCTTATTAAAGCCCACTTGACCTTGTTATTCACAATCGGCAAAATAATATAATTTAAAAAACAGTGTAATACACTATAAAATAATATTTTAATATATTTCTACTTTGTTTGCTATTAAAATTAGATACAATTTGAATAAAAATGTTTGAAAAATATAAATGTGAAGTTTAATTAACATTTCATTTATCTAAATTAGGTATCCCGTGTATTTGGAGGATACAATTAATTTACTAATATTTGACAGTACAAAAATGTGCTTAAACACATTAAAATCTTGAGTTTTCATTTAACTTAGCAACATTTCAAACCTTTAATTGTTCGAAATACGCTTTGAAAATCGTGTATTAAAAAAAAAAATTATTACAAGAGCACTGTCGAAATGGATCAAAGACTCTTGACTAGGTGTCAGTCTCTCAAAAAAATGGTGTCGCTTTTCCTTTGTCTTGTATCACTACAAAATGTCTATCCCACAAGCAGTGGATACCAGTAGTGTCCACCCTCTTCTTTCCTCTGGTAACAACCTCATACTAAAAATAAAACAGACTGTCCCACTAAGAAAAAAACAGGTCCACTTGAGAATGGAGGGGTCAGATCCCACTGAACTAAATGGGCCCTTCTATTGGTTGGGAGAAGTCCAAAGTCTTTTCCTAGCCCAGACTGTACCTGTCCTGTATGTCTTTGATGACGGCTTTCGAGAAGGGGTAAAAAATGTTGAACCGAATGTAACTTATTGTTACAGAAGTTTTGTGAACATTTAATATATAAAGCACGTTTTATTATTTTGATATTTACTTTATTGCCATATATACTTTTTTCCTCATATTATAATTACTTACAGAATCCCAGTTTAGGACAGTTGGTGAATTTTTGGCAAATAGTTTCAAGCGATCACCAAAGTTACTGATGTGGTGGAGTTCTATTTAAATTTCTTTGGTATATTCTAAAAAAATAGTTGGATAGGTACAGAAATACTTATATCATTAATCTCATGGCAAAGTAACTTGTTTTCATCTGTTTTAAATAAAATATCTCACTAGTACACTATTAAGAACAATATGCTTAAGCCATTTTTTTTTTCATTTGAAAAATAGGGAACATTGTTTTAAAAAAAAAATCAATGTAGGATAGGTACTTATTTGTTAAAGGGACTGTGAAACAAAGTTTCCCAACAACACTAAATTCTGGTTTACCCTGGTTATTGATGTAACAGAAAGGTAGTGCTTTTTTAAATATCAGCAACTTGTTAATAACAGTATGTTTGAATTTAGTGCCATTTTATTTCTGTCCCAATTATCTAGTGTTGAAAAATTCAAACCCATTATAAATCAAATCTCAATGTTCTTTAATAAAATTTGATTTTATTCTATCAGACAACATCACCAGCCTAATTCTCCCATAACTGTTAAGTAACAAATAATACAATCATAATTAATAACCTTCACTTTTAATATGTCTTAAGAAAATCAAATGCATGAAACTTGGAGAATTCTTTGTTAAAATAAAGCAACGGTTATTAATTTCTAATTTTGGCTGTGTAAAGGATTTAACTTTAAACTCACATCTTCCAAACTTTTTTGGAAGTTTGGGGACTTGTGTATTTAGTGGACCACAAACATATTAAAAATGAAAAGATATATCCGATTGCCCTGTATCATAAATAGCTGGAAATAATTTGCTTCTTTTGCATAACATTTATCTGACTATTTGCAAGGAAAAATAGTTGATACATTAAAAAAGATTTATCGTTGAAAATTCTTTTTCAAGCTATTTTATTATTCTTAAAGTTGATATCATTAACTTATAAAACTAACAAAAATTATGTAGTTTTGCAAAAGAAATATTGTAGTACAAATTAAGTTTAAAAGACTGAACTTATGGTGAAATATGAGCATGTAAAGAAATTACTCACTATGCATGCGTGTAATATATCCATATCTTTATTACTTAATTTTCTAGCCAATACTGTGTCCAACTTTATAAAAGTCCTAGTGTATATTCTGAAAATTTTACATTATATTAAGCCATATTTCCAATGAAAATTTCTCCAAATTGCTGGGAGAAAAATAAGAGTCTACACAAATTGTTAAAATAAAATTTTTCAAAGAAAAAGTAATTTTAAGTTTTAAAAGCTCATTTAAATTTTATGTACTGATGAGTCAAATCCTTGTGGTCACCAGTTTGGGCTCTTCAGTGGTAAAATAGAGATAAGGATTGTAGAAGTCTTAAAAGAGCAGCCTTTCTCTTTTAGAGCAAAGTAACTTCAATAAGTCTTGATGAACTGCAGTGGCCTGAATTTATCAAAGAGGGGTGCTTGTCTTCTACAATTAGATTTTGTTTCAATAGATTTTGAAACTATATATTCTCACCTTTTCTCCTTAAGATATGGTACATTTTCACTGGTGGGAATTTTTTTTTAAATCAACTACTATGTTTTTATCTTGGTTTATTGAAAACAGATAATTCATTTAATATTCAAGATCAAGTTTTAGCCTGAATGCAATTTTCTTTTATGAATTTCCAGCTTCAGATATCTGATTTAATAGCCAAATATCTTAATTTTCAGCTTTGATATCTCATTGTTAATTCCAAAATTTATAGAGAAATTAGAAGGAAACTTTTCACAACCTATGTCAACAGATACCAAACAAGATCATAAATTATATAGTTAACATATATTAATGTTTTGTATGACTAGAAATAGTTGTCATGATCTGAAATTATCTACCAAATATAATTATAAAAACAACTCATAATGTAAAATACTTTGCCCTCATCTTACAATTGGTGACTAAATGAGTAGTGCTCTGTTCTTTGGTACTCAAGTTCTTAGAATGAATCCCATATATGGCATGGATATTTGTAGCCATTAAGAATCAACTTTAAGCAGCAAGCCTCGATCTAATCAGCCCTTATGTAGCAAAAAAATATATTGACCTTAGGTGTACCAACCCCTTATTCATATGTTATTGTGTATTTATAAATTATAAAGTATATAAATCATTAACAGAAATAAGTAAAAAGGCAGAAGTATAGCATTTATCAGACCATATTTCCCTGCACATGCTCATGCATATATATCTATGTATTATAGTAACAAGTTTGAAATTAGTGGAATAACTCATTCAGAAAATGATTTAGTGATTTATAAAGGCCATATGAGCTCCAATAATAAATATGTTGTATGTATGTAAACTAGTTTCTTTTCTTTTTATAATAAATTTTTAATATATTCTTTATCATATATAAGAAGTTTAGCACTTCATTTATACTTGAGAGGTAAAATATTTTCATTTTTAGTATATGAAATTTGATTAAAAAAATTGTATGGTAAGTTTCTTATGAATGGGATTTAACTAATTTTATTTATAATCAAAATAAAAATTATAATATCCAAATTAAAAATTTAAAAGTAAATAAACAAGAAGTAATGCTGTAAATGACTAATATTAGATTTGATAATATTGTTGAAAGTTAATCTTTAGATTATTATAACAATAATTCTTTGTTTTAACTGTACTAAAAAAGCATATATTAGTTGCATTTTGTTGGTATTTCATATTATATACATTTTAGGAGGCTCCTTGCGTCAGCACCAGGACTCAAATTTTGCCAGTGAAGAAGAATCCCTTGCCGACAATTGCAGTGTTATCAGCAATTTATCAGAATTGCGTTTAGATAGTGATGAAGATACCTGTAAGTAAAATTTATGAGTTATTAGTTGTTTCATATTATATGTTTATTTGAATACTTATCTGTGATTTATCATTGTAGTAGTAGAAGCTGAAGATGAAGTAACTATAACAGATGATTTTGAAGACAGGCTTAAAGAAGCAATTGAAGGCACTTTACAAAAAAGGTTATTTTTTAAATAAAATTTTAGAGCTGTATTATTAAATGTATTTTGCAACTTAATGCATTTTCTAAATTTAAGTATTTAAAATATGAATAAATTATTTAAAATTACATTACTTATATATTTTATCTGATAACTAAAACAGGTAGTTACTTATGAAAGTCATAAAAGGGAAATTTGTCTGCAAATTTTGAAGAAAGTCAGGAAAATTAATTACATGCAATGAATTTTTTATCATCATTAAAACTAGTTACATGCAATGATTTTTTAAAATTCTCTCTGTAGTAGTATAGTGAATTGATTTTCATCAGCATAGAACCATTTGACAAGAATTGTGTCCAAAATATTCAATAGTCTGCCATAAGTAGCAATCTTGACAATAACATCACTTGTTAAATCTTGTCCTCCCTGTACACTAAAACTGTAACAGGTTGAAAGGACTCCCAATTTTGAAATGGCTATCAATGTTATAGTTTTCACAAAGTACTGGTGGTATGTAATTTAAGTAAAATATACTAGGATATTCTTTAAAAGTATCCTTAAAAAGTCAGGAAATGAATTTTTTGCAATTCATTAGATGCTCTGAAAAATTATAATTAAAAATTACTAGAAGCTTTAAAAATATAAATTTACGTATTTTCTAAAAATTACTTATTTTTGAATTTACTTATTTTTAAGGGAGAATGTTGACCAGTGTATTGGTCTCTTAAGATTTTTAAAAATGTAATTTTTTTTTACTGTGGATTTTGAGAGTACTTAGGATCTTATGTTACCTTGTATTCACTGCAAAATTACTGATATATATATGAAAAATTCTTGTCTCCTGTGTTGTGTCCTGTAATTAGCAGCTTAATGATGGCCAAATGGTAACACACTGCTCATCTGTATTGAAATTCATGGCTTTAAATCATGTGCATATATATATATATATATATATATATATATATATATATATATATATATATATATATATACACACACTCAAACCTGTTTTTGTGCTGTGGATAGAGACCGCATAAAAAAAAATTGCACAAAACTGCACGAATAGCTATAAAATATAGTTTTCGGAACACAAAATTTTTTTATGCTGTGAATAGGGACTGCATAAAAAAAAGTCTCACGTTTAAAATAACTCAAAACCTTATGAAATAACTAGTACATACCTGGAATTTCGCCAAACGTTTTGGAATCTGATTTAAAAAATACACTTGCGAACATTTTTAAATGTTTTATTTACATATTATGTGATTATTTTACATATACAAAACGTATAAACATTATCCTTCGCAGTCTGACAATATGTGAACTTTCCTGTGATAAACTGGTTCAAAATCGCTTTCGTCACTTGAAGATACTACCTCACACTCGTTTAGAGTTGACTTTTTTCAGGTACCATATAGTCAATGATTAGTTTTTGTGACAACTGTTGTTTCACTAGATGCTTGTATATGTCCCGGTAGCCAGATATGCACGACTGAAGCTCCTTTTGGAATTTTGAAGTTCTTTCAGAATTGGCATCGATTGCAAGAAAATGACATTCTAATTTATGACAGAGTTTGAGTCCTGCATAGATTTTATCTGCTGTCATATGATCAGGTTCTTCTTGCCCATCAGTAACATCTGTTACATAATTTATAATTTCATCTTCCCTTACGGTGTCATCCTGAATCATTTCGACAAGATCATTTTCACTAAAACTATTAAACCCATCTCCGCTGATGTCATTGATAACTTCGTCAATTATGTTCAATTTGATTGAAATTTTTATTTACCGTACAAAAAAAATTGCACAAAAACAGGTTTGAGTGTGTGTGTATATATATATATATATATATATATATATATATTTCATTCAATATATTCTCAAGCTATAAAAATCATTTAACTTTGTGTACATTAAGGTTGTATTTGTGAGGTAAGTTGCCTTTTATGAGATGATTTTGGGAGCTACCTTTGTTATAGATATATAAATAGTATCCCTTCACAAAGTAATGTTTTTAATAAAATTAGCTATTGTAATTCAATTATTTAAAAAAAATTACAAATATTTGGCAATTTAAATAAATTAACTACTTATAATTTTTTTTCTCATTTAATTTGTTTAAATAGTTACTTAAACATCATTTTACAATTATGCATCCTTTATTTTCCTTCATATATGAATCATATATATATATATATATATATATATATATATATATATATATATATATATATATAATGTGTGTGTGTGTATATTTATTTATTTATTAGAATTTAGTTTAATCTTTCTTTTTGTCATTACAGTGCTAAAGGGCGCATATCATGTCTAGGAGTAATAATAAAGAGCCTGTCTTCAAAATATATGTTTGACTTTATTATTGATCGGTAAGGTTTCTTACTATATCATTACTAGTTGACATTTTAATAAGCATTATTTTATATGACTTTATGTATCTTTGTAAATCTGTCATTCTATATAATCTGTGTGTGTAAAATCTTTTAAAACCTTGTGCTTAGCTTTTACAACACATAATTTTTTAAGAATCAGTTGTTCACTGAGTGATTTATTTAGGCATAGTGGATTATTCTTAACCTTGTTATCTGTATATTTAGTAATGTTACTCTTTAACTCTTAAGCCTTATCTCACTTATATCAGATACATGTCAGTTTGTGTGAGCGACAAATGCAGTTAAAGATAATTTTTAACAATTTTAAATTGGTTGATCTTTTAAACCTACCCATAAGCTTGAAAAGGATTTTTTTTTGAAACAGTAGCTTTTTGCATATGAATAGAAATGCTGAATTGTTGGCTCTACGCATATTGTATACATTCTCTTTTGTTTCATAATTGATCCGTTTACATTTGAAGAATTTTATTATTTGCTTAACATGAAAGTTTTCACTTTGTTTATATAAAAATTGTTTTCAAGCTATACAAAATACTTCTGTAGACTAAATCTTGTGACTCATATTTCAAAAACTCCTTTTAAATTTTTAACTTGCTCATTTCTGGATATTTACAACCAAATATTTCTACAATACCTTTAACAGACTGATTTAGTTCAAAAATGAAAATAGTAACAGGCTGAAATGTGTTTGAAATTTGATATACAATCCTTATATTGCATTTCGTTCATTTAACTTGTTTTATTTCTTAGTTATTGTTATCACACAGACATACATATGTATTGTTTTAAATGGAGGTTTATTATTATACTAATGCAGGCTTGTAATTCCGTCACTTTTCTCACCTTTAGTCACTTTTTTTACAATTGATCACTTTCAGTCACTTTTTTAAGTAAACCGTCACTTTTAGTCACTTTTTTTCCTGGTGCATCATAGCAAAAGTCTGGTGTTGAAAAAAGAAAATCTGAATTAATAACAAAATATTTTAATAAAAGACCAAAAATGTGATGCTCTAATCTTATTTTTCTTATTAAAATGTAATTAGTCATATGGTTTCCAGAATTTAGTGAAGCCGTAAAGAAGTTCCTGAAATCTACATTTGTACTGAAATATACATTTAATACATTAAAGTAACTTACGTTAAAGCACACATTTCTCTTTTTCTTTTTCTTCACAATTTTTGTTTAGATACTCTAATCTAGCTATGGACATATTTCAAAACATCATTAATATATGCAGAAAATTGTGATTATAAAATTAATGTATTTTATGTATTCAAATCTAATTTATAGATTTTTTGAATAAAAACAATGTTGAGTTGTGTTAAACAAAATTTTTAACCTTTTTTGTATTTGACTCTAAAATCATGTCTTGCATGAATCATTTGATTTAGAGTTAAAATAAATAAAAAAATTATTAATAATAGCATCTGTAATCAAGAGGAGAAAAAAATCGCTTTTTTTTTTTCAATGTTTAGTGACTTATTCTGTATTATTTGTCACTTTTCTCACCTGTTTGAAAGTACCTCAGGAGTTGCAAGCCTGCTAATACTTTCCATTTTTTTTATATATGGGTAAATAAACAAAAATTTGATGTTTGGATACACCACTTCATGGTACTTGTTAATTTTTCTATGTATATTATATATAATGTCATAGTATTGAATGTGTTACAAAAACATCTGGAAAAACTTTGTTTTTTTGCTGGATTAACTGCAAAAATAAAGCAGTTTAACATCTGAGAGAGCAGCTAAGCTTACTTATATATCCCATAACGGGAGGCTATTGAAGAAACAAAATTAAAATACTTGGTTGACTCTAAAATATCTGAATCCATTTCAGATTAATATTTAAACAACAATCTAAGAATTATAAACAATAGCAGAGGTTATGTTTAAAAACTTCTTGATCTTAGGATTTTGGAGAATTATTTTCAATGAATTTTTAAAAACAATCTGTTCTTACGCAATGGTATATTACAGCATGTAATTGTTATAATTTCCATTTTATTTGTTATTTTTCACAAAGTTATTTATAAAAATTTCAAGTTAAGCCCCAATTTTTCTACTTTTTGTGAATATTATTTTAAGATTTTTTATGAAGGTTGCAAACATTCTTGCACCCTGTAGCTCTTTTTAGGATTTTTGAGATGGTAATGCGATTTTTCCTGCAATTGTTATTTTCCTTTTTGTTTTCATTATAAGCCCTTTCTCATTTTAAAACCTTTCCCCCTTTTTTTTTTAAAAAATTTAGTAAATACATTATTACTTAAAAAGGATGTTGATGATTTAAATCAGGATGTAAATGTAATTTTTTTTTAATTTCTTTAGTTTTATAAAATTAAAAAATGTAGAATTTTGAAAAATTCTAACTTTTCTTTATCTTACTTTACAATTAGTGTATGTATAAAATATAAATATAGTAATATTGTTTTGTACACAAATAAAAGTGATGATAAAGTTCATTGAAAAATCATTAATAAGTCTTTAGATCAAATTAGTAGGCAATGTTTTAAAAAGTGGTATTTTAATAGTTTAAATATAGTTATAAAAGATGCATATTTGACTTATTTTGTAGAAAAATTACGATATGTGATGTTGTGGAAAGAAGTCTTAAAAGAGGTAAAGGAGAAGAACAGATACTAGGTGCAAATTTGGCTTCTTTAATTTGCATACAACTTGGTTCTGCAGAAGAAAGTGAAGATGTATATCAAATTATTCAACCTATTCTTCAGATTCTTCTTGCTGATCCAACAGTTTCTCCTGCAGTGAGAGCTCAGGTATATTTATTTTGTGCTTTTATATGTATGCCATTTGCGTAGGACTTTTTAATACTACATTTGGTTCTAGCTGTGTTTGGTCAAGTCAAATTTCTCCTTGGATGATGTAGAGGAGGGAATTTAGCAGCACTGCACATTCTCTCACCCCTTTTCTCATTTTCAGTAATTTAGATGCTTTTTTCATATTTTTGTGTAAATTATCATGTTTTATAGAAGTTTAATTGTTATTTAATTTCTTAGAATTAGGGATTAAATTCATATCTAGTAGTATTCAATAGTCAACTTATCTGTTTGAATTTCAGCTATTCAGTATTGCACCAGATATCAAAGCTAAAGAACCTGATATATAATCATCAAATTGGATATCTATAAGGAACTTTTTCTTAGTAAAAAACTGGATTTTAAGAATTGAACAAATTATCAACTTCTGAATATTTTAAATTTAAAACAAAATTAGGTGGTGGATATTTAGGAACTAGGAAAAGCATGCTGGTAATAATAGTTGATTTATAATAATGATGATGATGATAATAATAATAATAATAATACGTCATCAAAGAGAGCATAGTCCTTTCCTTATGTTTCTTACATTACTTTTTATTTTTTTATTGCTTCATTAATGCATGTTAATATATTTTCAGTGTGCTTCATCACTTGGTCTTTGTTGTTTTATCTCCTGTTCTGAACCTCAAGTAAGAAAAAGATAATCATTATTGTATATTAATTAAATCCCAATATTTACTTTTTCAGAATTGTAATACTACTTTTGTATATCTTCAAATATACTTAATTGGTACTTATGTTAAAAAAATATAATAGTAATGCCAATATGATTAACCTTTTCGTGACAAACAAGAAGAGAAAGAAGTGTTTCTCCAGGACTGTAGCCATAAAAAAACAAACTACCTCTCTAGGCTCAAATAATTTTGGAAGTTAAACTTAATGTATGAAAAATAAGTACTTTTCAGCATCTCTATAACACATTTAAATTGAGTTGTAAACTGAATTAAATTATGTATCAGATTGCTGTTTATCAAACAAGGCTTATTTTTGTATTATTTATATATATGTATTAAATGGAATTTAGTGGAAAATTAATGTAGAAATGTTGATAAATTATTACCCATTATTATTACAAGATTTCATAAAAAGATATTAGTAGAATGGTTCAGATGTCTAAAATTTCTGAAGGCATGGATCAACACATAGCCCTATATTGTACACAATTTTTCATAATCTATTTGTTCTTTAGCTGAGCTTCTAGAACAAACTGATTTTTTTTTTCATTCATATCAAGGTGAGTAGTAGGAAGATACTTTCCTTGTAATCTTACTCTATTCATTACCCTTAACTTCACTGCTAATAAATATTAAATGTCTTAAAACTTACCCTTTGTGAGTAATCAATATAAATTTTCAACCATATTCTCTCCTAAACATTCCACTCTTAAAACATCTGTTAAAATATAACAGCTATTGAAGCATTCCCACCAGGGATGTCCTGATCTTATTAAATTACCCATGATTTACAAATTTGTTTTTATAAATCAGTTAGTCATGGAACTCGGGCAAAAACTGAAGCTGACATGAGTGTATTGTTGTCAGAGACCATATGAAACCATATATCAACAATCGCTGTATAATAATGTCATCTAGTGACACTTAAAAAAGTTGCATAAACATTTCAAAGTTGATTTCTATATACACTTTGTTAGGTCATAAGGACAGAAAAACTTGAATGCATTTACACGGCAGTGTCCTGAACAGGTTAAGGCACAAAATTAAATATAGGTTTATTGCAAACAGCAGTTTAGTTACTATAATTGAGATACTTTTTCAGTGAAAGACAAATATAGCTTACTGGTTGAAGCAGAACTTCAGTTCAAGCCACTAATTTATATTTATCTCTAAACTGAAGTGTTCAATTTCGGCTGCTTAAGAGCCATTTATGATTCATTTTTACTTAATTTTTTCTTTAATCATATTAGCCATACTTATATTTTTATTATATTGTTAGATTGCTATAGATTTATCCTTCCTAATTTATCAATTTATAGTCATTAAATTTCAGTAGTAACCCATCAAAAATCTTAGTTACAAAATTTTTAAGATGGTATATGGCTTTGTTATACCATGCAAAACATCTAATTCATATGCTTAGCTTATTATTATTAGATTTGTGCAGTACTTAATATAGGTGGGGTACATAATATTCACAAAAATTTTGTGAGTTCTTTCTGATGTAAGATATTTACATGAAATTATTTAAACTTTTTTAAAGATCTAAGTACTAAAAGTAAATTATAAAAATCATGTGATTACTTATTTCAATTTAAACTATTACTTATTTGATTTTTATAGAGAAATATTTGAGATTGTGCTCATTTGTACTTTAAGAAAATATCTTTTATGGATATTCATTTCAAAAAACTTTCTAAATTGAGGAATAAAAGAAATGTAGCCAAGTAATTTTAATGATATATGTGTATGTATATATATATATATATATATATATATATCCCCTATATAATAATAGCCTAAGTTGTCTGTCCGTGAATTTATGAAGCGGTTGTACCTGAAATGGATACAGGAATCCATATTGGATTTTTTATGACTTAGGGTTAGCAAAATTCATAGCGAGTTCGAAATCCACCCCATCACCACTTTTTGAACATTTAATGTATTATTTCAAGCCTTATTCTCCCCTGTTAAGAGCAGGAGATTAAATTTATCATTTTGGATGTCATTCATATATACCACCAATTAATCACTGTCAATATTAAAGCTTCTGTTGTCCATTCTATCACATACACAACCCTCATATACTCCATTTAGTTTCTTCCTCATGTGTGGGTATGGCATGCTCAGTAGAGTGTGTCTGCCCATTTGGTTGTCGTACTTCTCGGGTTGACGGTTCTGTCCTCGACGCTGCCAAACTTTTCTAAATATCTAATTAATTTTAATTTTTTTTAAAATTCTTATTTCTAAAGTTGTTTTATTATTTTTAAAATAAATTTTTACTATTTTTCAACTTTTTATAGTTTTATTATTTTTATTATATTAAATTCACGTATTTTGTACGGATGTCCCTGGCCACATAAACATTTCATGGTTTCTATCCTTAAACTTTCTTCTTGTCTAATTTTATGTGTCCTTTCACCTTTTAACTGTTAATTATTCTGCTCACCTTCATTTGTGTTTATTGAAAGAAATCTTTGGATTAGAAGGCTCGGCCCATGCAATCCAGGCCCATGCCTACCGGGGTGATAGTTTCATTCCTTTACTTCCATTAATTACTGTGGCAAAAAAAACTGAAGAACTTAATGATAATTAAGACGTAGCTAAGAAAACTTTGAATTATCTTTCTAAATGAATTCAACGGGATTCTAAACTGCATTCACAGTATCGAGAGACTTTAGAGGAGTATGAAGATAAACAAATTAGTGAGTGTGTACCTGATAGTTCTCAACCAAAAAACAAACCATTTTTTTTTACCTACCTCATAGAGTACTTTACAATTCTAGAAAGTGAGAAATTTACTGATTCCGTCATATGACGGGCTATATACTAGTATATATATACTTACATAATACATACGTGTGTGCATATGTATGTTAAAATGTATGTATATATTTATTAAAAGACCAAGTAATAGTCTAAATGTATTGACCTGGCTGTTGCAATTTTATTTTCATAGGTTATTCAGAATACCATGGATTCCCTGCATGCTGTATTCAGTGGTTCATATTTCAAAGGGAATGGTGTGCTACCAACTGTCAAACCAGAAATAAGTTCTCTTCACAGTAGTGCTCTGTTAGCATGGAATCTTCTTCTAACTGTACTTTCACCTCCTTATATAATGGATCTTGTTAATACGTAAGTGCTTTAATATTAAGAATGAGGACATTTTTGTACTAATCCCTTTGGCATTACTGTTATAATTCAATTGGAAAAGCTTTTTACCTCAAACAATATCAATTGTTTTGCAATTTTAATTGAAAAAAATATGTATCTTCTTAACTCATATTTGATAGCATTATCATGCTACATTAAAAGGTTAAAATTTGAAACCTAAACTGGCAATATATATTTTTCTTCAATATGTTGTATAGTTTGTATTATTTAAATATCAGACCTACCACCTCTTACACATTTTGACAATCCTCTCTGCTCAAACTTTCTTTTGCACAGTTTTAAGTGTTTGCAATATTTATTTTCTTTGTGAACTTTTACTAATTATTAGGGTTATAGTACTGTTTGATTCCATGTATATAACTTAAAAATGGAGCGTATTTAAGTTTAAATAATATATATCTAGTACTTTTATTCCAGCCTCTCAATTTTCTAAAGAATCAGACTCCCATTTAATAAAGTGCTTTAAATGTTTGATTTCTTTATGAATGGCTTATTGTCTTAAATCTTTAACAGTGGACATGTAAAACATTTGCAATCTTTTCCTCACAACTATGCTTGCATTTAACCAGCAATGTAATCTCTCTCACCCACAACCTGCCAATTCACTCTAATAAAACTAATGCAAGAAAGTGCAAACTTTTTTTTCAGAGCTGACCAAACAGCTAAAATTTAGTGAGCTGGTATAATTAATTCTAAAATGTTAACAACTGTGAAAAATATTTCCATGTTGATCTTTAAGAGTACAAAATTCTGAATCTACTGTAAATGTTTTATTAGCAATTTTTGTGTTGAAATAGTTTACAAATGTACACAATAACCAAAACAAACATCAGCATCACTTTATTTTTCAATTTCTTCTATTCGTTATCTGTCTGCCATCTTATCTTTTCTTATGAAATAAATAATATTGCTTATGTCAAAAGAGAAAGACATTGGACAAAGTCTCTTTAAATGATCACCTTTTCAAATGTAAGCTCGATTCAACTATATTGAATACTTATACAGTGGATTCTGCTTAATGTAATCAGTTTGGGACACCGTGATTTTGATAACAAATGATATGCAAAATTAGTTAAATTTCCCCCCCCCCTTTAATTCACACCAAACCAAAGTCTTAGAGCCTTTTACAACTTGCTCATTTTTACCAGCTCTATTACGTTTGCACTCCGTATTATCATTCTGTTTATTTTTTCTAGTAAGTTCATCACAATTTTTCCAAATTTTACGCAATAGAGGCTGTGAAATGTTTAAATGCTCTGCAGTATTGCGCTCACTCATTTTTGGTAACCTGTCATAACGATTTAAAATTTCCATCTTTTGTTTTAATGTAAAATCATTTCACTTTCTGGCTTCCACATCGACAAGCTGCGTGTAAGTGAGCAAGGCATAAAATGTAAATATACTCCTCAATTTCAATAAGAATGTATTGCCTTCTGCTTATCTGACAACCATTGACCACCAACAGGCGTATTTCTGAAAAATTCCAGAAATTTCGAAATTTGCACTCCTTTGTTCATTCCCCATTTTCCATTGTGGAAAAGGGAGAATTCTGGAAAATTCAAACAACGAAGTGAAAGAAGCGAATGGGTTCCTTCTGAATACATTGAACATTCCTTTGCCAGTTAAAATCATGTTCGAAATCTGATAACATTAACCAATCTAACAATCACATAAAGCAATAAATTTAACATGCAAATGAATAATTGTAATTTATTATTTATATATATATGTGTGTGTGTATAAATAATTTGTGGAAGGCTAAAGCTAGCTGCAAGGTTGTAGTTTGTTGAGCATGTGGTTTCAGCAAGATCAGCACTTACTTTTTTTTTTGCTTCCTCACATGACCCCTTAGCAGCATATACAGAAAGTAATGCTTCTATCATTTAGTCAAATTTTATTGTAATAAAGTGAATATTCTATAATTTGACAAATATATAATATAGGTATTAAAATTTAATACAAAATTAGGCATTATTTTTAAAATTAAAAATGTATGAATAATTTTTCAGTATTGATTCAGGGAAGGAGTTTAAACCTCCAAACCACACCCTTAAATCTGCCAAATTTATTTGACAGAAACTTCTGCTAATGAACCAAATATTAGGTAGTACTGATGCCAGCAGTGAGAGAACAATCCTTTATTGATGCAAACTCAACAATAGAAATGAGTTTGTGACATAATTAATCAGGTGTTTAGATTTTCTTCAGTATCTCAAAAATAGCTGCTCAAAATTTAATCAAACAGTTCTATTACATTCTCTTAGATATAAATGTGTATCAAATTTGGTACCAGTTAGTAAAAGTATGTGGATTTGTGTACTGGACAAGCATTTCATTGGTACTCTGCTAAAATTGGGATTAACAGAATTTGGTAAATGGGAACACTCCTTTGCTGTTTAGAAATGTAGTTAATTTAAGTCAACTTGATCATTTTTCACTCTTAATAATTTAAAAATATTTGCTTATGTAAATAAAATTTATATTTTCGTCACTTTTTATTAATGCATCTGTCTATTTGTCTGTGAAAAATGTTATGAATTAACCTAAAAAAATTGGGAGATATGTGACTCTCAAATGTTATTTTTTTGGGGGGGAGGAGAGAGGGCATGAAATATTTGTACTTTCTTTTAAAAAAAATTTTTAATTGTTCTTGGTATTTTTTTTTTATTGTTGCAAATTTTTCAAATTTAGATGCTATATTAATTGGAGATATCTATGGAGTTAAGTGGTTGTTATAATTGGTAGTTTATTCATTAAATAATTATTTTAATAAGACATTTTCTAATAAAATTGTTTATTAGAAATTTTTTTAATTAATTTATTTATTTTTAGTCAATTAAGGAAATTGCCTCAGTTACTTGACAGTCTTGATGTAGATTTACGTATTGCAGCTGGAGAAACATTAGCAGTATTTTATGAACTTGGCAGACAAATTAGAGAGGTAAATATTTTTAAGACAAATCAGTGTTTATACTTTGAACTAATTATGCTTTGCTTTAAAGAAGTGAAAAGATAATTAAAATCTAGCAAACAAAACTTTTCATGTTTTAAAGGAAATATCTTATTTATATTACTACAAAGTTTTCTTTATTTTATTATTAAGTGAATTCAGGTATTGAAATTAATTAAAATGCTGTTGTCATTAATTTAATTCTCAATTAGAATGCAAAATTTTCTTTTAATTTTACATTTAATCTCTGTTTATTAAAACTTTTATGTTTAGTCATAAGAGGATTAAAAGGAAATGTACTACTTTTGAGGACATCATATTAAGTTACTCCAAAGCTCTCTAAATTTAATATAATATAGAGTTGAAAAAATTCTCTTTGTAATATGACTGTGCATGTTGAAAGTATTCTGTCTGTATTATTGAAAAAATGTAAATTTTTAAATTAATGAACTTTTGGTTTAGGGATATTTGATGTTTTAAAATTTTTTATAAGGAGCTTAGAAGAGGTTTCGAAAGCTGTTTTAAATCTTAAGTCTCAAACTGCTAATATTTTTATAGGGTTTTTAAATATATTGATGGGGACAGGGGTTAGTATAACCTATTTACTTTTAAACTTTAGCACATAAGAATTTTTTTAATTTTTAAAAGTGACAAATGTGTGAGTACTTGTATTTTTTTTTCTGTCATAGAAACATTTAATGAAATAAAATACTTGCAAAATTTTGTAAATAATGAATTTTAAGCCATCTAAATTGGATGGGTCACATTAGTTCACTAGACTACCATGGAGGCATTCCTTCTGGGTACAGTGTAAGTTGTCACATTTGATATTAAATTTCAATTACAGAAAGTGTGGATTAGAAAGCAAGTTAATTATACAGGGTATCTGCTTGTAAGTAAAGTCTGGAAAATTGCAAGTGTGTTGGGGAAATTAGTCTTGTGCAGTAGTTGTTTTGTTTTTATTATCCTTTCTGTAACAATTCTGTAAAACAGTATTATTTAATTTTCATTTTTTTTTTAATTTTAAAAACATGTTAAATTTTAATGTGTAAATTATGAAAAAAGCACTCTGTCTAAAAATTAAAATATGTAATGTGTTTAAGGTAGTTATGTTTAAATCATTTTAATTTGTTATAACTTTTCTTTTCTCATGTGCATTGAGAATTAGCATGGGAAAACATCTAGCTATTGGTCTGCAATGGCTGTAAGAATCTTATAAAATGGGCAAGCTATTAATTTATTTAGAAAGCGATGGTGTTTTCAGTAAACTATTGTAAAACCATTTTTATGTCATTAAATTGCTGATACAAATTTTAAAAATTACTGGTAATTGATTTCATACAATGGAATTTCACAGTAATGCATGTTCAAATTTTTTTAAGGTAATTGCATAAAAGATTGGCATTTCAATTTTAATTGAGTTTTTTACAGACTTCATTATTTTAAAATGCAAAGCAATGATCTTACTTCAGCATATTCAAATGGAAGAAACTCTCATATTTTCTTCTTTCCTTGCATTAAAAACTATTACTGCATGAAATTTGTATACTCTATAAACTAGCTTCATTATGCAAGAAATTCTTTCATTTTGAAAAAGTTCACTTTTTATTTTGATAAATCAGTTTCATCACTTCTTGCATTCTTCCATTTTTGTTAAATCTTCATTCTAAGTGAAATTCTCACATTTTATTCTTAACCACTTTACTGCTTAACTACCTTAGCTATGATGCAGTTTTGTTACATTCACATTCACTAACTTGTACACAAAGGAAGTCTTGCTAAGTTGCTGAGAATATTATTTTTTTTTCTAATGCTTGTTTGTATTTTCTCTTGATTTTTAGAAATTCCTCTTAACTTTTAGACATCTTACTCTATTTTGGTGAATGGATGAGAAATTCTCACCCCATTCTTTTTTTCTTTAATGAGAACCCTTACAAAGGTTTATTTATTTCTTAGTTGTAGTATTTAGTATAAGCTTCAGTAAGTATTAATGAAGGTTTATATTCTTATTGTATTAAAAATTTTGAAAATGTTTTATATTAGTAAGTATTATGTGAATTCTCAGTTTTATTATATCTTCCTCCAGGATTTTGAAGGTTATGATATTGATGACTTGTGTGATAAACTGCGTTTATTGGCAACTGATAGTCAAAAATTTAGAGCAAAGAAAGATCGTCGACAACAAAGGTCTAGTTTCAGAGACATACTTCGAGCGATAGAGGTAAAATTCAGATGTATTTAGTTTTAGTTGGGCTGTTAGTTTGATATGTTTTGTGAAAGTATTATATATTGATATAATTACAATCTTGTCATATCAAAGAAATATGTAATTCATTTCCTTTTTTTTTCTTTTTTTCCCACTACACATTCATTAGAATTTGTATGTTTCTTCTGTGGCTGTATTCGCCAAACTTACAGATCACAAAATCTGGGAATCTTCTGATATATGAATTAATTATCCATTGTTTGTAAGGGCACATGTAATTAGTTTGCAAAGTCATGCAGTGAAATTTTAACACCTTAAAAGATTCAATTTATGCAGTAATCAAATGCATCAGTTTGATGATAGTCTTTTATTTTCTTGATTAGAAGCTGTAAAATTGGCAATCCTATTAGAATGCTGTCACAAAATAAAGTTATTTGAAGTTTATTTAAATTTGAATGTAACAAAATATTACAAAAAACTATTTTCCCTTAGAATATAACATTACATAATTTTTAGGGCATGATAATGATAAATTATATTTACATCTATGAACAGAAATCAGATTTAGAAATTGTAATCTCTTTACAGGAATAAAGATTAAAAACAGCTTAATTTCTAAACAATGGTAATATTAGTAAAGTCAGATATATCCAACATTAAAGATTCTAAATGTAAAGAATATTAAATACTAGCATACAAGTGCAAGAACTTATGTGGAAAGTGAACCCCACATTTGTAAACTATTTTAGATCACAAGCCGAACATTGGCCGATTGGTTAGGGTGCTGGCCTTCAGTACCGGAATTCTTGGGTTCGAATCTCACATGGATGTTTGTAGTCGTTCGGAATCGGCTTTAAGCTGTAGGTCCCGGTCTCATTAGCCCTCGTGTTGCAAAAAGTAGACTGTAGCACTCCAACCAAAACAAACCAATTTTAGACCACAATTCATTAATATATATTTTTAGAAAATACTGCACTTAGTTTAAATTTTAGTCAGTTTATATAAATAGTCAAGTAAATTACATAACTAAACATACATTAACATATATCAAAATTCAAATTAAAGGATTGTGGATTTTTATCCATACTTCTATATGTTAAGTTGAGACTAACTGCACATGCCTGATAAATAAATTGAACTGTAACTCACTGATTTGGTGGATGAGATTCTGCAGATTAGAAGATGAAGTAATTCTTTGATTATAGCATTGTGAATATCATTCTTGCATTTAACGTAATTTTGCATGTATAGTCTGCGGGCATGATTATTTTATTAAAAAACTTTCATGAATCATCAGATAGTCTGCACCACTAGATAATCCATGGACTATATGAGCAAAAGTATGAATTTTAGTATGAAAATACTAAATCATTTTAAGAATAAAAACCTAAGTACAGTAGAGGGCCAAACAGTCTGGATTAGACTCAATTAATTTCACCTTCAAAATTTGAAATCCTTTCTTCGGCCATAGCCTCGGAGACGAGTTTTAACGGAAGCAACAGAGTGTATTACATTTCTCTGTTCGAGAACCTAGCTATGTAAATCGTCCTAATGCAGGTTATTGTGTTTTTCCGCAATGATTGGATTGCTTTTTTCTCATATTTTTAACATTTCCTTTTGCTGGCACCAATTTTTTACTGCTTTCTCGTCGACCTTCTAAATTACTTTCAGCTTGAAATCAGCAGTCAAACTGCAACATTTTTAAAGACATAATGAATGACCAATATTACCGCAAATCAAAACTTTGAAAAAAAAAAACTTTGTTACAAGTGATCCTTGTGGTGAAATGACCCTCGAGCCTCATCCTTCGATCTTGAACCCATCCCATACTCCAGGACACAATTTAAGATTGTACTACTTGCTACTACTGATTCATTATGCTTTATAGGTTTTTTATCCATGGGGGTTTATTACTTATGTTTTCTTAATGTTCCATGAGTTGTGCTTTTGTTTACAATTGATCATCAGCCATTTGTGCCAAGTGCTTTTATTTCCCACTTCTCCCAATTTTGATGCTTTGAACGATGAACCAGCAGATCGTCCGTGGTTGAAGAAATTTGCTTTTTAAAAACATGTAGTCCATGGGCTATGCGTGCAAAATTACGGTAATACTCTATTTTCTTGAGTCTGTGTGTGGGAAATTAAGTCATCAACATCAAAATAATTTAGAAATTTATAACTTGTTTGGTTGAAAATAAATACTGGTAAATACTTTGGCTCTTTTGAGTCCAAATAATTACTGTTAAAAGCATTAGGAAGAGCTTTAATTGGGTTTTGGTTACCCCACTTTCCTTTATAGGCTTCTACCTCCTTTATAGGTATAGTGAATTTAATGAAAAATAATAATATATATATATATATATATATATATAGATAGATAGATAGATATATACATATAGAATTAACCAATGTAAGCATGTTGTTATAATCTACTGAAAACCTCCTCATGTAGGTCCCTGTGACCTACTGGTAAATCATGATTAACAGTTAGGTAATCAGTGGCCTAAAGTCAAGGATAAATATATGCTCAAGTGTTTTCACATTTTTTATATTCAATTTATCAAAGTCTTTATTAATTTATTAAATGAATCATTGGAAATTTTCATGTCTGATCAACCCACATAGTTACTATTTTAGTTATATATAGATCATTAACATAATTAGAATTCATTATTTCACAGGAACAAGAAGAATTAGATATCCGTGTTAGGATTGGAAAAGAAACTCTATACATTGATAATTGGTGCCACAAACGTCAGTACGATGCGTTATGTCAAGTTCTTGGTTCTGGCATGAATCTTCATTTAAAGGTAAAAGGACACTAACATTTGTAAATGATGTAAATTAAGCAAACTATCTATATATGCAATATTACATTTTAAACTGATACATTTATTTTAAATTTAATGTAAGGTTATTTTTTTTTTTAAATCCTAATTTTTCTGTATCAGTAATTTCTGTTTTATTGAAAGTTCAGGTTTATTATGGTTGTATGGTTATAGGTATAATTTATATGAAGTGTAAAATTGTGAAAAAGAAATATAATCATATTTTTGTTTTATCAATAGGAAAATGAATTATTAAGAGAAATCTTTGGTCTTGGAGCTCCTCTTATTGAAGAAGGTCCTGTTGTGAAAAATTCAAAATTGCAAAGGGTAAGTAGCAATGCATTTGTGCAAACTATTTGTGTCATAAGTGTATAAAAATACTAAGCAATGGGCAAATGATAGTAACAATTGAATTTTTACAAAGTGTCTACAGGTCCCTAAAGTTGTGAATTTTTAAATTTGATCATTTTTTATATTCAAAGTTTGCTGCCATTTTCTTTTATTAATATATACCATAATTTTGCACCTATAGTCAGTCCGCACCATCCTATAGTCCATAGGTGAAATTTTTTAATTAAAAAAATTTCATAAATCATCATATAGACCGCACCACTATGTAATCTGCTGACTATATGTGCAAAAATATGTATTTTAGTATGACAATATTAAATCATTTTAAGAATAAAAATCTAAGTACAGTAGAGTACCGAAAACTCTGGATTACACTCAATTAATTCCACCTTTAAAATTTGAAACCATTTCTTCTGCCATAGCTCCGGAGACAAATTTTAACTGTAGAAACACAGCAGCCTACATTTTTTTTTGCTCTAGGATCCAGCTATACTAATATTACCGAAAATCAAAACTCTGAAAACAAAAAACACTCTGCTAAGAGTGATCCTCGCGATGAAATGACCTTTGAACCCTCAACCTTCGATCTTGAACCCATCCACTCGGTGTTGCCAATTAGAGCTGTAAACAGTGACTATCAATATTTTCCCTTAGTCCAGGACACAATTTAAGATTGCGCTACTTGCTGATACTGATTCCTGATAAGCTTACTGGCCTATTCTTTTGGATTAGCGTGCAGTAAGACATGATAAATCAGTAAACAATAACAATTTTATTGTCATAAGAACAATGCATAAACACTTAAATTACAATTCTAACACGTCCTAAACTAAGCTAAACAGAAATGAACTCTTACTAGAGGAGGGGGGAAACAACCTGATAAACATAACACATATATATACCAACACATCTCTCGAGGCTATATATATATATATATATATATATATGTATGTATATATACTTACTAATTCGCATAACGCTCACTCCTGAGCCAAGTATGCTACAGCTGCTAAATTCCCCGATTGGCTGTGACTATTAATCAATAGTAGGAAGGGGTGTTTCCTGGGTTCTGAGGGAAATTAAAAATAAACCAACTGAAAATAAGCTTTTAAAGAAAATTTTAAGAAAATTAAGTTGGCATTTAAACTGGCTATTATTTTATGCTTAAAATTCTGAAAATGCCAACAATTCGTTCTGCTTTATGGGTTGTATTTTTTTTCATGGTTTATTACCAATACGATACAGTGTTTTCTTGGCGTTTCGTGAGTTGTGCTTTTGTTTACATTAGATCATCGGCCATTTGCCCAGCTTGCTTTTTTCCCTCCTTCTTCCGATTTTGATGATTTGAGAAATAATCAGCCAGGAAATAGTCCACGGCAGAAGAAATTTGCTTTTTAAACACAGATAGTCTGCAGACTATACATGCGAAATTACGGTATATGCGTGTGTGTTTGCATATATTGATTGATTGATTGAATGTGTGTACTGATATACCAATCAAAAATACTATACAAAAAAAAAAAAAATCAAATTTTCCAGTAAGAGGTTTTTTTTATGTATTTTAATTTCTGCTAATGGATTTAAGTTTAGTATTTTTCTGTTTTTAAACACAGATAGTCTGCAGACTATACATGCGAAATTACAGTATATGTGTGTGTGTGTTTGTATATATTGATTTATTGAATGTGTATACCAGGCTTGCAATTCCGTCACTTTTCTCACCTTTAGTCACTTTTTTAAGTAAACAGTCACTTTTTTCATGGTGTCTTACAGCAAAAGTCTTTTGAAAAAAGAAAATCTGAATTAATAACAAAATATTTTAATAAAAGACCAAAAATGTGATGCTCTAATCTTATTTTTCTTATTAAAATGTAAAAAGTCACAAAGAAGTTCCTGAAATCTGCATTTGTACTGAAATGTACGTTTAATACATTAAAGTAATTTACGTCAAAGCAGACATTTCTCTTTTTATTTTTCTTCACAATTTTTGTTTAGATGCTCTAATCAGCTACGTACATATTTCAAAACTTCATTAATATATGCAGAAAATTGTGATTGTAAAATTAGTGTATTGTACGTATTCAAATTTAATTTATAGATTTTCTTGAATAAAAAGTAATGTTGAGTTGTGTTAAACCAAATTTTTAACCTTTTTTGTATTTGATGCTAAAATCATCTCTTGCATGAATCATTTGATTTAGAGTTAAAATAAATAGAAAAAATATTAATAATAGCATCTGTAATCAAGGTGAGAAAAAAATCGCTTTTTTTGTTTTCAATGTTTAGGCACTTTTTAGTCACTTATCCTGTATTATTTGTCAATTTTCTCACCTTTTTGAAAGTACCTCAGTAATTGCAAGCCTGGTATACTGATATACCAATCAAAAATATTATTTAAAAAAAAAAAATAAAAAAAAAAAAAAAAAAAAAAAATCAAATTTTTCAGTAAGAGGTTTTTTTTTTTTAACTTGTTTTTTATTTATACTTTTCATCAACCAATAAATTGTAATTAAGTGTGCATTAAACGATTCTGAATAAAATGTTTGTTTAAAATTGCAATCATTGTCTGAAATTTTTTAAAAATTGCATCCTAAAATTTGATCTGTGGCTAATATTTACTACTGCTGTGCATTTTGCTATTTGAAAATAAAATAGTTGTTTTTCTTGATTGATTTGCCATTTTATCTATGTAAAGCTTATGAAAATGAATTTCTTTATAGCATAGTGCTCATCTTGCCGCCTGTAAAGCCAGAACTAAGTGCATGAGTAAGCTGAGAGATAAAAGAGCTGATGTCATGTGTTGAGAACTGTTAAACTACTGTTCATAAGTTCTAGTACATAATACGATATAATATCCATATTTAACTACAACTGTTCTAAAGAACTTTTTGTAACAAATTCTTGGTTGTTTTTTGAAACTGAAGAAAATTTATAAAAATTTTAAGCATTTTTATATTTTGTATTTTAAATTTCATATTCTTGTTGCATTGGTGTAGGATGGTTGAACTGAATATAATTTGTTGTATGCTGTGATATTTAAAATTTTATAAATTACATAATCACATTATATAGTTAGACTGCACCATAAAGTTTATCACAGCATATTCCATGCTCTTCATAAATTTTAATATTCAGACATGTGTATCAATAAAATACCAGTTGGATGCAGTTAACTGGCAACAATACAATATTTTAATATAGAAGTAGTTAGAAATCAAAATAAAATTTTAATTAAAAGGATTTATGGTTTAGTTATTTTTATTTTGCTATTAAGTTGTTAAAAAGTCACTTATAGTAAATTGAATCATTATATTATATTTAGATAGACTGTCATCTTATAGCTTTCCTTGAACAGCTAGTTATTGGACTATACTGGATTAATTTAATCTGGAACAAGTTGATCTATAATTCCAAGTGATAATGTGTAGACTTATTTATTCTGCGTGTTATATTTACGACTACTTTTAAACATTTGGCAAAATTACTTTTTCTTTTTCATTTATTTTATTAATTTTAAGATTTTTATATGTATATATATGCTATAATGTTTATAAGTCTTTTCAATTATATCTGTTGTTGCAGTATTTAGTCTATTTTAATTTGTAAATAATTTTTGTGTTTTTGTTTGTATAAATCTCTCTTAAAATGTAACTTAAAATAAGTAGTTATATTTCTATCTGTTTTATTTCTAATTAATCATTTTTAGCATTGCTTTATCATCTAAACCTTATTTGTTAAAATCTTTAAAAATAGCTTATTAACATAATTCACCTTATTGTATTTTATCATAAGCAGTATCATTAAATTTAAATTATGTTGCCAAGTTAACTGTACAAGCTCTCTATCTCATATATTTTAGTAAGGACTGTTAAATTTTTTTATCATGAAAAATTGTATTATTTTATTATGTGTGCATGTCCGGTCAAAATTTTGCTCATTTTGTATAAATTTATTGGAACATCTAACAGGCTTTTATTTATTTTTAAAAAGTTTGTCAAACTCTTTCTAAATCAATTTTGATTTTTTTTTCTGTACTTTAAAAAAAAAAATTCTGTTGAGCTTGTAATTTGTGCTTCCAGACTATGCCAATGTAGATATTAGTAAGAAAATACCAGTAACTAGTAAATTAGTTTAAAATAGAGTAAATTTAATTAAGATGTTCAAAATGTATTATTGGGAATCTGATTTTTGGTTATATTTGTGCAAATATTTATGTTATCTACGGAAATATAATATATTAGCAATACCAGATGTTTGTCTTTAGCAATTTTTCTTTTTCCATTTACTTTGATCAGGGGTCATTCATGGAAAATTTTATATGGTATTTCTTAAGATTTCTTTTCTTTTACTTGTTAAATTTGGGTAATAAGGGCTGTTTATACTTAAAAGTTGAATTTTTTTTATAGAAGAATTAAAAGCTTTAAAGAATCATAAAATGTTTTATTAGCATCAGTTTGCATTTGGTTGCATAATGTAATCTTTTCATGCTGATCTGTAAAGTGCCTTGCACTGAAAAACATTTTGTGTTTTGTCTTCACACTTTACTCTATAGAACTATATGCATCTCCCTCTATCAGTTGTAATTGTATGTGATTTCTGTATTTATTAAATAGTATTAATCGAAATTTTTGAAAGCAATCAATACAGTTCATTAATCTATGCAAGTTATGTGAATATTATTGTGATACGTATCTTTATGTAGCATTTAGGATAAGATAATTTTAATGTTTCTTAAAAAATATTTCTCATAAAATTTGACAGCATTGCTAACTTTTTCAGAGGGACTTCAGGATAACTGACATAATAATATGGTCTTTTCCAGAGAAATGTGCAAACAGTTTTTTTTTCTTATATCCCTACTAAAAATAATTTCCTTTTATATGAAAATAATTTTTAAATAATTTCAATACAATAACATAAAAATATCCATCGCAAACAGTTTAAGAAATTAAAATAGTACATGAATACATTGTTTTATTTTCTTAATATTACAGAATTAAAAAACTTCTCAGTAAGTATAAATTGCATCAGAAAATTTGGATACAGTTTAATTTGTATTTACATTAGCACTTCAGAACAACTTACTATACAATTTAATTTATATTGGTAATGTCAATTGTATTGGAATGGCCTAAGGCAGGGTTAGTGAGTGGATCAGAGGATGACTTTTCTTTCTCCTTTGAGACAAAGAAAAAGAAGAGGAGGAGGGGGTCAGTTCCATCTTAGTTTTTTTCTAATCTAAGAGGTTTAAAATTGGAGCAATTCAGAAATATCTATTTTAGCGCAAATTTCATTGTGTAATCCTGATGTAGAAAATAGTGAATATTTTCCCATCAGTGGAATGATATCCTTTATCTGTCATTAGCACTGCTTTCCAGAGCATACATTACGATATACAGAATTGTAGATTTTCATCACTTTTCCTGGAGCTCTTAAGCAGTTGGCAACGCTGTTGTATAATTAAGTTAAACTTGTATTCATTTACGTACATTAAAACTGTCTATTGTTTTTTGTTTTGATTGCATTTCAAATAGTTAATCTGATATTACGTTTTTATATTTAGTGTTATTGGATAAGGCTTTCATTTTTACAAATCTGAAGTAATTAATCTTTTTTCAGAATAGCTTATATTGGCTCATTTTTTAATCTTGAATATTCCACATAATCTTAGAATATTCACATACTTTCTCAAACAGCACATTTGTTCTGTTGGACAACCAGAATGTCATCTGTACATTGTGGATATCAGTTGGATAATAGAACTTGTGTGGTGTTAGGATATCAACTTGAATAATTACAATGTATATAAGTTGAGAAATGTTTTTTCTTGTTATATTGAATGAATTTTGTATGTACAATGCATGTTGATAGCAATTTTCTTTGTAGATAAATTTTCATTTTTTCTTTTATTACTGCTTTTGCTGCATATAAGTAGCTTAAGTGTAAATTATTTGTTGCATCGATTAGAGTGTTTTGTGTTCATTGATATAATCATGTGATAGTCATTTAGAGCCAAATATACTCAAAGGTTTCATTTATTGTACAACATAATTCTGTTTTGCCAAAATAGCTTTGGATAGTATTGATGAGCTTACTTATTTCTGTCATAAAATTTCTGGGAAGTTTTTCTAAAAAAGAAAATCAATGTATTATAATAAATAATTTTTGACTGTTATAAAGTATTACTAAATGTAAAGTGCATTAACATTTAGTTATACTTACAAATTGAATTTGAATTCGTTTAATGCGGCCCTGACATGATAACCCCTGATGTGTATTTGATTAACTTAATGTAGCTTTAATATTAAATGGAAAGGGAAAGACTTGTATATATTCTGAGGTATCCTTGGTTATCTACATTTTTAAAAAGTGATAAAATTATTTATTGAATTTTTGACAATTGTGATAATATGAAGTCAAATATTATTGCACTGAGATGCAACTATTACAGTTTGGACAGTTTCAGATTGAATATTTTTTTGGACCATTTAATTTTCATGGTATGTTTGGATGTATGATGGTGTATGAGGTGTCTTGTTAAATATTGATATGCTATAGTTTTCCTCTTTTTTTCATGAAATTTGTTAAAATCGCATAAATATTGTATAGTTGTATCTTTACCTTATTCACATAGGTTGCAATGTTAAATTATCAATTATATTACCATATAACCATTTTATTACCATATATAATGATTTGAAATCTGATGTAAAAGAATCAATCCGCATAATATTTGAATGCTTATTCTCATTTCTTTTAAGACAAAATTATTTTATTTAAATTTCAACATAAGTTATTTTTATCCTTAAGATTTTATATTTCTGGGTTTAAGTTTACATGTGTTGATAATGTAATTGTTTTTAATTCTAATCTGATATATTACTTTATTTACTTTAATCTTAAACTATTTTCACTTAATTATTTGAACCCAAGTACATGTCTGTTGCATTTTGTGCACCTCAAGAAAAGTAAACAAAAATAGGAAATGTTTATTATGTAATGTTTAAAAAATCTGAACTTTTTATGAAGACTGACTCTTTAGTGATTGGTCAGATGCATTCCAAAGTTTAATTAGATTTTGTTTACTGTAGGTGGTGCATTTTATACATCAGTGCAAATAGTTAAAGGTTGAATGAAAAGGATCAATATTTTCACTGTAAAAATTTTAGATTCATAGCTGCTTGAATGCTCTTAACATGCTATGCTTAAGAACTGTATAGAGAATGACTGAGTTCAGTCCTATATTACTGTGAAAGAATTATTGTACAGAGTTATAAATAATGTCTTGAAATGCTTTGTAGTTTCAGAAAGAGTAGTTTGCATTGTAAAGGGTTTTAACAACAAATCATTTTAACATATATTTCTTAGAAAAGATTTTTTTGTGCTGTTAACTTTCACGTTCATTAAAGTATTAAAAGTTATTGAAGACATGTTGATATTAACTTTTTTATGCTTAAAATCTAGAAATTGCTTTTACATACAAAAATGTAGTCTTTTAAAATAGTTTTATGGTTTCTATTAGTTTAGAGTAGGGGTGGCCAAACTTTTGGGATCCGTGGTCTACTCCACAATTAAAAAATCAAAGGTGGTCTACCAATGGCAGAGCTAAATTAATGTAACGTACATGTTTATATATTTATTTTCGGTAACAAGAAAAACCACATTGAAAATAGTTAAAACATCCATAACTAACAAAAAAAAACTAACACTTACCTGCAACCCAGCTTCCTGGATGGAGTAAACCACTCGACCTAGTCCCACAATGGCCGAGAATAGGCTGCAAAAGTGCAGGGTTGTGATGTCTCGAATCACATGCACCACTGAGGCTTAAATTACGAACCAGGGTTGTCACTACAAGGCTTCAAAACCTTAAAGTCTGCGAAAGTCTCCAGCGACGTCAGACATTGCCTGAAAAGTCTCGCATGTTTGGCGACAAAACCCACGGTGTGTATATCGAATCAGTTCCATATAATCTAAGCATCCCAATTTATCAAGTTGTTTCTATTTAATTCTCCACTGTAAAACGAGAAATTCATTGTATTATTTTGCACAGTTTGTTTTAGGTTTTAAAGCGTAAACTGTAATAAATTTTTATTTTAAATAATTCGTTATTTCTATGTCATAAGTCATAAATTAAATTGTTAATATCCAATGTCATTATCGGGACGGTCGCGCAGACTACCTAAAATGTCTTTGCAGTCGATATCTTGGCCACCCCTGGTTTAGAGGGAAATCCAATTGTTGAAAATTTAATGAGGGTAGTATCTTATTAACTCTTTGTATCTCAGCAACTCTGAATTACAAAATATTTATTGTTTCATTATTTTTCCTGGTTAGTAATCTTTCTTACAGAGTTTGGAGGTGTAATTACTTAAGGTTACACATTTTTGCTTAAAGATGTGATTGTGTTATCAAAGCTATTCTGAAATCCTGTTTGTTCGATTAGCTTGTAAAAAAAGTTGTTAAACACTAAAAGTTCTTGGATTTTTATAATAATAGCAGAAGGTCTATTTATGCAAAATTTGGGTCTGTTATCGGATCCTTCACAAAATTCTTCCTGTAAAAAAAACCTAAGTTTTTCACAAATTTGTATTGTCTTAATTAAACTTTTGCAAAGTAAATTAATTTCAAAACTTAACTGCTTGAATTAAAGTAATAATCATAAGTTTATATGCTTATATATACATAAATATAATATAGCTTTTAATAAAACTTTCTATAAAATGGAACTTCACCTTGAGTACTAATATCAGATTTGTAAATTCTTGTATTTTCACTAGAAAAAGGACTATTTACACAAATTAACAAAACAGGACCCTTGCTGAAGAACCAAATTTAAAGTTCATATCAGTTTCATAAAATGAGTATGTTTTTCATAATTTCTCAAAAACATGACCTTGTTTGAAAAGTCTGCATAGATTTTTTAATAAAAATATTAGAAGTTGTTTAATTTAATACTTCTTAAAGTAAACTACTTAATATTGATGATAGAAGTCAAATGTTATGAATTTTCCAGTATTTTTATATTATACTTAAGAATAGCAAATCTTCAAAAATTGTCTTTAAAAGCAGTAAGAATAAACCTGATATCTGAGCTGAATGATTGCCAAATGATTAGTGTGCTAACCTTTGGAGTCAAAGTTCATGGGTTCAAATCCCTCTGTGGCATGGATGTTCATAGCTATTCTGAATCAGCTTTAAGCTGTAAGTCCTGATCTAGCCCTCGTGTTGCAAAAAAAAGTAGACCATAGCACTCCAAACCAAACCTGATATCTGACTAGAATTTGAAAATTTTATTTATACCCCTTTAGCTGACTGTATAGTTCAAGTAACAATGTCATTATAATTAAATTCATTGTTTTGTTAATTTTTCTGCAATTTGTGTTTAATTTTGCTCAACTATTTGCCTTGTCTTGTTTTTCCTTCAACTGAATAAATATTTAGACAGTATATGTAAAGATTGGTCTGTTGAAAGTAAATTCTTGCACATTTAAATACTCATATTACAAATTCTCATATTGATTGATTATTCTACTCATATTTTTAGGAAGAAATTGTTTAACATTTGCTTTTCTTCTCATGTAGAAATGACTTGTTCTGTAATCTTTAAAACTATCTCATGTTGGACTTAAAAACAATCTACTATAGTTTAAAATGTCTTATAAAATATAGGGATGTAGGTTAGGATTCATTGGTATTTTTCTGTTAATATCTACTGTTGACGATAACATTTTATGTATGTACAATCAAATACATTTACATTAAAGCATTTTGCTGCATTTTATTTCCAGTTATTTTTCCAGGGACTAAGTGTAAGTGCCAGTGTTAAAGGAGTTCTTTAAAAAAAGAAATTAAGTCAGTTATTTACCAATTTATTCCGTATGAAAATATATTTTATGTTCCTATTTGGCATTTTCTCATAGAAGACTGTGATTTGTATGAAGAAGTATGTACATTATTATAATTGTACAAATGAAATAAAGATATTAAGAAATTAAATTATATGTATATTAGTATATCCCAGTTTTAAGTTACCATGAATTTGTAAACATACAGCTATTGCTGTTGTGTAATTAATAAATATTTACTTCAAACATGTGTTTTTCCTTTGTTCTGGGTGAAATTAATCCATGGATAGTTCACTACTTAAAAACTATCAATTTGAGTAGCTCCTTAAAAAAAGGCCCTTAATTTTTCCTGTTGAGTCCTTAATATTTTTTCAATTAGGAGTCTTAATTAAAAAGTAAAGTAAGTACCTTTGCCAAGAAATTATATTGCAAATTATTTCTCTATCGCAAAACAAAGTTTTAACAAGATATCTTGACTCTGTGTTTTTACACTATTGCAAAAGATATTTTTAGAGAATTTTATAAAAGGTCAAATAATTCTTAGCTTTTTCATATATTGATGGACGGTCCATCTGTCATTTAGAACTTTTAAGGAGCTTTACAAAATACATGATTTAGTAGAAACAGAATTTGCAGTGTGCTTGCATTAATAGTGTTTCCCATATTTTAAAACACATGCTTGTAGAAAAGGGAAATTATTCACACTTGTGAGATTTTATTTATTTTTTTTTAATAACATCCCGTAAAATTTTGTAATTAATGGAGATAAATAAAATTATAAATCCGAATAAGCTTCTATCAATCATAATTTCCTTTCTCAAGGAGGTCCTTAAGAAGGATAAAAAACTTGAAAAAGTCCTGAAACTCCTCAATTTAATTTTTTTTTTTTTTAAATCTATGTGAATTATGTAATTTCTGTATAGTTCAGATATGTTTGTGCTCTGCGAAAACTAAATTAGTAATATTTAAACAAAAGCATTTACTTACCAAAAAATGGTCTTCATAAACCCATAGAGTTGATTTATATGATAATTTGGGGTTTAATTTCTCATCCCTTTTCATTGGATTTGTTAAGATTTTACGTGTATTTGGATCTTTGGTAACGCTGAAAAATATCTTATTGTAATTAGTTGTATTTTTACAGTGTGGTACATTACAATATTTAGAATAAGTCGCCTTTTAACATGTAAACAATATAGGCGATCGGTGTTTTCATGAACTATGACGTCACAAACTCGGCGGAGGAAAAGTATCGTTTTTGAGAGACGTTAAAGAGTCCGCTATAAAACCCATTAGAAATCATATATTTTTTTTTTTTTATATAATATGCATTTTAAAATAACTAACCATTCTATTTTTAAATACTCTGGAGAGTACATAAATATATTAATTACAATTAAAAAAAGGCTAGTTTCCTAATACTTTGATTTGGAATTCAGCTAATTATACGGAAATTCAAGGTATTAATATTTTCGGTTTTTGATTTCCTTTTAATAAAATTTGGTAAAGTTAAACATTTCCGTTTCTGCATTTTTTTACCTCAAATAACGTTGTTGTGCAATTTCATCTTTAACAGTTTATCTTATCCAACTTGGATTTAGCCAGAAGTTTTTCAGTGTTTATGAAATATCTCTGTATAGCTTTCTTCTCATTTTCTACATCTAGTTTCTCTACGATTTACGAATACTTAGCAGGCTTGCAATTCCGTCACTTTTCTCACCTTTAGTCACTTTATCACAGCAAAAGTGTTGAAAAAAGAAAATCTGAATTAATAACAAAGTATTTTAATTAAAGACCAAAAATGTGATGCTCTAATCTTATTTTTCTTATTAAAATGTTATTAGTCATATGGTTTCCAGAATTTAGTGATTTTAAAAAGTCGTAAAGAAGTTCCTGAAATGTACATTTAATACATAAAAGTAATTTACGTCAAAGCACACATTTCTCTTTTTCTTCATGATTTATGTTTAGATACTCTAATCTAGCTATGTACATATTTCAAAACATCATTAATATATGCAGAAAATTGTGATTATAAAATTAATGTATTGTATGTATTTAAATCTAATTTATAGATTTTCTTGAATAACAAGTAATGTTGAGTTGTGTTAAACAAAATTTTTAACCTTTTTTGTATTTGACGCTAAAAACACGTCTTGCATAAATCATTTGATTTAGAGTTAAAATAAATAGAAAATTCTTAATAATAGCATCTGTGATCAAGAGGAGAAAAAAAATTGCTTTTTTTTCAATGTTTAGTCACTTATTCTGTATTATTTGTCACTTTTCTCACCTTTTTGAAAGTACCTCAGCAGTTGCAAGCCTGCTTTAGTTATAATAAAATTTGATTGATTCGAACAAATTGACTTATGCGATATTCAGTATACGAAATGTTCATTTATACAAAAGAGTTGTCGATCCCCTAATGTACATTTTATTCAGGGATCACGTAATTTCATTCAACTTTTTTATGATCGAAATTGCATAGTAGCGTTTTCTTTAAATGGTGCTCATTCACACCCTTCTCTTGCTCACGTTTTCAGATTTTTCAGTAAAGTCTGTGTTTTTGTTGGATTCATAGTGCCTTTCTTTGCTTTCCATGTATTAATAAAGTGAATAGACAGTTCGTAAAATTAAAAAGGAATATGCTTTCTATGAAATAAAATCAAAATTAGGATAGAGGTTGATGAAAAATGTTTTATTCAGTGCACAGTAGTTTTCAGCAGGGCCGGATCATCGCATAGACAGTTTAGGGCCTGGTCAAGCTCCTATTTTGAAAAGATTTGTGAATGAGGTAGCTTAATTTTGTGTTGGCCAGCTGTATATTCTAAATATATAAACAAAATATTGCTTTTTATATGGTTACGAAGTTTAGCCCGTGCCTACAGGGCTTATAACATTAAAATAGTTTTGGTATTTGTTTCTCGTTTGAACTTTTATTTGAATTGAAAATCACATATATATGCATTCTTCTCTATTAAAATTTTTGAAATTATTAAGATTTGTTTCGGTTTTTTACACTTAGTTTTGTTTTATTTATTTTCTCTGCTCACTCCTGAACCAGAGAAGAGTTCGGTAAGAAGAAAATGTCTAGGTCCCCAAAGTAGTTTAATGAGGAATTTTCACGTTTTCTAATTTTAATTTTAAACAATAGAAGACAAAAAAGTAAGCAGGACAGTACCTGTTTTTCTTTCATTTGGGGGCCTAATTAGTGATTTCTAATGGGCTTTATACCGGACTCTTTAACGTCTCTCGGAAACGATAATTTTCCTCCGCATAGTTTGTGACGTCATCGTTCACGGAAACACCGACCGCCTATGTAGTTTACATGTTAAAAGGCGAATTTTAAATTGATTTCTGTGTGAAGTATCGCATATAATAGAATTTTTTTTATTATGTCTGGCATTAAAAATCATATTATAAATATTGTATTGTGCCACTGTGTAAAAATACAACAATTGCAATGAGATGATATTTTTCAGCGTTCCCAAAGATCCACATACACGTAAAATCTGGACTAATGCGATTAAAAGGGATGAGCAATTAAACCCCAAATTATCATATAAATCATCTCTATGGGTTTGTGAAGACCATTTTTCGGTAATAAATGCTTGCTTTTGTTTAAATATTACTAATTTAGAACAATTAAAGTATATAAAATACATCTATATATTTAAAAGGATTGTTGATTAACCAGAGCTATTTAACTTTTAAAACTGCTAATATTCGAGTATTATCACAAAGTTCAAGTACAATAAATGTTTGATAAAGCATATAAATATCTAAAGACTATAATTATCTAATAAATAACTCGGGGGAGGGGAAGATTATGTATTTTCAAGGTATTATAAATATTTTCTTCAGAGATGCATACTTTCTTAAGTGTATCAATTCACAGTGATATATTTCGATTAAATTGGTGACTAATTTTAAAAAAGTATAATATTTTTAAAATACTTAATGATATTACTTTAAAAATTAAATTTAATTTCAGAAACTTTATACATTTTTTTAATTTAACATTAATATTAAAGGCTATAAAATTGTATTGCTATTTAAAAATGTATAAATAATTAAGTATAGCCTTTTAAAGATTTTAAATTTCTTTAAATCAAATTTAAAATATCTAAGAATTGGTTTGGTTTTGGTTTGGATTTGGAGCGCTACGATCTACATTTTGCAACACGAGGGCTAATGAGATTGGGACCTCCCGTTCTCGGTCTCACAATAAATACCTTCTCTAATTTGTATTTTAATATTACATCCCTCTCTATTTATAAAAAGCGATGCTACTACACATGTGTGTATATGATATATGTATATTTATTTGACTTGTCTATGTCTACAAACAGTAGAACTGTGATTAGCATGAATAAAATATTAATACATATTAAGTAAAATGGATAAATATATAAATGATTTTACATACCTTTGGGTTTTAATTCCCCGTATTTCTGCCCCCATAAAATCCGGGTTTTTTCCCAAGAACGAAAACATTGACATCATGTCAATTTTGGGAGGTTGTCCGACTGTCCTTTGGTAAATCCATGTAGAACAGCCATTTATAACAAACTGAGATAACTAAGCTATCTAGATCAATAAAATAAAACTTCAGGTTTAAATGAAAATAAATTTCGATAGCTAGAAAATTCTAAGAACTTGCAAAAACAAAATCGGAAAATAGTGCGAGCTTACAAGCAATAAGAAAATATTGGATAACGTGAACGATAACGTCACAACCAATCACGGAGCGTTTTGATGTCACGTGATTTTTCTTCACTTCAAAATTATTTTTTAAAATGATGGACCCAGTTTTTTATATTTTTGGAATTTACGAGTCTGGAATTATCAGAAAAATACTAAGTTGTTCGAATACCCCACATGTTCAAATTCCTCATTCTACTCTGATCTTCACGCTTGTACCAAAAAGCGGTTTAATTTCTCTTCAAGCTTGTAAGACTCACTGCAGCCGTAGAACTATATGATGTTTAAATGGAAATCATTCCTTTCTACCAAAGTATAAGTTAGATGTGAGTTACATTATATAGGTCGCGTTCGCTAACGGCCGCTGAGGCACATAAAGTTCGTGGCTGCAATGTCCTCCGAGTTCAATGCGATGCCTCTGGAGATGGCAGTAAAAGCCCGAGGCTCTGCTTGGTTCTTGCTTTCAAATTATGGGACCCACTATAAGCTAAAAGACGTTCTTTCAGCCTAGCGGTGCTTTTCTAAAATAAAGACACAAGACTTAAATTAAGCAACTTGGCTCGTCTAAGTGGCATTAGAAACAACAGCATTATATAAATGACGTTTGTAGTTAGGAAAATAAAGTTATGCAGCTGAATTTAAAATTTGTAAAAAGTCCCTTTATCTAAAAATTAGCTTAACTCATGTTACGGCATCACAAGTTCTTACATTGCGATGTTATCCGCCTTAATCTTTGCCCTTACTTGATATATAAAAATCCCTTACTTGAATATGTATGTAAAATAATAATAATAAAATAGGTACATTGGCAAAATGTAACTACCGCAATTCGATATTTAGTTCCGTCAAGTTATACATCTGCGAGACCTTATGTGAATTGAAATTTACAGAATTAACTTTAATGGATAAGAACTGATACCTATATTTCATCGCTATAATTGTCTTAAAAAAGCACGGCATTTATCTAATGTGTTTTCAAACCCATGTCTTTTTCGACTCAACAACAGTTAAGCGGGAGCTAACTCAGTGAAATACTTCCGCTGACTGTTAGGCGTCTGGGACCAGGACACTTCTATCTTCTTGCTGACGTGCTCTTCCGGACTTGCCAAATACAGGAACACTGGTTGCTCTTCCAGAATGACACTCGTCAGGTTTTCATGAGCACGGGCTGTTCTTAATAAGTCCCAGGTGAGCTGTCGATTTCCAGGAGACTGCTTTGTCAATTCTAACCAGTGCGACAGATACCTGGAACCTTGCGTTCCTGTCATAAATCTTACCTGGATGGATTGGAAAATTTTTTAATAATGACTGTTTCTTTTAAAACCTCTAACAAGCCGATGACTCTTTTGACATATTTCGATCACATGGGAGGCTTCTTCAACATTTGTTTTTAATTCCCAGTGCTGCCGCTATACAACTATCTTGCTGTTATGTCCGTTGCGTTACAACAATATAGTTAAGTATGGCCTAATGTTGAAGCGTCAAGTAAAATGAAGAACCGCCTCCATAATCATTTAGATCACTCAAATTAAACGTCTTCAAAAATAATGAAAGAGTTTAATCCATATTACACATGAACATTTATTTTTATAGCCCAGAGAGCACATCCGTGTGCTATCCCGTCTTTGACATAGAGAAATAACCCCAAACCCCATAGAGAAAAGAGAAATAATCTAGTCTTTACTCTATGGTTTTTGCGTCGTCTGTCTACTCAGAAGTGAAATCGCCCTTTACGCAGGAACATCCAGGGTGACAAACAAAGCCGGGGGGATGAGAAAGGATATAGGCACACATCTGCTCAAACCGACAATGTCCAACAGCTGCCTTTGACACGCAATTACCGACTGCAGCCAGAGCATTTAAGGCAGTAAAGAGGCAAGATAAGCAAGTCATGGTCGATGCCTTAGGTGAAAATCCCAGAAGACTTTAGAGAGAACAAAAACTGACTCTATTTATCCTCTGAGCAACTTCTGTCGTGGCAATAAAAACCCAAATCTTGACATTAAAAATATATATATTAAACATACATTTCACTCGTAGCATGTGTAAGGTACAGTATGAAACACATACAAACAGGGACAGTACACATACATACATACAAACATATCAGGTCTAAAAAAGGGGTAGTTGGAAATTATGTGAGTTATAAGCGATTTTGAAAAGGGAACTCTTTTATAATAATAAAATAAATGAAAAAGACACACTCTCGCGTAAGCTTTTAGGATAATCCGGTCAGGCGAAAGCATTTTGGAAGTATTTGATGAGTTTGCAAACAGATAAGATCAGTTAGCGCGTGGGCATGGAGCGGTCAACACCTTTTCCACGCTTAGCTTCGCCACGAAAAATGAAAATGGCGCAAGTTGCTTTCACATATAACTATGAGTTAATAAACTTATTATTATCAAGAAAGACTGTTTTCCATTCGCCTTAACACTGGATCACGATACACACACACACACACACACACACACACACACACACATATATATATATATATATATATATATATATATATATATATATATATATATATATATATATAATTATATATTTATATTTATTACATACATACACGCAGAGTAGCAAAAAATATTAGAGACACTCCTTATTTGGAAGAAAGCCAGTTCGGTGTAACTGGCGCAAAAACACAGAATTATGCTGTATATTAAACTACACTGGTATCGCTGATAAAGAAAAAGCTATTCTTGCTAAAGACATTTAGCTTTTGCGTCTATAAAAAATGTTAAAGATGCGAAAAAAAGCTTTAAAAATGTAAAATTTTAAAAAAATCTTAGAAAAAATATAGAAGCTATCATAAAACGACCATCTTATTATTCAACCACTCCACTTTCATCAGAATTGCTTACTATAGTATGATTGCTTACTATACTATATATAATTTGCATTTATGAAAAATTTTGATTCGCTAATGAGACCCGTGTTCTAATCTCCCGTTCGAACAAAACCACTCATTTCTGATAGAGTGACCGTTGTGTACGAATCTTTCTGGCCATTTAAAAATTTGTTGTCTATCTCTAAACTTCCCACTTTCCAGTTATTTTGTGTTATGAGCTCACGAATCCATCCATCTTTATCTATCCTTTTGATACCTCTTTCTAGTTGTTTGTTTTCTCCCTCGTTGTTGTTGCATGCTCACTAAAAGAAATTTTACGAATGGCGGGCAAGGCACATACAATCCTGTTGAACGACATCCTGAAGGACGAAACACGTAGTTATCGTAAAAGTTAATGCCAAAATGTGTAAGATGAAAGATTTAAGGGACTTTAAACAGGAGATGAACATTGAGGCAAGAAGAACTGGTGTAGAATCTCTGAAACTACGACTCTTTTTGGATTCTCTCGCTGAACACCATCTTGGGTGCTCAGAGAGTGACAGTTGGAAGGAAAAAAACTTTTATGAGATTGGGATTACTTTGATCGAAAAATCTAGTGAACCAGAGGCGACTAGCAAGTACATTCTACATCAACAAAAGAAAATAACATTACAAATTACTGCTCTGTTCACTGCAGGTGCATTCCAAAGTATATCCTAGGTTACAGCAAGATGGACTCTGCATAGGAACTTAAGCAGCAGGAGGACATGAAGATTGCCTTTGGCACCACAGAAAAATAGGAAAAGACGTGGGTTGTTGGCTCAGGAAAGGTGAAATTAGTTACTCGATAACTGTTTAAAAGTAACCTTGTTCGATGAATCTTGTTTACTGTTTCCCCATGCAGATGACATAATCAAAATATGACACAAACAACACAAATTAAAAATCCCTACTGTCAAACGACAACTCATCTAGCTGGTAACGATGGAAGTAGAATTTGATGAAAGTTTTCCTGGGTACACTGGCTCCCTTGATATCTTGTGGACACAATTCTGAACAGTATTGCTTAGCTCAACTTCATAGCCCATCAAGTGTATTCGATAATAGCTATAATGTTCCCATACTGAAATAGTCACTTTCAGTAGAAAGGGAAAGTTCTGGACCGGTTTTATTTGTGTAAGGAACATCAATCAAAGTTTAACTTGATGCTTTCATAGTCAGCTCAGTCCCCTGACTTACTGTTGGGCATTTGTAGGACGAAGTCGAAAAGCCCTTTCGAAGCTTAGAGACTCTAACTTCCGATCTGTCCTATCTTAAAGTTACCATTATATCAGCATGTGTCAACATTCATCAGCAAAGCTTGTTCTATCTATGCTAACTTAACGAAAACAATGTTTAGTATACCATGTAAGCAGTTTGAAAGTACTGCTTGATAGCATATATCATTGGCATACACTTAGAGATGTAAAAAAAAACCCGGAATTTTGAAGAGATGGGAATAAACCCGGGAATTTTGTGGAATAAACCCGAAATTTTGGGAACTTTGGGAAGAAATCATTTTAACAATGTTTACATTACGTTTTTTCAATAGTGGCTATTTAAGAACTAGCATATTATTTCTAAAATATTTTTTTTTTTTACTTTTGGAAATATATATATATATATATATATTCAAGAAATAATAGCAATGAGCATTTAAATGATTTTATAGTAGACCTTATGTAATTAATTACCTTGTTAGTCTTATCAAATACATAACTGGTTGCTTTAATTTTAATTGCTAATATAATAATTATATACATTATTTTTTATCATTATTTATTATGTAAATTGCTTCATGTTAAACTTTCCCCCCTCTTTTTATAATATAAAAATAAATCATTAAATTTAAAATAACAGTTTATTATTTTTTGTAATGCATATATCATTTAAAGATGTAATCGAATGACAATGTTGCATTTTGTGTCCTATTTCTACACACACACATTATATATATATATATATATATATATATATATATATATATATATATATATATATATATATATAGAGAGAGAGAGAGAGAGAGAGAGATGTTATCCAAGAAAAATAATGATTTATTGGTTTTGTGACACTACAGATTATTGCCTAATATTTATGTAATAATAAAAATATTGGATATTTCTCAAAGGAAAAATATACTCACACTTTCATGCTAAACATGATACCTTGCCAAATACAGTTAGTTAATCCCAATTATTAAATTTTTTGACTGTTTGGCTTCCTTACACGTTTATTCATTACAGTTGCTAGTTAACTATTAATATCAAATCATTTATGAAATGCAAAAATTGTCTTGTGCGATTAGGATAAAAGTAAACAAAATACTTCAAAATTCCCATGTTTTGGAAATTTTCAAAATTCCCTTCCCCAAAACCCGGTTTTTTCCCGGGTTTTTTCCACTGCTCACAACTGTAGTGAACACTCATGATGTCAAAGAGAACCTCATTTTGGTTTTATGTTTCTTATTACAGAGCCATACAACATTTGCATTAAAGGCATAAATCTATTTTTAATTTAATTAAAATGGCACACAAATTTTGAAAGTACTATATAAGATATATAAAAATATAGCATTTAAATGTCAGAATTTTACAAAATAATTATTTCAAAAGTTTATTGATAAAGTTAAAATATAATCCCCTATATAATAATAGCCTAAGTTATCTCTACGTCTGTCCTCGATTTTATGAAGCGGTTGGACATGGAATGGATAGAGGCATCCATAGTTAGCAAAATTCAAAGAGATTAATGTTTATCTTTTCCGAAACTATAGATCGGATTCTAAAATAAACTGGTATAAATATGCTTCATATCACTGCGAAAAATACTGCCTCCTTTAAAACGTTCGAAATCCACCCTTTCCCTTCTTTTCGAGTGTTTAATGCCATTATTTCAACTCCTATTTTCCCCGGTTAAGAGCAGACGATTAAATTTATTGATTTATCCCATAATAAATAGGTAAAAATAACATTTTTCTAGCATTATGACGACATTCCTTTAACCAACTCATTGAATCATTTCTTATTTTAAATTATTTAAGTTATGCCTTATTTTCATACGTTTTATCATTGATCTTAGATATTACGTAACTAATTTTCGTTTATATTTGGCTTAAATAATAGATTTAGGGACATATGTGATAATTTTAAATTGAATCATCGATTATTTTTTGTTGCAAGATAATTCTCAGCCAAAAAACAAATCATTTTTTTTACCTGCCTCATAAGGTACTTTACAATTTTGGAAAATTAAAAATTTTACTGATCCCGTCATATGACGGGCTATATGCTAGTAAAAATATATTGATAAAATGTAAGACTTTAAATGTAATAATGACCTTTAGTCAAACACTTGAAATTTGGTGTAAAATTTGTCAAAACCATCCGTAAGAAGTAAGAAGTTCTATACAATGATAATTAGTCAACTGTGAACGATATTACGAAATTTATCGTAGAGTACAAAGATTAACATCAGTAAGTTACACCAAAAGTTGAAATTAGACGGCAAGCATTCATTGTGGATAGTTTGATTCTGATAAGCCTTTTTAAAACTCAATCAATGAAGTGGATCTGTTCTGATTTGCAATGCCTCTTTCATTTCAAATAATTTTAGTTAGCCAGCAGCATTTTCAGTCAATATTATTTGTCAAACGGATTACCAGTCTATAGAAATATCGCAAATAAAAAGTTACAAAAAATTTTTAGTTGATTAGTAGCTTTTCCTGTAAGTATTATTCAACAAATGGGTAATCCATCTACAATAATATCGCAATAGAATTTCCAAGTAAGCAGAAAAGCAAATCTGTGCTTGACGTACACCCGTATTTGCCTACCGTCTGCATTTGTGTTGGCTTTATAGTGTAGATTAGTAGATCTCAAACGTGTTTAGCTGTGCCATCAGTGGCATTATCTAGTGGCACCCGTGGAAGTAGACGATTGGTTACACCTTGAGGTAAATACGAGAACAATTCTTAGCATGTTTCGAATTTTGACAGTGATGCAGTGGGGAGAAAAGAATCTTAAATTTAAAGTATTTTCATACTTTCTTAAATATTTTCACAACTTCCATTTTTAATTTTGCGGCGACACCTTTGGCATACGCTCGAAGCACCCTAGAGTGTCGCGGCACCCATTTTCAGAACCGCTTATCTTATGTGATTGAATCTGCTATGTTAAAGGTCCCCCCTTCCATAAATGCAGGGGAACATGACTTTTCACATTAGATACTAAAACTTCACGGTTTGTTGACCATTTTATTATGGGAGTACCTTACAGGTCATCGACCTCTTATTGGCCT
>CM063506.1:37949741-37952241 GCA_032207245.1 Pardosa pseudoannulata
TCTTTAAATATTATATAACTAAAATATTAGGATAAGTTTGATAAATTGTTTCTTCTCCTGAAAATTCCAGAGGAATTTACGGGTGGATTATTTGTTCCTAAAATCTTTTATTAATTGAAAATATTATCTTTTAGTGACCTAATGTTATTTGTTTAGTGAATTTCTTTGTAGAATATCATTTGGATCTCTCCAGAAAGAGAAATTTTAAAAGGACACTCTACAAAAAATTGTTTTATTATATTTAGATAACTACAAAATAATTTTCTAAAAATGTTTAATTCTTTTTTTGTGATTTATAGAAAATCAGTTAATATACTCCTGTCATATATTTTTTAATTTTTAGAATCAACGTAAGGCATTTTTACAGAATCCCATATAATTTAACATATTTAGTGTTTGTCGATATTTTATTTAATTTTGCCATGTTTCATTTAAAGCTAACAAAATCTTCAGGTGGAAATACAATATTTCTTAAAGACACTATTTTCTTCCGAACTTTTGATCTTTCTTGAAGGAGAAATTTTAACAAAACACGCTAAACAAAAAATCGTTTTATTATATTTGGATAAAATATAAGATACATATCTAAAGATATTTTTTTATGATTTATAGAAAATCAGCTAATAATCTCTTCCATATGATTTAGCATATTCTGTGTTTATCGGTATTTTATATAATTTTGCTATGTTTCATTTAAGGCTAATAAATTCTTCAGGTAGAATCAAAATCCTTCTCAAAGACACTATTTTCTGGCGAACTTTTGATCTTTCTTGAAGAAGATATTTTTACAAAACACGCTATACAAACTCGTTTTTATTATATTTGGATAAAATATAAAATACATATCTAAAGATTTTTTTTGGTGATTTATAGAAAATCAGCTAATTATCTCTTCCATATAATTTAGCATATTTAGTGTTTGTCGATATTTTATTTAATGTTGCCAAGCTTCATTTAAAGATGAAAAACTCTTCAGGTGGAAAAAAAATTTTTGTTAAAGACACTATTTTCTGGCGAACTTTTGATCTTTCTTGAAGGAGAAATTTTAACAAAACACGCTAAACAAACTCGTTTTATAATATTTGGATAAAATATAATATACATATCTAAAGTTATTTTTTTTTGTGATTTATAGAAAATCAGCTATTATACTCTAGTTATATATTTTTTAATTTTCGGAAACAACGAAAGGCCTTTTTACAGAATTCCATATAATTTATCATATTCAGTGTTTGTCTATATTTTATTTAATATTGACATGCTTTATTTAAAGCTAATAAATTCTTCAGGTGGAAACAACATACTTCTTGAAGACACTATTGTCTGGCAAACTTTTGATCACTCTAGAAAGAGAAATTTTAACAAAACACGCTGAACAAACTCGTTTTATTATATTTGGATAAAATATAAAATACATATCTAAAGATATTTATTTATTTTTTTTTGTGGTGCATTGAAAATCAGTTAATATACTCCAGTTATATATTCTTTAATTTTTGGAAACAACGAAAGGCCTTTTTACAGAATTCCATACAATTTATCATATTCAGTGTTTGTCGATATTTTATTTAATGTGGCCATGTTTCATTTAAGGCTAATAAATTCTTCAGGTGGAAACAAAATCCTTTTTAAAGACACTATTTTCTGTCAAAGTTTTGATCTTTCTCGAAAGAGAAATTTTAACAAAACACGCTGAACAAACTCGTTTTATTATATATGGGTAAAATATAAAATATATATCTAAAGATTTTTTTGTGATTTATAGAAAATCAGCTAATTATCTCTTCCGTATAATTTAGCATATTCAGTATTCGTCGATATTTTATTTCATGTTGCCATGTTTCATTTAAAGCTAATAAATTCTTCAGGTGGAAATAACATCCTTCTTAAAAGACACTATTTTCTGGCAAACTTTTGATCTTTCTTGAAGGAGAAATTTTAACAAAACAATCGAAGCAAACTCGTTTTATTATATTTGGATAAAATATAAAATACCTAACTACAGATATTTTTTTTATGATTTATAGAAAATCAGCTAATAATCTGTGCCACATAATTTAGTACATTCAGTGTTTGTCGATATTTTATTTAATTTTGTCATGTTTCATTTAAGGCTAATAAATTCTTCAGGTACAAACAAAATCCTTCTTAAAGACACTATTTTCTGGCGAATTTTTGATTTTTCTTGAAGGAGAAATTTTAACAAAACACGCTAAACAAACTCGTTTTATTGTATTTGGATAAAATATAAAATAAATATCTAAGGATATTTCTCTTTTTTTTTGTGATGTATAGAAAATCAGTTAATATACTCCAGTTATATATATTTTAATTTTTGGAATCTTCGAAATGCATTTTTATAGAATTTCATATAATTTAGCATATTTAGTGTTTGTCGATATTTTATTTAATTTTGCTATGTTTCATTTAAAGCTAATAAATTCTTCAGGTGGAAACAAAATCCTTCTTAAAGACACCATTTTCTGTCAAACTTTTGATC
>CM063506.1:37957241-37984741 GCA_032207245.1 Pardosa pseudoannulata
CGGTCAACAATGTGTTAGTATAACGGACATTATAACAGTCACTCTAAAACAAACCAAAATATATCGATGTAATCACATGCAGTTGAAACAATTCTTTTTCAGCAGTTGGAACAAAGATTTTTAAGACTATGTTTAAAAATTCAAAAAAGGAAAATAAACATATGTTATAAAAAATACGAATCTTTTTCATGAAACATTTAAATTTTAACTTTTGTGTGGTATAACGATCCGTTACATGACGCTAAAGAACGAGGAGCCCGAAGGTGATCTTTCGCCGTGGACACTTACGATTAGCGGCAAGGTAGAAACGGGTGGTCTAAGATACCCGTGGATACTTAATTGAAAACTGTTCGTGTGCTGCAGCCAGCGCTTCTAGGGCTTTGTGAGAATGTTGAATGGAAAGACGCTGTGAAAAGATTGTAAATAATTACAGTGCACCTTGTCGCCCATTAGCGGTGGCGAAAAAGGCAATTAAGTTGTTTGGGTCGGCTGATCTGAAGACGGCTTTCCGGCCACATATGGAAACGAAACAGCTGATCCAGGCGGGAGGTGACTATAAAAGAAGAGTGACGGGGCTAAAAGGAGGCTTTTTCTTCTTGAGGCTTCTTCAAGATAGAGCCTTTGTAGCTCGAGAAGAACCGCTCGTATCTCCGCTTCTGGAGTTTGCTTGATTAGAGACCGCCAGCGTTTCCGTTGCTAAGAAGTCGACCTTCGACTTGGGAATTCCATTCCCGTTATTTTGCTAATTTTCTTTTTACTTTGCATAGAAGTAGGTAGCCGAGGGTGACCTTTGCTCTAAATTTGGATCGACTTGCATCCCGAGTTTTCCTTCACGAACCCCAGCGTGATACGCACTCTGAACTTTCGAACCTTGGTGTGAAAGCCGACTGTGCTAATCGTCAGCCTGGAGGTGATAGTGTCAGCTTTTATTACCGGCACTAATTAGCCAACAATTCCAGTGATTAGAAGCCCAAGCCATACTGTATCCGGTATCCCACGCATCCTTATTGTGTGAATGTCATCTCAGCACGAGATCTCAGAATATTTAGAAATCTACTAAATCTGTATATAGCTGTACATAATTTATTCGCCTGAATAAAATATTTAATCTAGATTAAACAGTTTTCTAGCCTGTTTCATTGACGGCTTCGCCTACAATATCTCCAGTACGTTACAGTAAGATTTTTTTTCAAGAAAATCAGAAAATTTAATCTAAAGTAAATAATTCTTTAATAGTTTAATAGGTATTTATCCCTATTTTTACACAGACTATGCAGCTGAAGTTACATGCAGTTGAAACAATTTTTTTTTAGCAGTTGGAACAAAGATTTTTAAGACTATGTTTAAAAATTCAAAAAAAAAGGAAAATATATATGTTATGAAAAATACGAATCTTTGTCACGAAATATTTAAATTTTAATTTCTGTGTACATAAGGTTTAACCTAAAGTGATCATTTTTCAAGAAAATCGGAAAATTTAATCTAATTTAAAGTAAATAATCTTTTAATAATTTAATATCTATTCATCCCTATATTTACACAGACTATGTAAGTTGTGTTAGTTAAACTTTTTTTATGTTATTAAAAATCAAACTTACATATTTATCTATTCTACCCGTTATTAAATATAATTTAAAACGAAATCTATACTGCATTCTCCTTTTAAAAAAATCTTAAATTTCTACTAAAAGATTTGGGCATAGTAATAATAATAAACGAGTAATATTGATGCAATTAGATTAATGAAAAAATAACAATAATTATAATTTTGATTTTTTCAAAGTTATAAATCGAACATTTTTTAGTCACTTAACCCTATAAGAAAGCTAGGTTAATAATCAGTAAAAATTTCATTTTTTAAATATATAATATATTAGGCTATAAAAAACTGATAGTTTGATTTTTAAAAGATAACAGACCTCTTAACTCTATATATATCATTCAATATAAATAACCGTCTTCTAATTTACCGTAATTTCACTACAATTTGTCTTTTATGTGATTTAAAATAGAATCTCGTCTTTCCTCATCACCGAGAATGAGTTAATAAACGAACTGACCTTTGGAATCAATTCTTTTGTCTAGTGGGGAATGCTATTTAATAGATCGTGTATAGAGGATTTCCCCATTGTTCAAATAGAAATGAATGAAGATATCCATGAAATGGTTGGTGTTTCAATGTTAAAACATCGTGCAACAATACCAATTTTGTGATGAACACATTTGTACTAGACGCTATGATCCTTGGAAATTGAGTAAGGAAAATCAGTATTGCTTTTACTGATAATATGTATGTATGTATATATATGTATATATATATTAAAATTATATATATATATATATATATGTATATATATATATATATAAATGTATGTATGTATATATAATGTATATATGTATATATATATTATGTATGTATGTATATATATAATATGTATGTATGTATGTATGTATGTATAATATGTATATATATATATTAATATATACTGTATGTATGTATATATATATATATATGTATATATGTATGTATGTATATGAAGTATGTATAATATATATGTATATATATATAATATATATGTAATATATGTATATAATATATGTATATATATATATATATATAAATGTATATGTATATATATATATATATATATATATATATGTAAATATATAATATATATATATATATATATATATATATATATATATATATATATATAATATATATATATATATATATATATATATATATATATATATATATATATATATATATATATATATATATATATATATATATATAAATATATATATATATATATAATATATATATATATATATATAAATAATATAGAATAGGAAAAAAGAAACAAATGGAGGGGTCTATAGGGACAGGACAAAGTGAGGGGTCAGCTAGCATGAAGTTAGAAGTAAAAGTCCCTTAACACCTGAGTCAACATATCAGTCAAAAACTGTGGGAAAATCTCAAGGAAAAATCTACCTCCGATAGCGTGCATCTCCTTTATGTTTGGAAATTTCCTAAATTGTCCGCTAGGACAATGTAGAATTATAATTGGTTATACCCCTTCTCTGAGGGCTTAAACTGTAGCCTCAGTGGTCAATTTAGGTTAGAGGTTAAAAGGGGCAAAGTAAAAGGATGCCGGAAGTTTTGCCTTAACTTAAGATTTGAAACCCCTTGAGAATTTTCTCGGACTGTCTTGATGTTTTATATGAAATATCTACATTAGTTTAACGATCTAATTTACTTTCCCTTATTATATATATATATATATATATATATATATATATGTATGTATACATATCAGGTAAAACAAACAATCGTCATAAGAGTCCACACAAGTTGCTAGGTCAACAACGGAGATAGCATTAACAAAGGAGGAATAATCCTTACAGAGGAATTTATCGTTGTATCAGATACTGCTGTAGTAAGGTTTAACTTTACATAAGTGTGCAATAATACTGCATAGTCACAAATAAAACGTTACTTATTTAATCTTTTCAAAGACTAGAGTTCAGAATTATCCTTTAGAAGCAACATTTATTTGGGTGTTTAATGAATTTTAATTACGTTATAGCGGCAAGGATTACCATCAAATCGAGGGGACCAAAACAATATATCTTAATTAATTTCATCGGGAGAGTGAAATACTATATCATTATAGAGGAATTTATCGGCGTATCAGATATTCTTGTAGTGAGGTTTTACTTGATATAAATGTTCAATAATACTGAAGCCACAAATGAAACATTACTTATTTAATATTTTCAAAGACCAGAATTAAATCCTTAGGACAGCATTTATTTGGGGGTTTAATGAATTAATGACGCTATGCGGCAGATTACCATAAAATGGAGGAAAAAACAATATATTAAGCAATTTTATCAGAGTAAATATAATATCCTATAGAGGAATTTAAATGTATAGATATTCTGTAGTAAGGTTTACTTTATATAAATGTGCAATAATACTGCAGATAACAAATGAAACATTACTTATTTAATTTTTTCAAAGACCATAATTCATTATTATCCCTTACAGCATTTATTTTGGGTTTTAATGAATTTTAATAACGTTAGCTCAAGGATTACCATCAAATCCAAACAAAACCCCTATATTGAATCAATTGCATCAGACAGTACAACACACTATCCTTAAAGAGGATTTATCATTGTATCATATATTACTGCATGAGGTTTTACTTTATATATGTTAATAATACTGCAGAGCCACAAATGAAACGTTACTTATTTAATCTTTTCAAAGACCAGAATTCGTTATAGGAACATTATTTTGTAATGAATTTAATGACGTATACGGCAAGGATTATCATCAAATCGAGAGGACAAAAACTATATCGTAATTCAGTTTTCACCAGGACAGAAATATAACATTATATAGGGATTTATCGTTGTATAAATATTCTTGTATAGGTTTTATTTTTATAAATGTTGTAATAATAATGCAGATACAAAATGAAACGTACTATTATTTTTGAAAGACCAGAATTCAGCATTATCCTTAAACAGCAACATTTCTTTGATTTTAATGAATTTTAAGGACGTTTTATAAGGATTACCATCAAATAGTAGGATATAACCACTATATTGTAATAATTGCATCAGGACATGTATCCTTAAGAATTTATTGTATTAGATATTACTGTAGTAAGGTTTTACTTTATATAAATGTAATAATATGCAGAATAATAAAACATTATTTATTTTTTATTTAATATTTTATTTATATATTTTAATTTTATTTATTTTTTTTATATATATTTTATATTATATTAATCTTTTAAAAAAAGAATTCACATTATTAAAGCAATATTAAGGGGCAAAGTAAAAGGATGCCGGAAGTTTTGCCTTAACTTAAGATTTGAAACCCCTTGAGAATTTTCTCGGACTGTCTTGATGTTTTATATGAAATATCTACATTAGTTTAACGATCTAATTTACTTTCCCTTATATATATATATATATATATATATATATATATATATATATATATATATATGTATGTATACATATCAGGTAAAACAAACAATCGTCATAAGAGTCCACACAAGTTGCTAGGTCAACAACGGAGATAGCATTAACAAAGGAGGGATAATACTTACAGAGGAATTTATCGTTGTATCAGATACTGCTGTAGTAAGGTTTAACTTTACATAAGTGTGCAATAATACTGCATAGTCACAAATAAAACGTTACTTATTTAATCTTTTCAAAGACTAGAGTTCAGAATTATCCTTTAGAAGCAACATTTATTTGGGTGTTTAATGAATTTTAATTACGTTACAGTGGCAAGGATTACCATCAAATCGAGGGGACCAAAACAATATATCTTAATCAATTTCATCGGGAGAGTGAAATATTATATCATTATAGAGGAATTTATCGGTGTATCAGATATTCTTGTAGTGAGGTTTTACTTGATATAAATGTTCAATAATACTACAAAGCCACAAATGAAACATTACTTATTTAATATTTTGAAACACCAGAATTCAGCATTACCTTTGACAGCAATATTAGCTTTGAGGGCTTTAATGAATTTTAATGACGCTATGGCGGTAAGGATTACCATCAAATATGGAGGACAAAACCACTATATTGTAATCAATTGCATCAGGACAGCTACACACTATCCTTAAAGAGGAATTTATCATTGTATTAGATATTACTGTAGTAAGGTTTTACTTTATATAAATGGGCAATAATACTGCAGAGGTACAAATGAACTATTATTTATTTAATCTTTTTTCAAAGACCATAATTCAGCATTATCCCTAAGCAACAGCATTTATTTTGGGGTTTTAATGAATTTTAATGACTCCGATTAACAGCTACACTAACCACTTCACTCTGTCGCACGGTTTATTTTTACAACAGAGTCAAGAGTATGCTTGACTCATTCTGTGGATAAATCCTTTCTACAGAAACAAAATTCCTTACTTTTCAAGACATCGTTGTTCGGAACAGCTGTCCACTTCAAACACGACAATTAATCTCGTGCTGTCTGCACGGAAGAAATTTTCCTTTCCAGTTACATTTTTGTGTTTTCCCTCTTCGACTAGGAACTTCCTCGATTTCATTATTTTATTTCGATAATTTATTTCTGTCTGTACCGCAATAAATGTTTTATGATACAGATATAACATTAGTTATGACCGCCGAAATGAAAACCTTTTTGATGGTTTAAACTTTCGTTTAAATTTGTTAATTTAACGTTAAACTTGTTTTTTTTTAGAATTTAAATCACGATAGACCAACTATTTTGGTGGTTGTGCCTTCGTGATGCCACGTTAACCCTTTAGCGAGCAGTGGTTCCACAGTGAAACCACCGGTAAAACTTTTTTTCTCTATTTTTTTTTAATGTGAATGTTTTTTCGGTTTTTTATGTTTTTGATACTTAAAACTTACAATAATTGATAGTACTACATTTAGTTAATTTTTTCTTTCGAAATATATGTAGTTAAACTTGATGTACCTGGAAGGTTAGTAATTCGATTTTTTCACTTATGACCCCAAACAAAAATATCTATTCAAATAATACTTATAAATTTTAAACTATTTATTTATTATACTTTTTAAGAACACTTATTTATTGTTCTTCCAATATAATTAAAATTTAAAAAAGTATTATATTCATGCTGTACAAGGAGATGGGTTTGTCAGTTAACCCCCCCCCCCTCAATCCCTTTTACTTTATTCTCTAATGCAAACCCCTCTAAGGATTGCAAATAAAAATTTTAATACATTTTTCATTTATAAGGTTCATAGGTAATACTTATAAACTAATTTTATTAAATATCAAAGAGTTTATGTAAATGACCTTTAAAGGGTTAATCCTCCGAGTGGAACACACCAATTAAAAAAAGTCACCAAACATACGCTAAAGGTTTATTGTGTCAATGGCCAAAGCGTTCTATGATTTTTTACTTCACCCTTTGTCGACTAGAATGGAATACGGGAAACCCACCCTCTTTACTGTCCTTTTACTTCCGGTTATAAATAGATATATAAATAGACATTATAGATTGTTAATTTTTAATACTATAAAGCTCGTTAAATCTCGAAGATCATCCCATAAGAAATAATAGATTCTAAAAGTATAAATAAAAGTATTCTTTAAGAAAATTATTTATATTATTTTACGAAAGTTATCCAAGATATTTAAGTGGTGCAATTAGAGATACATCTGTTACCGCAAACGAAATACTTCGAAATAGAGATTTACAAAGCCATGAAAAGCTATCAGCGTCTTTGTTCCTCAGGGAGTAGGGGTGCATCCCTCAATAAATGTCAGTCGAAGAGGGATGCAGTTTCTAAACAATCGACCTGACCCTCCTACCTCAAACACTGGCAGAAATGTGCATTACATCCATTTTCGGAACGTTTTTGGAGGTCGAAAATTGTACGTGACAACCGTTTTGAAGACATCATTGGTTTGGCGGAATTGTACGTGCGAACCGCTTAGAGGGTTAAAGCATTCTGACATTTTTGATCATTCTCAGAAATTAAGAATTTCACTCTTGATTTCGTTCCTCTCATACCAAACGGAAAATTTACAATAAAACAGATGTGGGGAACGATTTTACCATTAGAGGCCACATTTAAATAAGCAATTAATAAAGGAGGCCTCTTATTTTATTATATTTAGCAATAAATTCAAGTTTTGAGAAATAAATATAATTTATATTTGTATTATTAATTCATTACATTATATAGAAATAATACAAAACATTCTTGAACAATGACCGAATAGGTAGGGCACTACTCGTCGGTACTGGAGTTCACTGGTCTAAATCCAGGATCGTAACTAGGGCGTGGCAAAGGTGGCATTTGCCACGGGCGCATCATTCACATGGCTCCACACCGTGATGGAAATGGGATTCAGGAAGAGAATGATTCGACCCAAGTATCCCCTATATAATAATAGCCTAAGATGTCTCTCCGCGAATTTATGAAGCGGTTGTACTTGGAATGGATATAGGCATCCATGTTGGATTTTTTTATGAGTTAGGGATAGCAAAATTCAAAGCGAGTTCGAAATCCACCTCATCAATCCCTTTTCGAGCGTTTAATGCTATTATTTCAAGCCTTATTCTCCCTCTTATTCTATACTAAATTCATTATTGATAGGATGGCCAGGGCGGAGAGCAATATTTAAATTTCTGGACTGTTTTTACTTGACTCATTCTAACCATTTCCTTTATGACCTATAAGCTGGCACATGGGGTAAAGTGTGTGCCCATTTTGTCGTCGTACTTCTCGGGTTCAGTGTTCTGCCCCCGACGTAGTCTAAATGTTTAATCTAATAATTTCTGCATTTTCCTTCGAATTCTTATTTCTAAAGTTGTTTTATTATTTTTAAAATAAACTTTTACCATTTTTCAAATTTTTATGATTTTTATTATTTTTATTTTATTAAATTCACGTATTATCATTATTATATCAAGCCCGTTTTAAGAGCAGGCTATTAAATGTATCAATTTATCACATAATAAATAGGTAAAAATAACAATTTTTTCTAACATTATGACGTCATTCCTTGAACCATCTAATTTATTCATTTCTTATTTTAGATTATATAAATATCTTCTGCATTATTTTCATACGTTTTATCACTAAACTTAGATATTACGTAAATAATTTTCTTAAGGTAATATTTTGTTGCAAAATAATTCTTAGCCAAAAAAAAACCCATTTTTTTTACCTGCCTCATAGGGTACTTTACAATTCTGGAAAATTAAAAATTTTACTGATCCCGTCATATGACGGGCTATATGCTAGTGAATAAGAAAAAGTTGAGAAATAATTTTTCAAAATTTCTTTAAAGAGTAGAGTTAAAAGTCAAAAAGTTAGAACTATTAAAACAAAATTAGACGATAATTTACTTTTATTTTGTTTATTGTTGGGGTGATAGCTAAACTTTCGCAAATCATAAGAAAACTCGCAGTCGCTTGTCAGTTTTAAATAAAAGTTTGGTAAAAATATAATTACTACAGCAACCACTTTATGTCCGCAACGTACCCTTTACTGCTTCCATAGCACGTTACGATTAATATTCAGATTTCTTTTAAAATTGGGCAGGGTACATTTATCAAAATAGGAAATTTTAGTCAAGTGAAAGCGCACTTTCTGTACGTCATACTGAAATTATTGGTCAGTAAAGTATATATAATGTGTAAAAACGGAATTATGTGTAAAAAGTTAATTTTTAACATCGATAGAAATCCGTTTTAAATTGAGAAAGAATCCACAAACAGATGACCTACGATAAAACCATTGATTTATTCGCGCATGCTAAATCTAAAAAAATAATGATGTAAATGCTTTTTCTTTTTATACGATATATAAATATACTGTCATTAGGGTTTTATTTTGTGAATTCATTCTGAATATATATAATATACAGAGAAAATATGTTTATATATTTTCCCACTGTATTTGGTGGTTAGGGGCGCAGGCCAGTCTTTTGCCACGGGCGCTGTGACTCCTTCAATATTCTCAAATGAGAGGTAACGTGAATAATGGATCACAGTCAAAGAATAAAATTGGAAATTCACTTTAATTCTGGATTAAATACGGCTATTTACAAAGGAACGTTGATTCCTAAATCACCTAGAACTGCAAAGGATGGTTGCCGATAAAATTTCCTCACGATAATCACAGTCGAAATAAAAACAAGAGATTTAATAATCTCTTACAAATGGGAAGGCTTTTCAGGGTGCAATCAAACCCAATTTATCCCCCGTTTGGTATCGAGATTCTGCTGCTCCCTATATGAGCGGACTTTACGAATCTCCCGAACTAGCAAGCTCTCTGGTAAAAAACGAGAAAGTTTCCACGAGGCCAACACACCTCCGAAAAAAATGACGAAAAGCCCTGAATCGCAAAATTGTAGGCTTTTTATACCTGGGGGGTTAGTTACGGCAACTTGTTTTTTGGGTCAGTTTAGATCCCAGTTACATGAGAACTCCAGCTAAAGTTACAGTTATATTTTTTAGCAGAATTCTCATTCGCTGGCTGTCCCTTCACGGAATTTCCGAGCATTCATTAACGAGATCCATCAGGGGCGTATTCATCCATTCAGTCCAATTGTCAAGATCCCCGACTCTGCGACTCCACGCTATTGTCCAGGTACAGGTGTACTACGATCAGCTGTTTTGACGCGTGCTCGGACAAAGGGGAGTCTGCACAACGCCAAAGGATTGAGTTACGGCCTTGTTTAAATCTCACTGACGACATGGGAGTTCAGATTCCACTCTAATTAGTAGGTCCCTATCTCATTAGCTCTCGTGTATCAAAACAATAGACTGTAGTGTTCCAAGCCAAATCAAACTTTCCAAAAGTATTGAGTCATTTATTTATCATAAAAAGTTCAAACTTAAAATTTTTTGTATCCACATAAATGTAGTAACATCTTATAACATAAATATTTAATTAGTTTTAATAGCCAACTATATGTTTAAATAGCATATCAAATAAAATAATGTAGTAAAAATATTTTTTGATAAACTTATTACTAAAGAAATAAAAAAAATAAAAAAAAAATTACGTAAGAAATTATAAAATATTTACATAAAAAGTAACATAGCAATAAATTTTATTGATTTTCTTTTCAAATGTTGTTATCTATATAGATAAATAATAATTAATCCCAGAGCTAACTTTTATGAGGGCCGCACAAAATCCCACAGAGGCCGCAATCATTCCCCACTTATGCATTAGAGATTCGTTTAAAGATGGTAGTAATTTTTCATATTTTATATTAGAGATATCTGAAAGTAAAGTATTTAAATTTCGGTCTAATAAATTTAGAAAGGCAGAACTTTGACTGTTGCAATTTAACTCAACTCCACCTCTATATCTGAAGCTTATGAGAACGTTGAATTGTAGATTTCAAATCCTTTTACGGAACTTCAAAGCAAGGACGATAAATTAATTTTAACTTCTGTAATAAATTATATGTGCGCGTATATTAAGATACCGTCTTCATAATAAGGATAGTCTGACAATCCAGCTAGACGGTAATTTACTTGAAATGATATTCCGACAACGTATTGTTAATAAAATTTACTTTGTCTCTAAGAAAGAAAGGTGGAGTTCAAGAACTTTTTGAGTTCACATTTTAAATAACATAAAAGGATAGTATTACTATCATGTTAATCATTTACCTATCATTATTCCTGAATAGAAATTTCATTAATACCTGCCATAAGAAATAATATATATATATATATATATATATATATATATAATCTATATATATATATATATATATATAGTATACATATATAAAATACATATAATATATATACAAGATATATATATATTATACATACAATATATATATATAATATATAAATATATATATATATATATATATATGTATAATTTATATATATATATATATATATATATATAATCCAATACTATATGAGGAATGGTTGTCAAGTCGAAAATCGCCCCAGAATTAATAAACTGTAGTAAACTTGGGGATCTGGGTTTTTGGTCACGAGAAATCGATTGGCATCGGTTTTTACGAGCTAAGGTCACGTAGTTCGAACTACAGATAGGGCCGGGTTCGAACCCCGGTGCGGGCAAACTTTTTTCTCATGAGTCCAAACCAAGTGAAAATTGGTACCCGTGGGGTTTTCGACCAAGAGGAATCGATTGGCTGTAGTTCTGACGAATAATAATAATAATAATAATAAAAGTCTTTATTGATTTGTCTTTATTCTTTGATATCGGTTTCCATTTTTATTTTCTATCAACTCTAAATATTAAATTAATGTAGCAAAGTATATATATAACACATAAACGATATAGTAAAAAAAAATAATGCAAACACAAATTTTGAAAACCAACCACAAAAAATTAAAAAATAATGCTTCACTAACGTGCCGAAACAACCTCGCCGTTCAATTTCCAAAGCCACACTAAACACAGAGCATATAACTTATCAAAGTCCGTCGCCGCGTTAGTGCGTCGTCGGCATACCAGGAGGTGCCGCTCTGACGCGCCAGTGCGTCGGTGGCAGCGAACGTGTTAAGGAACTGATTTCGATTTCAAATCACCGTCAACAAAGTTCGACATTTCAACATTCATCAGATTTCAAGATACATTTTCAACATGCAGAACGCACCTCTACATAAATGCTTCAAGGAGCCGAAATTTTGGAACAACAAGCGATCAACTCCATTATACCCGCAAATGGAGAACTAGAAGATACCGTCATTGTCAGAATGCTTCTCCATTACAACACATTCAATCTTTACACTGCTACTTTGTACCATTTCTTTAATTGTATAATTTTTTGTTATCAATTACATTTTATTTTCTATGACTTTTCAAACTTTACCTTTGTATAGAATAGTTCCCTCTCCAAACAACTTTGTTTAGAATAGTTTACAATGGTGCACTTTAACCGGTTATCTTTTCTCTAATTGGTTGCACAAATTTTCTTATGGCATGTATTGTTTTGATAAATCACAATTGAAAATTTAAATCTTCGAGTTAGCTTCGATACCTGTTTTCTCCGAGCGGAGCTCGGTCACCCGGTACTATGCATATATACATACGTATGTGTGTGAGAACATAAATAAATATTATATTTCTATATATAAGTATATAAATATACATGCATGTAAATGTATTTACACACACACACTATATACATACATATATATATATATATATATATATATATATATATATATATATATACATACATCTATATTATATATATATATATACATATAAATACATACATACATATAATATGTATAATATATATATATATATATATACATTTATATATAAACATAAATAATACAAATAAATATACTATATATATATATATACAATATATAATCAGTTCAGTATTTCCAGATATTATCTCCTGGATAAAGACATTTTACCTCTTTGTTAGTATAGATGAATTCTTTTATTTTATCTCTTTAAATCAAAGTGGAAAGGCTACTGGTATAGAAGCTTTTAATCCCACAAGTGGCTTGAACACTGAAGGCTAGGGATCAACATACTTCTACCATCTGAGAAGTAGAAAGGAAGCGGTCTTTCTCGATAACTGAACACATCAGTTTCCTGTTTTATTGCAGACACTGATGAATCAGTTTGCAGCCTATTAATATTTATGGTGTTTCTACAATTATTCATGCTTTTAGTCGAGTTATAAATGTAATTTACATAGAAAGTAGGACGATTAGGTTACAACTGGTAAAATTTCTTAAAAGTTCATTATGAAATAGATCGAGATTTCTTCCTTGAAATTCGTATATTAATAACTTAAAGTTATGCCCATACACCAGGCGATTGACTAATGTTATTTTATTCGTGTGTATTTGAGTTTTAGTATTTTGTATACAGCTGTGTATACGAGAAATAGAAATTAAGATAAATCATTACAAATTGAAATAAATATTTAAATGATAATCGAAAATAGTAGAATTTTATATCAATTTTATATTTTGCTATGGTTTCCACTAGAAGCAATCATTTTTTTTAGAAATTTATATCTTATAATTATTGTCATACTTTATAGATTTTTTTCGAAAAAAAGAGGGTAAAATGCAGCTCATATATATATATATATATATATATATATATATATATATATATATATATATATATATATATATATATATATATATATATATATATATATATATATATATATATACATACATATATACATATATGTAGTAAGACGGACTTTACAATGGGTGGTTGCAGTCATGGCCCATAAAAATGATACCGTTTTAGCTAAAGACTTTTATTATGGAGGATGGGTTCCCACTTCATCATAGGAACCTCATAAGATATCATAGGGACCCTTAACACCTAAGTCAACATACCAATGAAAATCTGTGGGAAAATCTGCCTCCGACAGCGTGTATATCCTTTTTGTTTGGGAGTTTCCTAAATTGTCCGCTAGGACAATGTACAGTTATAATTGGTTATACCCCTTCTCCGAGGGCGTAAACTATAGCCCAGTGGTCAATTTAGGTTAGGGGTAAAAAAGGGGAATGCAAAAGGACGCGGAAATTTTTAGCCCTTGACTTAAGTTTTGAAAACCCATGAGAATTTTCTGAGGTTGTCGTTGGGGTTTTATACAAAATGCCTACATTAGTTTCCCGATGCAGTTTACTTTTCCTTGCACCCCCCCCCCCATATATATATATATATATATATATATATATATATATATATATATATATATATATATATATATATATATATATACATATATATGTGTGTGTATGTACAGATGTACGTATGCATATACATATATACTTACATGATCATTACACTTAATGCTTGCTTTAAATAGTGTGTAAGACTCCCCTTTGTCCGAGCACGCGGCAAAACAGCTGATCGTAGTACACCTGTACCTGGACAATAGCGTGGAGTCTCAGAGTCAGATATCTTGACAATCGGACTGAGTAGACGAATACGCCCCTGATGGATCTCTTTAATGAACGCTCGGAAATTCCGTGAAGAGACAGCCAGATAGTGAGAATTCAGTTAAAAAGTATAACTGTAACTTTAGCTGGAGTTCTCATGTAACTGGGATCTTAACTGAGAAAAAAACAGTGGCGGGACCGTAACTGACCCCCCCCCCAGGTATAAAAAGCCCACAATTTTGCGACTCAGGGCTTTTCGTCATTTTTTTCGGAGGTGTGTTGACCTCGGGGAGGCTTTCGTCTTTTACCAGCGACAGCTTGCTAGTTCGGGAGATTCGTAAAGTCCGCTCATATAGGGAGCGGCAGAATCTCGGGACCGAACGGGGGATATATTGGGTTTGATTGCACCCTGAAAAGCCCCATTTGTAAGCTCCCCATTTGTAAGAGATTGTTAATTCTCTTGTTTTTCTTTCGACTGTGATTGTCGTGAGGAAGTTTTATCGGCAACTATCCTTTGCAGATCTAGATGATTTAGGAATTAACGTTCCTTTGTAAATAGCCGTATTTAATCCAGAATTAAAGTGAACTTCCAGTTTTATTCTTTGACTGTGATCCATTATTCACGTTACCTCTCATTTGAGAACATTGAAGGTGTCACAAGTTCTTTAAGCGTTTCTAGCTATTATAAAGACATTATTCACGAGATTCAATATTATTAGTTGACATTTATCGAACATAAATATCACTGAAAAATATTTTTCCTTTTCACATAGACTGACGTCTTTAGAACCTAATAATAAAAGTATTTAGCAACGTAAGAAATTCGTTCCTTGTTTTATGAAAATGTTCTCATATATATATTACATTAGCTTCTTTTAGAGACATTTTAAACTCATACGAAATAGTGAAAGTGTTGTAAATAAATGATTTAAAGCGACACAGTCACAATAAACATACCTTTTTATTCATTATGAAGTTATAATGTTGCAAATTCTAACTGTAACTGCTAAATGCTAGTTGAAATTTCTAATTCTAATATTTCAATAAAATGTTTTACAATATATTAGATATGCCATAGAATATTTTAATCAAAAATTGAAAAATTAATATTTTTGTCAAATTAAGGCTACTGAGATCTTCATATACTACATACGGAATACTACATACGGAAATAAATATTGTCTTCATTTACAAAAATTATTTCAATTCTATGTGATTCAAGGAAATAGTACTGTTAGTAATCTACCAAGCGTAACTTCTATTTTTTTTCCTTAGAACAATTTGTTTAACCCGTCATTTTAATCTTCCGAATCTGTGCTTCTTCGTGCATGAAATTTACTGCAATGTAATCGTTAGAATTGAAGATTCGGAAGTTTATTAGTTTTTCTTGGAGTGTGTGCCAACTGCTGCGTAGAAAGTATTTATTTATTCGTATCTGTAACTGCTGACCTGTCAACCGTTATTTTTTTATGGTAGTTCTATTTCATTAGCCGGTCGCTAAACCCATCAATTGCTCATTTATGGTACTTTTATATTGATGGATAACATTCTTCTCATTTACCGTGAATTTCACTGTTACTAAATACATAACTGCTACGTAGAAAGTATTTATTCGTGTTTGTAACTACTGATCGGTCAACGGTTTATATTTCATGGTAATCCTATTGCTCCATCAATGAATAACAAAAATTATCAATTATTCAATTATAATTCTTTTATATTGATGGATAAAATTCTTCTCATTTATCACGAGTTTTACTGTTACTAAATACATAATGCTGCGTAGAAAGTATTTATTCGCATCTATAACTTCTGACCTGTCAACGGTTATATTTCATGGTAATCTTACTGTTACATCAACAAATAACTAAAATTATCAATTATTCAGTTATAATACTTTTATATTGATATATAAAATTCTTCTCATTTTTCGCGAGTTTTACTGTTACTAAATACATACTACTGCATAGAGAGTATTTATTCTTATCTGTAACTGCTGACCTGTCAACGGTTTATATTTCATGGTAATCCTACTGTTCCATCAATAAATTACGAAAATTATCAATTATTCAATTATAATTCTTTTATATTGATGGATAAAATTTTTCTCTTTTATCTCGAGTTTTACTGTTACTAAATACATACTGCTGCGTTGAAAGTATTTATTCGCATCTGTAACTGATGACTCGTTAACGGTTATATTTCATGGTAATCCTACTGTTCCATCAACAAGTAACTGAAATTATCAATTATTCAATTATAGTACTTTTATATTGATGGATAAAATTCTTCTCTTTAATAGCGAGTTTTACTGTTACTAAATACATACTGCTGCGTAGAGAGTATTTTTTCGCATCGTAACTGCTGACCTGTCAACTGTTAAGGCCCCTCTACACTATAGTCCACTGTAAGCCATTGTCACTGTCTGCAGGGGGTATGGCTTATCGTGGTCAAGGATGGCAGAGAATAAAATGGCCTTGGCGGAGGATGGCTTTTGAAGCGGTTTTTCTCCGAAGATCAAAGACAGCTAGCATGCGATACGAAAGAGACTGTATGGAAACGTCTACGCACTCTGTTCGTTTAATGGCCCAGTCTGTGGATGCAACCCGTGAACCATCCTGTGATTTTTCATGTGTAGCTATTCAATTTCCTTTCCGTTCTCTAGGGCAGTGATATCTAATTCTTCACATGTACAATTGTACCTTGGCCATCTTGTTTGCTCTCAACACTCATTAAACCCTTAAGCAAAATTTACCTGACTATCTTATCTCTTTCAGAGTTTTAGAGTATGATAATAGATTTAAAGGATAGTGAAGTTAGTTACATTTAACTGTACTCTTTTCTAACAAACGTTATAGAACAGTTCCCTAAGTTTGTTAAACCTTTTTATCAAATGACGGTCTTGAGCAAACAAAGAACAATATATAGAGCAGTAGATACCATAGTTTAGAAAGTAAATAGGTTTAAATCTTCTTCTTTCCATTGCATTGCATAAAGGCTAAGTGATTAAGTGAATAAGAGATAAGGTTTAAAGCCAAATATTGCAAAATAAACAAGTACTAGTAAATAAACAAATTTGGTCGAAAATTCTCTAACTACTGTGGCAGAAATACTAGCAGGAAGTGGCAAAAATATGGAAATGACGTTCATGAAAATTTACAAAATTTACTGTGTAGTCGGAAATCTATATTAAATTATACCTGAATCTAATTACATTAATTCAACTGCAATTTTATATTGACTTCATCACATATTTTTACTTGTACATAAATTTCTATAAAACTATCAGGATAGTATTTACCCTGTTTTATTTAATTTTTTTCTTTTTGTTTGATTTTTCGTAACTTTCCCCCCATCTGATTTTTATTTTTAAAATATGGTTATAAAGGAACGAAATGCTTGGTTAGTTATTAAATTTAAAGCTGTGGTGATTTTTAATGTTAAAATGACATTATCAACTGACATCTTCAAATATTGCTTTCATATTAATTTCTTTTTCTTTCAAAGTTATCTTTGAGGTTAAATTACGAGTTTATCCACAGATATTTTTCACGATGTGAGCCACTTAATCCCCTATATAATAATAGCCTAAGTTATCTGTCCATCTGTCCTCGAATTTATGAAGAGGTTGGACCTGGAATGGATGAAGGCATCCATATTTAATTTTTGATGATTAGGGTTAGCAAAATTCAAAGCGAGTAAAGCTTATCTTCTCCTAAACTAGCGATCCTATTCTAAAATAAATTGGTATAAATGTGCTTCATATCACAACAAAAAGTACTTTCGTCTTTAAAACGTTCGAAATCTACCTCTTACCCCCTTTTCGAGCATTTAATGCCATTATTTCAAGCCTTATTTTCCCCGGTTAAGAGGAAGCGATTAAGTTTATCCACTCATCACATAATAAATAGTTAAAAACAACATTTTTTTCTAGCATTTTGACGTCATTCCTTTAATCATCTTATTGAATCATTTCTTATTTTAAATTATTTAAATATCGTCTGCATTATTTCTATTTGTTTTATCACTGAACTTAGATATTACGTCAATAATTTTCTTTTATATTTGACGTAAATAATAGATTAGGTACATATGCGATAATTTTAAATTTAATCATCGATTATTTTTTGTTGCAATGACAATTTTCTCTCCGGTATCGACAGCAAATTCTATCTACCTCCAGGGTGTAGAAGAAATGGTAGTTTCACTCCTTTACTTCCATTAATTACTGTGAAAAAAAAATTGGGAAGAACTTAACGGTAATTCCGACGTAGCTAAGAAAACTTTGAATTATCTTTCTAAATGAGTTCAACGTGATTCTAAACTGCATTCACAGTATCGGGAGACTTTAGAGGTGTATAAAGATAAATAAATCATTGAGAGTGTACCAGATAATTCTCAGCCAAAAAAATAAGCCATTTTTTTACCTGCATTATACGGTACTTTACAATTCTGGAAAATTAAAATTTTACAGATTCCGTCATACTGATTCCGTCATATGCTATTCAAATATGCTAGTCTTCAAATATTAACAGATATACATATCGTGAGTGTTAATGACATCGTAATAATCGTTATGAAGTATGACAGTCGAATAATCATTACATTCTGTGTGGCTAGGATTACAAGCATGGACGTATTGTTTAAGAACTTTAAGAGTTAATTATGATACATTGTAGCTTACCAACGAAATGTTTATTTTTTTTCAGTTATTTAGTAGTTCTTTGTATTTATTTCATAAGATAACAATGGATGTTTAGCGGAATTATACGTATTCTTAAGAAGGAGATTAATTGGTTGTTTCGGAACTCAACGACCAGTATTTTTTTAGTGGAAGGCTCATTAGAGCAGGATTTGAGGCATAGAGCAGATTCCAGACAACTACCTCTGTAACTGAAATACTTAATCTCTGTTTCCGAATGGCAGTGACTTTCTTATTAAGCCATCGTCCGTCTTTAACAAGAAGGTCAGATACGCACGAGGTGGTTTGGGAAATCAAAATAGACAGTCTGATGTTGTAAAGAAATGTTTGCAATTCTTCATTCTGTAATGGCGATCAAAAGGTTAAGGAGGGATTTGTTTAGAATTGTGCCATTTTACAGTCTATTTTCTACTTTCGTAAATATAATTTCTGGAAATGTTATTTTAACAAATCATAATGTGTATCGTTTGATACAATAGCAGATTCTTTTTAGTTTCAATGCCAGGAGCTGAGAATTTATCTTAACTCCTTGTTCAAGAGAATTCTCAATTTCCTTGCCGACTTGCTTGCCCCAGGAGGTAAATTCACTATATCCCGTATCTGAGGAGGGAAAGGATTCAGTTTCTAAATGTCCTCTTTGGATAGAGAAATCTCACTATTAACTTTTATAATAAATTGGATAAAGAGTTATTTCTTAATCCAGCCAACTATTGTTATGCTGATCCTAATAATAAAGAATGACTCTTGGCCATACTCGCAAGGTATCATTGATTCTTTTCTCTTGCCAAGCCCTCTCTACCATTGGACAGTTCTAAGATTTCTTATTGGCTCATGAAACTTAACATCAAACCCTTGACCGAGTGAAAAAAAGATAGCCCATATTGGACAGCAATTGGACCTATTAGGCTGTATTGGCAGATACATTAAAATACGTATACAAAAGGAAATTGGTCAACCCCTTTTTCTCTGAGGGCTTAAAATGTAGCCCCAGTGGTCAATTTAGGTTAGGAGTTAAAAAGGGTAAAGCAAAAGGACTTGGGAATTTTTGTCCTCGACTTAAGATTTGTAAACCCCTGAGAATTTTCTCGGGGTATCTTAGGGGTTTTATACAAAATGCCTACATTAGTTTCTCGATCTAGTTTACTTTTCCTTACACACACACACACACATATATATATATATATATTCTGTTATATAAAAAAGAAGGATGTTTTATGTTTGTTTGGGATAAACGAAAAAAAGTACTGAACCAATCATAACCAAATTTAGACACATGAATTCTTGGTATAACTGACAGTGCTAAGCTCTTATATCTTGAAAAAATATGTTAACTTTCATTAAAAATGTTAAAAATATACTGCATCTAAGTCACCATGCGTAAGTTGTTTTCATTATTTCATAAAACTTCTTGCATGAACAGTGATAAAATGTAAATCTTAATATAAAAATAAAAACCTCATGTACAAATAAACTTTGAACATAAATAAAATAAAAACTCCAAATGGGCATAGTTGTATTCATGTAAACTTATTGTATGAGAAACACGTACTTGTACGTTTTCTGACGATTGATACTTGAGCGCGGAACACGTACTAGTACGGTTTAGTGTAACAACATGGTTTGTTTACGAGTACAAAAATAACGGTACACACAGGAAAATGAAGCCGAATGTTGTTGTCTACTAAATAGATTCTGGAAAAATTTAGGCAAATAAAAACGAGTTTTTACATCAGTCGATGCGGAACCACAGAACGGGAAGGTTGATTTAAAAAAATCAATTTTGATTTAAAGTTAACTTTTTATTTATCCTTGAGAAAATGGTATTATATATATTGTGAAGACTCCCCTTTGTCCGAGCAAGCGCCAAAACAGCTGATCGAGTGCACATGTACCTGGACAATAACGTGACGTCTCGTATCTTGACAATCGGACTGAATGGACAAACCCTCCCTGATGGATCTCGTTAATGAACGTTAATGAAGAGACAGCCAGCGGATGAGAATACAGTTAAAAAGTATAACTGTAACTTTTGCTGGAGTTCTCATGTAACTGGGAGCTTAACTGAGAAAAAACAGTGACGGGACCATAACTGACCCCCCAAGTATAAAAAGCCTACGATTTTGCCACTCAGGGCTTTTCGTCATTTTTTTCGGAGGTGTGTTGACCTCGTGGAGGCTCTCGTCTTTTACCAGCGACAGCTTGCTAGTTCGGGAGATTCGTAAAGTCCGCTCATATAGGGAGCGGCAGAATCTCGGGATCGAACGGGAGATATATTGGGTTTTATTGCACCCTGAAAAGCCTCCCCATTTGTAAGAGATTAGTAAATCTCTTGTTTTTTCTTCCGACTGTGATCTTCGTGAGGAAGTGTTATCGGCAACCATCCTTTGCTGTTCTAGATGATTCAGGAATTTATATTCCTTGTAAATAGCAGGAATTTATATTCTTTTGTAAATAGCGTATTTATTCCATAATTAAAGTAAATTTCCAATGTTATAATTTGTCTGTGATCCATTATTCACGCTACCTCTCATTTGAGAATATTGAAGGCGTCACAGACATATTATTTTATATATGTTTATTTGTCTATTTATATATTCGTTTATATATTTCAATATAAAATACGAAATGTTGGTTAAAATATTAAATCGATCTATTGCAATTTAACTGAATAATTAAATGCCCGCTTCCGGTACAATTCCGCTGCGAAATGTACCCACACACAATGTGGTAAAATGTGTTATTCTTTTTCCATAAAATGATTGTTTAGTTTTATAAATATTAGCACGCAAAATGTTTTAAAAGCTAATATAATTTTTCAAATAAAATAAGACTTTTATTTAAGGGGAAACTTTCTGATTTATTAGAAACATCATGCACTATATTCCATGACCTAAACATTGGATACTGGGTTTTGTGGGTATATTCAAACAAACATGTAATAGGTGTATGGGAACTATATCTGTTTATTCTTTCCCCTCTCCCCCACCCCAAAATTTTTCCTCGTTGGCGGAAAAAATGTGACCCACCAATACACACATACCTTCGTTTCCTCCCAGGCAGGGCTTTCTGCACACACACACACCTCTGGAGCTCCTCTGAGCTTCGATAAGATTCCAAGACAGGAAACGGTGGTTTTGTCTGGTTGTTTGTTTGTTTTCGGAGGATGCCCAGTCGCAGATTAGGACCTTTTTCTTGTGTTTGTGTTGGTATTTCTGAGTTTTGTGGCAGATTTGAATCTCGTCCGAGGAGGAAGAGGAAAAGCTACTTCCGTGGAAGTCAGAATGGGATTAACAGAGGAACAGTGTAGTAACCTTTATTAGTAAATTTCTTATTAATTAAGTCTGGAACGCCACAATAGTGTGTATATAGTGAATCCTCGTCAAAATATACATTAAAGTTTGTTCACCTTTCTACTATATCAGAAGAATTTTCTTCACCTTGTTGTGCAAGTTTATGACTTTTAATTCTAAACTCAAGTGTCAAGTTCTTTAAAATTCGCTTCAATTATTTTGAAGAGTCATTTTAGAATAATATGGAAGAATTATAACGCTGTCATTCATATATATATATAGATATATATATATATATATATATATATATATATATATATATATATATATATATATATATACATATACATATATATGTAAGGAAAATTCTCAGGGGTTTTCAAAACTTAAATCAAGGGTAAAAATTCCCGCGTCTTTTTACATTCCCCTTTTTAACCCCTAACCTAAATTGACCACTGGGGCTGCAGGTTACGCCCTCAGAGAAGGGGCCTGGCCAATTATAAACCTACATGACCCTAGCGGACAATTTAGGAAATTTCCAAATAAAAAGGAGATACACGCTAGCGGAGACAGATTTTCCTAGAGATATTTTCCCACAGATGTTGACCCAGGTGTTAATGGTCTTGTAAATAGAACTTTATGCTAGCTGACCCTTCAGTTTGTCCCTATGATGAAGTGGGAACCCGTCCTTCAAAGTTGTCTTAATAAAGGTCTCTAGCTGAAACGGTATCATTTTTATGGCCATGACTGCAACACCCCATCGAGAAGTCAGTAACATTACATATATATATACATATATATATACATACATATATATATATATATATATATATATACATACATACATATATATATACATATATATATACATCTATACTATACATATACATATATACATATATACATATATACATATATATACATATATACATATATATATATATATATATATATATATATATATATATATATATATATATATATATATATATATATATATATATATATATATATATACATATATACATATATATATATATATATATATATATATATATATGTATAGATACTCATACAAACACACATACATACAGTTTTAGGCTGTTAGCCGCCTGCGTGCAAGGTAGTATTTGGTCGCCCCTTATTAAAGCTTATACATAGTAGATATGATATATGTGGCCTTAAAAATTTAGTCACCGACTTTGCATATATATATATATATATATATATATATATATATATATATATATATATATATATATATATATATATATATATATACATATATATATATACATATACATATATATATATATATATATATATATATATATATATATATATATATATATATATATATATATATATATATATATATATGTGTGTGTGTGTGTGTGTGTAAGGAAAATTCGCAGGGGTTTTCAAACTTAAATCAAGAGATAAAAATTCTCTCGTCATTTTGCATTCCCCTCTTTAACCCCTAACCTAAATTGACCACTGGTGCTACAGTTTACGCCCTCAGACAAGGAGACTGACCAATTATAACTCTACATGGAATCTATTAGGAAATATCTATTTAGGAAATTTCCAAATAAAAAGGAAATACACGCTGTTGGAGGCAGATATTTTTCATACAGATATTGATCCAGAAGTTAAGGATCTTGTACATGCTAGCTGACCCTTTAGTTTGTCCTGTCCCTTTGATGAAGTGGGAACCCATCCTCCAACGTAATCCTAATAAAGGTCTTTAGTTAATACGGTATGTAACCACGCATCGAGAAGTCCGTACCATTATATATATATATATATATATATATATATATATATATATATATATATATATATATACAGAGAAAGAGAAGAGAAGAAAGAGAAGAGGGTGATGGGAGAGTGGGAGCAAGAAAGGTGGTAGAGAGGGAGAAAGAGAGAGAGAGAGAAAACCGGTGATTGAAGAAAGGAAGCGAGAAAGAGGGGGTGAGGGAGATATAAAGAAGGAGCGAGAGAGAGAGGGGGAGAAAGAGGGAGATAGTGTATGACACAGAGAGAGAGGGAGGGTTGGTCTGGATACATCAATGGGATTGCTACGATTTTTACGATTTTCTAAAAAAACTAATTGATGAAGTGCTTTGAATCTTAACCACAAATAGTAAATGATATTTTTCACATATTTTCTTAAAAATTGAATTTACCGAATCATATAGGGGACCAACCAAAAATTAAAAATCAAAAGAGGAGTTTTTTTAACCTTATACTCTGTTGTTTCCGATGTCATTTGAACAACATGCACGAATGTGCCTTACGCTATTCGTATTAAGGCAAAGGGCTTTTCGTTTTAAAGAGCACCATTAACAACTTTTCTAAAGTGGGTCCTCGTAATTTTGAAGCATGGGCCAAGCAGAAGACCCATAGAATTGGCCTGTCATCCCCAAAGGTATTGATTGAGAATACAGCGGATCTTAGATCCGCTGTTCCAAAATCGCCGGGTTCCAAAATCGCGATCTCTTAACAATGAGATCTTTGCCTTTGCCGATTGAGCTGCCGCAGCTCCACCCTGTACGTTAATACAACTAAAGGACAATCAATATTTTGCTCTTCCGTATGAAACGAAAGTCAAATGTTGCATTTGTTGAAAAGTATCAGGCTGCTTCAAGTTGTTCTAATGGCAATCATTGACTTGAAGATTAAAAGAACGAGCACAATAGATGAAGTGAAGTAATCAGTGATGCTGTGTCAATTTTGACTTTCTGAAACTAGGCGTCATGCGTCGTTTCAACAGAATATCTGAAGTCATTGTACATTTAGCCGGTTTGTCGGAATCAGATTAAAAAATCCTGTTTATCAAAATTTAGTGCCTAACGTTAGGCCGAATTGTTAGGGTGCTGGCCTTCGGAACCGGAGTTCATGGGTTCGAGTCCCTCTATGGCATGGATGTTCGTAGTCGTTTGGAAACGGCTTTAAGCAGTAGGTCCCTGTCTCAATAGCCCTCGTGTTGCAAAAAGTAGACCGTAGCGCTCCAAAACCAAAATTTAGAAAACTCAGCGTTACTTTATTATTTACCTACACGTTGTGGTAAATATGAGTAATACCAGTATGTGTAGTTCTCATATTATACACCAGAGATAAATTAAATGTATATTTTATAAAATGAGAAGCAAGCGAGAAATTTTATTGATTCATTTTAAGTCTTAAAGAATTTTATTATAAAATAGAAAGCTTAGATTATAACTATCGTAAAACTGCTTAAATATTCCACTAAATATATGTCTTTGTCGATTCAACTAAACGACCAATCGATATACCAATTAAGGTTTAAAATATAAATACAAAACGTAACGGTCAATGTGAAGTGCATTCTGTGAGTTTGAGCTAGTGGTTTATTTGCGGTTAAATAGGCATGCTGCTGATTTAGCAGGAAAAATGTAGAGGATTCTAATGCAATGAAAAATCTTTGTTGTGTCTTTATATTTGATACTGCTTATTTAAACATGATGCTATAGCTGATAAATATCACTTTACGTCAGACTGTGACATCAAAGACAGAATAATTTCTACAGTAAAAGAATGCCTTTTACGGACAATCAACGCACGAAAGTGTAATTGTTAAAATAATTACAATTGCAGGGATTTATAAAATGTTATATAAATTTTAGTTCAAACATATTATTTTTTAATTTCTGATTGATACCTAAATTAGTCAATAAAAATCTGTTATTACAGTATCAGGAAAATGTCTAAGCTCGGCGACATCATAGTGTATTGCGGTTAATTAGTCATTAATTACCTGTTAATTAGATAATAATTAATGGTTCATTATTGCTACAGAATCACAATCACATTAAATTATATTAAAGTACTATCTGTATTCATGAGCTTTGCTACCGTGATTTTGTGTTAAAAATTTTTCATAGAAATGCCTTTTTTTGTACCTTAACATTTATAAAAAACACAGATATTTATTTGACGACCGTTCGTGTTCGCTGTATATTACAATCGAAAGAAAATTTTTTTTAAATAGTGACTATGTTGAAGTATATGTGATTGAAATTGACGGGAATATCTAGAGTGACATCACAAACGGCTTACGCCTGTCATAGTAGATGATCTGTGGAAAAATATCAGAGATATTTCAGCTTTACGTTTATATATAGATAAATATTTCCTAGCTCGATACTTAAATAATCCGGAGACGTTATTTGTTGAAAAGGCTGAGATTTTCAGAAGAGAAGTGATTTTCATTTCCATTCCCCTTTAATCCCTTTAAAATTCGAAATTTGGAAAATTCTGTCTGCCCACCTGAGGTGTAAAACGAATCCGGATGTGAAATTTCAGCTTCCTAGCTTCGTCATTCTTGAGATACAGTGATTAGTGAGTATACATCAGTGAGATACAGTGATTAGGTATTTGGATTTTACAAGTGTAGATTAAAGAGATATTAGAAAAAAAAATTCAAATTCCAACTCACATGAGTATTTTATTTAAGGATTGATATACATTTTGAGACTTAAAATCCTATCATTATAATAGTATTTTAATTTTAAGGAAAAAATATTCTTAAGAACAGCTACTATTTATTTTATATTGAATCAAAAACAGGGTATTCTAATAAGCATTTCTCAGCCCGAAAGATATTGGGTCCCTTTAATAATTAATGGTCCCTTTAATGGGTGTCCCTTCAATGTTGCGACAAAATTCTAGGGGAGGTAAGGCACATCTTAAAGATGAAAAATTTCTCTAGAACCTATGGGCGTGGAAAAGTCAGGGGTAAGAGGTAGAATGGGTTGAAGGTTTTATATACCTATACATACCGTTCAACAATCTTAGCAATAGAAAGTAACAAGATTCTAAGAATTCTAGAGTTAATCTAAAAAAGCGTCGTTTAAGTGAGAGAGACTATACGTATAAATGAGAGAAATGTAAAATTATTTTCCATAGGTTTCGCCGGGTCCAGAAAAAAAAGATACGCATAACTGAGAGAGTTGGATAAATGAGGGGCACATAAGTGAAATTTCTCTGTATTTTATAATACATCTCCTTAACATTAATTTAAAGATTTGG
>CM063506.1:37989741-38073741 GCA_032207245.1 Pardosa pseudoannulata
GTCTCTACTCAGGCCTACGTGTACTAATCACTTACCTGTGATCAGAGTGTTTTTTTTTATAGTTGTGAAATGGTGTATATAGCCGAAATAAAGCCATTAATCAAGATACATCTGATTCTTCCTTGTGTCTCCTGAAACAGGGACCGGATACGTTACAAGCGTAATAATGCATTGTGTACATGAAAGTATATGGCAGTTTTAATTCGTTATAAAATCAGTTAGATGAGACGTAGTTGTTTGTCTGCTAGAATTGAAAAGCAAATTTTAGAATTTCAGTTTTAGTTGTACTTATGCAGGTAGATAGTTTATTTTTTTTCCTCCTGGCAGTATCTGTATCAAAGATGACAGCTGTGTAGCAAAAGGTGTTTTTTGTCTTGCAGTTTGCTACTTGTGAATCTGTTATTGCAGGTCATAAGGAGTTAAAATGTGATCCTCCGTAACGCCAACAATTTCGTCGATGACATAACTCGCTTAAAATAACCGGTTGTCCGTGTAAGGGTAAAAGTTGAAGACGACTGAAAGTTTCGACGCGTTGGATCTATGTTGCGTGGCAAATGGAACTTACATTGCATACTTAAAAGGTAAACTAGAAATGTTGCCACATCTACAATGCATTTTGATATTGTTTCTTTTAGTTAGAGAAAAATTAAACCAATTTAAAGCTGCCATATTCTTTTATGCATACCCTGCATAGAGTTGTAATAATTAACGGATGATCAAAATAGTCGTTTTTTATGTTCTGTGAATGACACATGTTTGATATCTCTAAAAACAACTTTAAATTTCAAGAGAAGCTCAAGCATGGAAATATCGATTTTGAAGTCCGTTTTCTAAGGCTGTGTGCTGCTAATGTTGGGATATTTCTTCCAATATTATTTTATAAATTATATATTTCGCAAATGAGTTTCTTTCAAAGAATGGTGTACATTTGTACCAATATTTCGTAATTAAAATACTAAATTTAAGGTATCCGTCTACGTTCGGAGAACTTTTTTCTTTAAACGTAGAAACTAGTTCATGTTTTTACATTTTTAGATTTATTTTTTATATTATCATAGAGAATTGCACTTAAATTTATTCCTGGAGAAGTTTTTATAAAATTTCTAATAAATGAATAAAATTTAGTAAAAAAAAATCGAGTTTTTTCAAAAGGTCTAATTTTTTAATAAATTAAGTTATTTCAATATTTTTTGATGCAACACATTCCTTATACACTGGAGTAGTGAATCACCTAAAATCTTTGCTTAATTTACATTTGGTAAAAAATTTTGGTCCTTCAAAATCACACACATTGAATTTTTAACGAATCTTCATTACCTTTATATCTAACTATGACTGTAACAGTATTAAAAATTATCCAAATTTAAAGCTTTTAGGTCATTCCCTAATAAATACTATCAAAAGCATTCATAATAATTTTTAACAAAATATTTTAAGAACTTTTTGAGAAATCACATTTCAAGTTTCAACATATTATTAAAAATACCGTTCTGAGAAAAACGCATTTGAAGTTTATGAAAGCAACTTTAACTATTAAAAAATTAAAATACATGTTTAAAATCCCCCACACTTTCTTGCTTCAAAACTTTCTAATTGCCAATTTGCTAATTATTAAAAATACTAGAAAATGTTTAAACTAATCTTCATGAAAATTTAAAAAGTTTTGTCCAAAAAATGCTCTTTAAAAGGATTTAAATTCACAACTTTCGGTTTCGAAGTCGCTACTTCCGTTTTGTTTTGACAGCTGTCACTGATGTTTAAATAACTGTAACTTTTCTTTAAAATGCCGTAGAAACAAAGCAAAAACATATTTAGAAGCCTAAAAGTTGAAATTTTACAATAGAGAAACTAAAAAAAAATTATGATTTTTGGCAAAAAAAATGACGTTTTCAACGTAGACGGATACCTTAAATGCTTATCACTTATGAGGAGATCAATGTCAAAGAACACAATCTTCATAGCTTCAACTCAAAACCAAGAACTTTCTCATTTTGACTTCAGGCCAAACTTTAATGGATTTAAGGTATTACTCATCTGCGGCAGTTACTCGTGAGAATGAACCCTGCCCAGAAAGAAGTAATGATTTCAAGAACAGTAAGCTAAAACTTAAAGCTGTTGGCATTACAACACGGGAGAATTAAAAAGCCACTTTTTTCCGAGTAACTCAGTCGGTGGCCTTGTTTCCCCTTGCACTTAGGAGTTTTTAGAGGGCTGTAAACAATACCGGCGCTCAGAAAGAGAAACGGCATTTGGACACGGGGCCGTGGACCGACATTTCGAACCACTCGAAAGGGGAACTCGGCAAAACTGCAAAACTCTTGAAAGAGCACTCGAGCTTAGATAACAAGGAGAGCCTAAGTGTGTTGTATTGGTAGCTTGAAACCAAACTTCCCCTGGAAACAAGTTTCCATTAAGATTATTTCAGATTACAAAACTACTGCTTTCAATGAACGTGGTTTAGACTTCCTTTCCCCTTTTTATTTTGGTTGAGATGTAAAATATAGGGAAAAGAGAATTGTCAAAAGCTATTTTCTAATTTTTGCCAAAAGACAGAAATCTCTTCAAACGCCAAAACCATTTCTTTAAAGTAAGTATCTTACATTACACGCCGGATAATTAAATTACCAAATCCCGCATGTTGCTACCTTTCAGTAACAGAGTTAGAGGATTTGAAAGTTAGTGTTGGCATGGTTGCTTGTAGACGTTGGAAATCGGCTTTAAGCGATAGGTTTTGGTTGTATGATCTCTTACAGCAAAGAAGAAGGTGATTTTGTATCAAGGATTAAATTGTCGAGTGTTTAAACTATATTTAAAATGTATTACTAAGAGTAAATTGTAGTTTTATATGTATACCACAAAATGTCAAAACACCTTACAGGACACCGTTAACTAGCTTTTATTTCGGGATGGTTAGTCGATTTGAAGCGCTAAGAACTACTTTGTTGCTTCACAATTCATCCCTTGCAGCCTGGTTGGCAATATATATTCTTGAAATTCTAAATATGATCGTCAGTGTGTCTTACCAGATAGTGACATAAACAAATAGAATGATTATATCTCCGTTTTAAGTGCCTCGATTTCAATTAAAAAAACTCTGACATGATTGTGTAACATGGATTAAATTTTCAAATCTTTAAACTATTTTTGAAATATGTTAGTAATAATGGATTGTAGTTCTATAAATACAACACAAAATACAGTAACAATATATTGACAAAACTGTTTAAAGAATACCGATGACTATCAAATAGCTTTCATCTCTGGATTTCACCTTAATTGGCAATGAATATTCTCGGAATTCCAAAGACGATCGTCAGTCCGTCTTGTCAGATAGTGTCATGAACAAACAGAATGATTGCATCATGTTTGACATCTTCAATTCAAAGATTTCAATAAAAAAATTTTGACATGATTGTGTGTCACTTTAAATTATCAAGCCTCAAACTGCATTTAAAATATATTAGGAATGGTTGATTGTAGTTTTCTAAGTATAGCAAAAAATACAGTAGCGATATAATGACAAAACTGCTTAAAGGATACTGATGACTATCAAATAGCTTTCATCTCTGGGTTTCAGCCTGGTTGGCAATGAATATTCTCGGAATTCCAAAGGCGATCGTCAGTCTGTCTTGTCATATAGTGACATGAACAAACAGAAAGAATGTATCTTGTCTGATTGCAGCCAGCCCTGATTACTGTCTCGCATATTAATCTCCTTCCTAGAGATATCACTGCCAAAAAGAAGCCAGTCTCCGCATCCATTAGCGAGATTTAATTCGCCCGCCACACAGAGCGATCCCGGCCATAAAATACGCCGAGGCGAGCGCTGTGTTATACGATGCCGAGCGCTGCAGAAAAACACACACATACAAATTGTGGCGAGAAGTATAAACAACGGCGCCTTTGGATGTCTCAAAACATCCATCAACAAGCTGCCTGTATCGGGTGTCATCTCAACCAAATCAAGAAGGGCGGGGTTCTGGGACACACAACACAAAAAAGGAAGTCTTGTAGTAATTGAATAATTGTGCTGCTCGAGTGGTTCGCGAATCGTTGAAAACACACACACACACACAGAAGCATTTCATGTTCTGATTTCAGCTTGATGAAGAAAATGAAAAAAGTCATTTTGTGTCGAAGGCAGTGATGAGTCATAAATCTTCAAATTTACTGTAGAACGATATTTATATAGTTAGAAGTGTTTTTTTTTTTACAGCTTGTATCTTATATTGTTGCAAGATGATTAAAGGGTGAAAATATCAGGGAAATGGTGAATCGTTTTTAGAGAACTCATTCAGATGGATGATTTCTTGTTAATCTTCTTTGTATAAACATATATGTCAGGTTCGTAGTTTGCAAAGAAAATTGAAAAAGACATCCATTTCAGGTATTAAAAGTTTATTTAAATATCATTTTTCTTAATAGCCATTTTCTTTTCAATACAAGAATCAATCCAACAGCAGTCCACCAGTCCACCAGATTAACCTTTCTTTCTCTCCTACAATTTGGTACATCTGCTTTCATATACAGTTGTTTTACCCCCATATTCTTCTGCTTATATATATATATATATATATATATATATATATATATATATATATATATATATATATATATATATATATATATACACATGGTGTCCTGAAACGACCGCATAAACTCTGCACAGCTAGATTCCTCGTTAGGAGTACATAAAAACTGCCCAAAGAAGCGTTCCTGTATGATCCAAAGTTTAAGAGAAAAATACGAAAAACAAAGTATGACGTCACTGCCGGTGCAAGGAAAAAAACTCTATTGGGAATATCAACAACAGTATTTGTATATCTTTCCAGATGATAATGTTTCCGGCTGCAGGAACTTTGGTCTCTTAACGTGTGGGACGGCATACTTGGAGATTGCCTGCTTGGACCATATCTGTTGCCTGAACGGCTCTCCGGACAGTCGCGCTTGGTGTTTCTCAATAACCTACCGTTAGCGGCTATACAGGGACTTTGGTTCCAGCTTGATGGGGCTCCGGAGCATTTCTGTACTCCTGTACATAGTGGCTGGATATGGAATACCCCGGCCGCTGGATCGGACGTGGGGGTCCAGTTCTACGGCCGCCACGTTCGCCAGATCTTACACCGTTGGATTTTTTTTTTTTTTTTTAATATGGGGCCATTTCAAGAAACTGGTGTATTGACACGTATTGACAACACGAATGGACTTAGTTGCTCGTTTGCATTCTGCTTGTACTTCGGTGGACCTCGCGATGTTGCAACGTGTGATGACAGCCATTATACGGCGTGCTCAAGCCTGCCTCGACATGTATGACGGACACTTTTGAACATCTGCTTTAAAACTGTGCATATACTGCTGTTGATATGTTCAATAAAGTGTTTTTTCTTGCACCAGCAGTGACGTCATACTTAGTTTTTCCTATTTTTCTCGTGAACTATGGATCGTACAGATACACTGCTTTCGGCAGTTTTTATGTACTCACAGCGAGGAATCTAGCTGTGCAGAGTTTATATGGTCGTTTTGGGACAACTTGAATGTGCTTGTGTATGTATGCATATATACATATGTATGTATACATTTGTACACACACACATATACATATATAAATATACATTCATATATATGTATATATGTATATATATGTATATATATGTATGTATGTGTATGTGTGTATGTATATGTATATATATGTATATATATGTATATATATATATATATATATATATATATATATATATATATAATATATATATATATATATATATATATATATACATACATACATACATCATGCATACTTATATAAACTCTGTGTTGTGCACTTCAGCGAAGAGCAAGACTCTCCTGCATTCAAAATCTTTTATTTTTCCTTTCTATACTTTGATACTCTGCATAATTAAAATCTGCATAGTAAATAGATAATAGAAGAAAGTTAAAATCAACTATGTTATTTTTAACAAAGTGAATTTAAAAAATTGATTTTTTTCTGTCGTAAATTTTCATTCTGTAATTATTGCCAGAATTTTTTATCTGTCGTAAAAGAAGTTAAATTTAAAAAAAAGCTTATTATTAAAGAAGTAGTTTATATTTCTCTTTCGAGATCAGATAATATGCATTTAAACTTTTATTCAATAAAGATGTATTGATGCACTTAAAAAATAACTTTAGGAGAGTTTAATGGGGATGAAGAGCAGCAAAAAAAAAAAAAAAAAAAAAAAATCTTATTATTGAAAATTCTGATGCCGTGTGACCCGTCCACGTAGTTTCCCTGAAAATGTTTTTACGCTGATTGAACCGGAGGTTCGACGGCAACAGAGAGGCAATTGGATTTTAATGACTTCCTCCTGTTCATCCTAAATCTGAAGGCCGGGTAGGAAACTGCTATAGGAAACGATTTTTGCATTATCGGAACAACTTCCGCTTTTTGCAGGAACTAACTATCGAGGGGAGAGCAATGGCAGCACGCAGTCTATGGGGTGATCTGTGAACTTGAATAAAAATTGTTGATAGTGAGGAGCACTTCGACAATAGTCAACCTTTTAAGGATATACAGTCAAACCTGTCTATCTCGAATCTCTTGGGAGTAAAAAAAAAAATCGAGATAAAGAGGTTTCGAGATACACAGGTTTTATGAAATTAGACTAAGAAAATTTCTTTACACAATAGAAAAGATTGAAAATTTGAAGTACTTTTTAGTTTTATTTGCATACCTTACAGAAAGTAATCCGTTAGGAGTTTTGGATGCAAAACTTTTTTAGACTGGACAATTTTTTGTAGTTTTGACACAGTGGCGAAACAATCCTGATCAATATTTTCTTGGGATTCTAGAAAAATTCTTAGGGTTTCAATGGCTTTTTCTGCTTTTTTTTTGGCGTAATAACTCTTTTTGCATCGACTTTGCCCTCTTTGTCATGATCTTCTTCATCATTCAGAAGTTCCCCGAACATTTACCAAAATTTTGGAATCAGTTAATAATGTTCCGCTCGTTACCACGGATACATATATTTCTATAAAATCTTTAAATGAAGTGTCAGTATTTAGTTTCCCTCTGATAGTCGTCCATTCCTTCGGGTTTTCATCAGTTTCCACGCCCGGTTGCTCTTCGGTTTCTTTTAGATGTTGTTCTCCGACTGTGAATTTTTAATACAATTCCCACCCAGTCCCTGACCAAATAACCGCCCGAGAGAGAAAACTAGACGTGTATTTCCTGGAAAAGGGAACTTGTGTGGTTGTCAACGCAATAAGGCTCTAAACTGGAATGTTGTGGGTTTTTTTTTACAAAAATTCGAGATAGACAGGTTTGGGAAAAAAATAATTTGAGATAGACTTGGAAGATACGTTAAATTTTTATTGAAAATGTAGGAAAATTGAAAAAATTCGACACAGACAGGTTTTCGAGATAGACAGGTTTGACTGTATTCATTAATACACTTGCATTAATTAGATAAAAGCAAAATTGAGAAATTTGAATCTCGGATGTTGAAGTAGTGTTTCAATCAGTAGCTCATATGAACTTATAGAACGAACATGCGTAGTTTGTTTAGTAAATTTATTAACTGTCTGTAATCTACTCTCTCTTTATCTTAACACTTGGCATGCGGGTACACTTCACCGCCAACTTACGCGTGCAGCTGGCTTTTTTTTCTTTAATCGAGCGAAAGTTTAGTTATTCAGAAAAATCGCAGTAAATAGAAAAGTACTTTGTTTTTATGAACAGAACTTTTTTATTTTACATTTTAATATATACTGTATGATTATTTAACAAAAATTTAAAATAGTTTTACAAAATCACAAAAATAAACTATTTTTAAAGTTAAAGTCTGATAATCTGTCAGCGCATATTGATTCATCACTATCTTTGTCACAACGGCTCATTTTATCAATTTTGTATATTCAACAATAAAAAACCAAGCTTCAAATTGACAAAACACGACTTGTACGTTCTGGAGCTATGAATTCGATTGATGACGAAATAACGCAACAAAAGACCGAGTAACTCGACAATCATAATTTGTGAACAGAAAAAATGCAAAGCGTTGCATAGCAACGCAAACAACACGCATATAATGTCACACATACATATAATTATGCGTATTTAGTAGATTTGTCGTTGTTAGCGGGTATCCACACAAAACTACTGAATACGTATTTTTACTTGACCCGCGCTCCAGTGACAGACCACAGCCATCTATAAAAAAACGTAAAAATGGAGGCGCCGAAGGCGGTTCCTCCTATAATTAAGTAAATTGTGTTATGCCTTTTACTACTCATCAAAATATTTTTTCAAAAAATAAACTAAGGATATTCAATTATTTCATTAACTTGAATATTTATTAGTAGAAAATTATTTTTCTATAGATATTTTATTTGTGTGTCAATTTATATTTAAATTTTAATTACCAAAATTAACTTAATGCACTACATGAAAACAGATATGATACATAGATAAAATTTTAAGCAAAGAAATTACATTTGCAAAAAATTACACAACTGGCATCTTTTTTTTTCTTTTTACTTACCTTTTATTAAATGGTCCCATGGAAATAAAATGTCTTAATCTTTATTAATAAAATGTGATCCTTTACGGATCACATTAAAGTTAAAATCCTTAAGGATTATATTAAAGGCAGTGTTAAAAAATACTGCCTTAGTATAAAATCATAGAACAATTTATCACTGACAAATTTCACAAACTCATACAAAAATATTATGCTGAAACAAAATTTTTACAGTTTTATTTACGTATAACATCTGATACTGATTTGTACTACATAAACAATGAAGCATAATTCAATAGTGTACATAGAAAAAAAGTAAAAACATTGTTACAAGAAATATTTAAGAATTTTTTTTTCAGTTATTGGTTTTTCCCTTAACTTCTTCAATATATTTTTCAGTCACTTTTTTAGAGTAGTTATTCAGAAATATTTTATAAATAGTTAAAATTATATTTTTGAAGTGAAGTAAACAATCATGCAAACATAATTTAGAAGACCTATTTATAGAATCTATTACATTTTTAAGATATGGTTAAGTGACTGAGTTGATTATCATTTGCTTTAATATTACTGTTATATTTTAATAAAACATTTGTAAATATCTGAATACATAAATGTAACTTTAAGTGTAATGCAGTTTTTTTTAAGTTCCTCTACCTAAAGCATCTATTAATTAAAGTTTATTTATATAATTTTAACAGATTGCAAATTTTATTTAGATGGGATTTTTCTACTTTTGGCTGTTAGACATAGTTATTCAAAAACTTTAAGCATGTTTATTTAATTACTTTTCTACAGGTTATATGAGAACTTACCTGTTATAAAATAGTACAGCATTGAATAAAGGTTATATTTTTATAATAAAAATGTGTAAAAACATTGCTTCTGTCGATTACTTTAGATTATTTTTTTTCTTACATTTATAAATTTTCATTTGGTAGTTTAATTTTTATTACATATATGTCTTCTTTACGCCTCGACATTCAAAATTTTAAATTGTAAAAAGTTAATATGAAAATCTGAAAAAAGAGCTCAGGACGTAAAAAATATGAAGTTGATAAATCAGAAACAATTTAAAGTGCAGATAACATTGATTCTACATAGAAATTTCTCAGTTGCTATTGTAATATGGGAAAGAAGTTGTACATCAACTTTTATTAATAAAGCCCCTTAAAAACACATTATAAATCAATGAAGTAACGATACATTAATCTTTTATTGTGGTAATAATAAATAGTTTTCCTTTAGAATAAAACAGAAATTGTAATTTGAGTTATCAACAATAGCCAAGTTGCAATACACAGTAAAAACGAAACTTTAACATAACTTAGAATACATTTAATTTACAGATATTAAATGTTGTATATAAACTCTTTAATGAGATCTAACAATAAAATGAAACTTATTTTTAAAACGACAGTTATAATATACAATATGATACAAAGCACATACTAATAACAAAACATTTGAACCATTCTAAAGTGTCGAACTTAAGAATTACCATCATTCGTATGATATACTTAATTAGAACACAGCTCATAAAATAATAGAAGAAACAGTAGCAAAATTGCTACTTACCTTACATATAAAGGCAAGCATTATTTTATTTCCATAAATTTCTTTTTTTGTTTTTTTTTTCGTAATAGGCAAGCAATCAACAAGCATCAACAGAATTTAATAGAATGCCGCCTTTTAGAGATCACGTGACCGGTTTTCGGAAAATCAGCGCGCAGGCCTTGTGTTTAGATGGCTGTGGACAGACTGCGACGTAAAAGTACGTTGGCCCACACTCAAGTGTTAACTGTGCTTTTACAGTAATTAATAAATTCTATAACTTTGGTTAGCAGATGGAACAATGTTCTTTCCTTTTAAATTTCATATTACTATTTTATCCAGTCTTTGAAGTTTGTCAAAACTTAAGTCTTTGTTTTCTGCAACCCAACCGACTAGAAGGGGCAAAATGGTACAGTCATAGACGGTCAAATTTAAGGGTGGCAAAAAGATAATCCCCCCAACGTATAACGAGCAAGCCGAATCTAGAAGCTGTACTGTAACCATAATATATCTTTGATTCTACTTTTCAGCAGTATTGATCTCCATTTCCTTTTATTCATTGCATTACTTCTCTTTTTTGTTTTATCTATTCTCCTTTCGACTAATCTCGTTCCATTAACTGTTATCAACGCATCCCATCCGACACAAGAATTCATGCAACCATCCACCAAATCAGTAAAGATAATAGACAAGTTAAACCACATAATTCGTCCCAAGATCTTATAAGGTGAGGTTTGTTGAGTATAGTTGAAGAAACCCATGTTGCACAGTGATGCCTAAAGGCAGTATCGATATTAAAGTCGAGGTAGGGGAAACAGCCATCTTCCAAGATGCCATCAAATGGAAAAAAAAACTATAATTTTTTACTAATATAGGATGTTTTTTTATGATTCTGATACGATGATTACACTTTTCTTCGGTAAATGGAGATTTCGCAGGCGACTCGGGTTATAATGCAAGTAAATAATAAGAAATAAAGGGCGCTGAAAAATATCTCGCCTGGGGTGTTCATTAGACTAAGGCCGGTCTTGCCTAATTTATTGAAAATAGCATCGAATTTTGTAGTTTTTCCGGTGGATAGACTAACAATTTAGATCCACTTAGAAGTTTTATCTAATTGTGCTGATTTATTGGTATCATACTGTACTTAATCATTGGTTAGCTGAAACTGATAATGGTGATACTACGCCTTTAATTGCCATAAATTTAATCAGTGCTTTATTCTAAACGAGCCACATGAACATACACTGAAAACACTAATTAGCTTATTTTATGCCATAGTGGGATTCGAACCCACGAACTCTGGTACCGACGATCCACGCCCTAACCAATCGAGCAGCATTCGGCTGGTTGTTTGAAAGAAATTTGGATTATTGGCTACTCGGAATACCCTTTAAAAACAATTTAGTAGTAGGTAATCTAATTCTCTTTTGCCTTTTCAAATATTTGTTTTCAGATAACAAGTTTTTAAATCAATAAGACCTCATCATTTATAGGAAAAATTATTTTAAACCTTAATTTTCTACTTTGAAGAAGTTCAGTTTAAATATTCAATAGATTTCTTGTATAATGCTGGATCACAGAAGAATATAGCATTATAGATCATTTTATATTTCCAGACATTTTATTCAATTTAAGAACAATAAATGCCATATGTCCAATTTCTTACTTTAGAGTGCTAAAAAACTATTATTATTATTATTATTGTATTAGCAGTTAAAGTAAAAAAAAAAAATATTCTGAGCTGTCATCTGTTAGGTTGGAGATAGATAACCAAGCACTCCATCTTGCTTGTAAACCTAATCGCAATTAATCATCTTTTGAAGAACGAGATGAAATCCTTGACTTTTCTGAACGGCAGACGCCGTACAAGAAGACCGACGTTAATGGTACTTGCCAGTCATCGCCTTCTTCACCTTGTATCTATAAGTATCTGACTTGCTCATCGTTGTGACCTTGCCCTGCATCAAATGACCCAAGTTTCCATTTCCGCGTGAGCTTTCGCCGCTATCCGACTATCCGAAAATCTGAAACTTGCCCTGTTTTTGCTCATTAACGACAAGGCCTTCCGTCCCGCGACAAAAAGGTGGTGGCTCAATCCCCCCTCTGTTCTTTCCACTCACTGCCTTGTTGACGAAGTATTTAGTTACGGAATTGAGACTTTGGAGATATTTATCACTGCCTGTTGCTCTTTTTGGTAGAAATAAGACATTCAGAGGGACTTTGTTTAGCGTACAATTCCTTTTCTTCTTTCTATACATATTACCCTCTCTGCTCTGTAAGCAGGGTTGTATCGGTATTAACCATGGGGGTTTAAACCAGTGGTTTTAACCGTCCTGGTCAATATCAATTTTGACCAGTTTTGACCACTGAAATTCCCTTTTCAATATATTTAATACTATTCTTTGTTTAGCGCACAATTCTTTTTTTTTTTTCTATACATATTACCCTGTCTGCTCTGTAAGCAGGGTTTTATCGGTATTAACCATGGGGGTTTAAACCAGTGGTTTTAACCGTCCTGGTCAATATCAATTTTGACCAGTTTTGACCACTGAAATTCCCTTTTCAATATATTTAATACTATTCTTTGTTTAGCGCACAATTCTTTTTTTTTCTATACATATTACCCTGTCTGCTCTGTAAGCAGGGTTTTATCGGTATTAACCATGGGGGTTTAAACCAGTGGTTTTAACCGTCCTGGTCAATATCAATTTTGACCAGTTCTGACCACTGAAATTCCCTTTCAATATATTTAATACTAATCTTTGTTTAGCGCACAATTATTTTTTTTCTTTCTATACATATTACCCTCTCTGCCCTGTAAGTAGGATTGCATCGGTTTTAACCATGGGGGTTTAAACCAGTGGTTTTAACCGTCCTGGTCAATATCAATTTTGACCAGTTTTGACCACTGAAATTCCCTTTTCAATATATTTAATACTATTCTTTGTTTAGCGCACAATTATTTTTTTTCTTTCTATACATATTACCCTCTCTGCCCTGTAAGTAGGATTGCATCGGTTTTAACCATGGGGGTTTAAACCAGTGGTTTTAACCGTCCTGGTCAATATCAATTTTGACCAGTTTTGACCACTGAAATTCCCTTTTCAATATATTTAATACTAATTGAACATAGTTTACTAGCATATGATAAAGGCAAGTTACATTTGTTAAAAATGTCATAATATAAATAACACCAGCAAAAAAAATTAACATAATACCAAGATACAAAAAAAAATATTTTACTTATTTTTTTTTATACAAGCTGTTTTATATGTAATTTATGTTGAAATTAAAAAACGGTTACAAATAACAAGTTTTGTAGTCTCTAAATTTAAACGGTTTGGTTTTTTTTTTCAGTGCTACTTTTTGCAACACGAGGGCTAATGAGACCGGGATCTACAGCTGAAAGCCGATTCCGAACGGCTACGAACATCCATGCCACAATGGGATTCGAACCCACGAACTCTGGTACCGAAAGCCAGCACCCTAACCAATCGGCCATCGTTTTTCGGCCTAAATGTAAACGATTTCTTAATTTACTTTGGATTATTCCAAACTTTGAAAATAATCTTTCTATAGATGAAGAGCTGGCACAACAGTTCATTAGATGTATTAGATGTATTGTACTGTAAAATTAACAAATTTTATGTTAATGCTTTAACCTTATTCCTTGCTGCCCACCAGACATCAGGTCCAGGTGTATTTTATGTTTTTTATTGCAACTGGATTAGATTTTTACAATTTCATATGCATGGTTCATTTTTAAAATTCAAACATTCTTATTATACTGTATAAGTATGTTAAATCTCATGAACTTGATAGTGTAATATTTTGTTTAACTGCACTACTATTTTTATTGCTTATTAAAAGTCATTTCTAAGTACAAAAGATATTATATATTAAAATTAAGACCATTTAAAACTATTTTTAACAATTCTGACCACTTCTGACCACTTTTGACCAGTTTGGGACGGTTAAAACAACTTTTATCCAGTGCCCTGGTCAAAATCAGTTTTGACCGGTCAAAATTATAACCCTGTCTATAAGTGCGAAATATCGGGAGATTTTGTATCATCTTAAAAAGACAATTCTGATCTTGAATTATTTTTCTCCAGACTCTCTTTTTTGTCACGTATTAGTGGCAAGGAGTTCATATATTACAATTGTTCTTTTGGTTTGGCTAATTGTAGAGGATTAATCAGAAAATTCTAGAATATTTAAATCACTTTACACCTCCTATGAGGGTGTGCTTTACATTACAGAAAAGAATAAAAAGAAGTGATAATATACGTAATGGGTTCGAAATCAACAATTAACGCACCTTACGAGTCATCGGGAACTACAGGGTGGTTTAGTGTGGTTAAGAACGCTATGGTTTGCCATTTTGCTACGCAAGAGCTAATGAGACTGGAACCTACTGGCTAAAATTCCCAATGGCTGAAACCATCCATGATAGTATATCAAGAAACAACGTGCTATTGGCCATCGTTTCGATGGATCTACTGAGTGATAGGAAGAATTTTTCTATTAATAGGATCAATCAATAGGAAGTATTTACTAAGACTAAGAGGAAATTCTGCAAATTTTTGATGACCTATATAAACGCCTCACGCGTCCCCGGCTGCACTTTCTGAAGTCTGCACGCCTCGTTCTATACCTGCCCGCCTATTTTTACTGGAGCATGTATCTTGGGTTCTATTAAAGCCTATGTGGCCGACGATAAGGGCTGCAGCGACTAAACTCTTGACTAAACATTTATTATTCAGAAGATTTGTTAAAACATATATACACTCTAAATCATACCCAAAACAGGGCTCAAATGAGACCGAGGACAAAAACAAATTGTGCCGAGTGGAAAACACCTCCCTCGGTCTCAGCTCCTTTTACAAGAATGTTCGTTCTCCGTCTATCCGAGCGGGCATCCTTCCTCTCCTCTCCTCTTCGCCAGTGGCCGGGGTGGAATCCTCCCCCCCCAGTCAAGCTTTCTCCTCCACGTAGAAAATGTCCTTTTCTGCAGCTGGCGAGGGCGGGGGTGGCATCCATCGCCCCCCTCCTGTTGAACCTCCCCCCCGGAACAGAGCTTGAGAACCCTCTCTCGGGGTGTCCGTCTTCGACCGCTGAAACAAAAAACAGGGGCCCATGTAACACCAGCTCGAATCTTGAGTACAAAATCTGAAAATTTCCTACTATATGTCCATTTTCTCCTGTTATAGTATTTGGACTGTAATGATCTGCAATGATCTTTAGATGACAGTTTAAACTTTAGATTATGTATAAATTAGATTTTTCCTTAATTAAAATAGATTTTATCTCCTATAGAGAAAGTTTTAAGTTATATTTATAGAAGTATTAAAACTATATATCTTGATTTACTCTCTAATAACTCTACAAGAGAAAATAACAAATGGAAATACATTTGCACCCGAGTAAAAAATATTTTGAGGTATAATTACCGATATACACCTAAGCATAGAATAATTTCCATGTTTTTTAATCCTATTATGGCCCAGATAAATAAGTTTATGTCAAATAAAAATGAACTTGGTAGTTAAAAAGGAAGTTATTCTTTGATGCAATGTATCAAGCAGCACAAAATAGGCGTCATAGAGAACAGTGTCAACTTCTTTTGTTACGAGCACAAACTTCCTAACACAATATTATCGTAGGCTATCGTTCGCTTAAGAGAATTAAAAAGACACGGCCGCTAATAGCTTCCAAGATCCTGATGTGTTTCAAACGTCAAGGAAGGATTTTTCTAGATGAGTCTATCACAGCCGTTAGCCGATAATTAGAAAGTTAGCACAAAGCATTCTACTTTCACTGGCTGTGGACGCCACAAAGGACGTCATTATGTTGTTTTAATTCTTTTGCTCTTGATGAATAATCTCAAATACAATAGAGAACTTCATTTTTTCGCATCTGATTTCCTTGTTCGTGATTTCGTAGGGGTGATTTAAAAACTAAAAGGGTGAATTTGTCGATCTTTTTGGTTTTTAACTATTGGTTTATTTATTTATTTTTTCATGAGAAATGATTTCAACAAAGTTAAAAGATTATATGTTATTTAATAAATAGGTCTATATAAAATCCTATGCATGTATGTGTGTTTGCATGCTTGCTATGTATTCCAAAATGTATGGACCTATCCTGATAGAATATTATATGCTGATTCAGGTCAACACTTGAGAATATTTTAGGCCAGTCAAATTATTATTCGGAGGTCGAGGACGTATTTTTTTTTAAAATCTAAATTGCGTTTGGCGACTATATTTTGGCACAACTGCTATATTTTCGTCATAATCTCGTGCTAAAATAATGAAAAAGTTTTAAGTAATTTTATTCATTTGATAACCTTTAAAATGTGCTTGCAGATAATACAAAGTTTTTGCTTTTAGACCATGTTTACTTACTAATTTTTATCAAATTTAAATTAGTATATTTTTTTCATTTTTAATTTAGTTTTGTATTTTTTCATCCAATTTTTAGGTTTTATAAAATATATTCCCGGGTATTTTTCCCCAATTAATTGAAAAGTTCAGTAAATAATCATAGGAATAATTTAATTAATATCGGTCTCTGAAAAAAAGGGTTTGTTACTTATTAAATTTTTTTTAAATTTAATGTTAAATAAAAGATAAATGTATAAATGTAAAATAAATGTTAAACATTTTTATATATTTTGTGCATTTTATATTAATTTTTTATATTTAGTTACGGATTTGTTAAAAAATCATTTATATATCACCGTAATATTGCTATTTATAACAAATTTGAAAAGCCTACTTACTAACTCGGCTAAACAGGTTACCCTTTGTCCAGTTCGAAATAAAAAATAAAAAATTGTAAAACAACGTATCCCTCCCGGGTACAAATTACTGGAAAATTTCCTTACATAATGCAGATTTTTTTTAACAGTGCATAAATATAAAATAAATATTAATTTACTATGCTCAAAAGTTTCGAAAATTGATTACATTTTATTACTATGAATTGCGTAAACAAAAATCTCAGTTTGTATGCACTTGTCACCCTTATCGTAGCATTAGCACAAATAAAAGAATATCGCCGTTTTTTCTGTTGTAATACTACAGTGAAAATTCTGTTTACAGAAACATATTAACCTATTTTTTGTTATATACTTGTTACCACAGTTGTTACAAGACATTGTAAGCTTTCTTTCTTTCTTTCTTTTTTTTTTTTTTTTTTTTTTTTAATTACATACTCATACGGAAAACATTTTACTTTCAATGGTTGGCATTTCAATTAAATCTAAAGAAAAAAAATAGCATACTAATCTATGTTTCGTTATATACTTCTTATTCCATTTGTTACTAGACAGTAAAGTTTTTTAAGAAAAAGAAAGCTCATACGGAAAACATTTTACTTGCAAACATTTTACTTAGATTTAATTAAAATGCCAACCATGGCATTTTAATTAAATCTAAGAAAAAAATATAATATGAAATAGCATACTAATCTATGATTCGTTATATAGTTGTTACCCCACTCGTTACTAGACAGTAAAGTTTAAAAAAAAATACATACTCGTAAAGAAAAAAATTTACTTGCAATGGTTGGCATTTCAATTAAATCTAAGGAAAAAATAATATAAAATAGCATACTAATCTATGTTTTGTTATCTACTTCTTAGCCCACTCGTTACTAGACAGTAAATTAAAAAAAATACTCTACGGAAAACATTTTACTTGCAATTATTGGCATTTCAATTAAATCTAAGGAAAAATAATAATATGAAATAGTATACTAATCTATGTTTCGTTATATACATGTTACCCTACTCGTTACTAGACAGTGAAGATTTTTTTTAAAGGATACATACTCGCACGGGACACATTTTACTTGAAATGGTTGGCTTTTCATTTAAATCCAAGAAAAAAAATAATATAAAATAGCATACCAATCTGTGTTTTGTTATATGCTTGTTACCCCACTTGTTACTAAACAGTGATTTTTTTTTAATACATACTTGTACGGAATACATTTTACTTGCAATTGTTGACATTTTAATTAAACCTAATAAAATATAATGTAAAATAATGTTTCAGATTTCTAAGCTGTGATGAATTATACTTTGTAAACTAATAGTGTAGAGAGCCTAAAATCTAGAATCGTCCAGACCTCAATTTCAAATTTTGGACCCTCTGCAAATCCTTTTTTTTTTCTAAACTTGATGTTATCCTGATCTTAACTGCAAGATTTTAACCCTCTAGGACTAATAATTTTGTAGTTTAGTTCCACAGCGTAATTTCTGATTATACTGAAATATTTCGTTGCCTGGAGTTCTAAATGCAGTCGAAAGGGGAGGTATACAACTAGACGTGATTAGTCTTACAAAACTTCCCCCCCCCTGGCTCTTGGCTGCTAAAAACCTTGTGGTTGGTAGCAAGAGTGGATCACTTCCTACAAAACAATTTTCGACTTTCTACGGCTAATAGATTTTGAATTATGTGAGATAAATACGTATTTACGTATTATTACGTATATTACATTCTCCACTAATCAAAACTAGCATATGAATCCTTAAAATGGATATTTAAAGTTTCAGAATTAAGGCTTCCTTGTACATACATAGAGATATAGCACTTAAAATATTCAAAATTGAGTAAATCCCGTTAAAATATTTTCATTGAAATTAGGGTCTAAAATTTATCATGTTACAATACTTCCTTTCAATTTGTACAAAGAAGTAAAAAATATGTGTGCTAGCCCTCACATTTTACAAACTACATCCGAATGCGAAAATGTTATGACCAAAATGCCTTTGGAGCACTAAACAGAAACTTATTAACTCTTCAATCCTAAAAGAGAATGAAGACGTCGTAATGACTCCCAGCACTATCGCCGCAAAAAGATCAGGAATATCTCAAAAGGTGTGTATATGTGGTGTGACAGACAGTTGCAGGTGATGTGACAAAAGCCAAATTGGTCACGAAGTGATTTTCCGTCTGGAAGATTTCTATAGCCGGGTTCTTCAAAGGATTTTGGAAGCCTTGCCATCGATGTCAACATCAAAGAAACCTGTCTAAGGTCAGACATCACCATCTGTCGTCACATTCCGTGGCCACTACAGAGTCCGTAGGGGACAGGAGCGTTGGCCAGCTACGCCTTTTTGGCCAAGATCGATGAATCCTCTTTGAGTAGGTGTTTCCTGGACAGGTCCTAGAATGAATAAAAAGGGCTCAGAGGTTCGCACAGGGGTTGCCTGCGATTTTTTTCAAGAGAAGTTTGCCTTTCAAAGTTGTGTTGGAGGCGTTTCTGCGATCTGTTTTTCGAGAGCGGGTTTTCTCTCGATGTTGCATTCGAGTTTTTTGCTTGGAAAGACTGGACAGAAGGATGGTGAAATGAGGACAAAACAGGAGTCAACTGTTCCAGCTTTAATCTTTCTGTCATATATGGAGAACACAGGCTGATTAAATTTTTTGGAATGTGCATAATATGTATATAATTTGTATATATTAAATAATTATTGCAGTGAAAAACTAGTTGTATTTCGAATTAATGGTTTTAGCATTCAAGTCATTACAATACAAAACCGTCATTGTGGGTTCAGACTTACAATCCGCAATGCAATTAACTCTGGATCATTTGCTACTATCAGGTGCATGCTTGAATGTCTCCTTGGACGGAAATTCCTTAATTTTTGTTTCTATTTTTACAACTGATTTGACGGGCACTTGTCATTCGAAACGATTAAACTGTAAAAAATTTTGCCTACAGAAACTGTTAGAAGACTTCAGAGGCTATCATTCCTGTTTAAAAATTTGCAAATTATGACAAACAAAATTTATATAATTAATAAATGTTACATGCAGATAAAAATATATAGTAAGAAACTCCAGTTTTACCTGTTAGAAAAGTACATGGACTTTAAATATGGTTTTAAAATTTTTAAGTTATAACAAACAAAATTTATATAACCAATAAATATTATGGTCATATAAAAATAAATAGTTAGAAACTCCAGTTTTAACTGCTATAAGAGTACAGCAACTTTAAAATCTGGTTTTAAAGTTTGCAAATTATAACAAACAAAATTTATATAATTAATAAATGTTATGGGCATATAAAAATAAATAGTAAGAAACTCCAGTTTTAACTGTTAGAAGAGTACAGCGACTTTAATATCTGGTTTTAAAATTTTCAAATTATAACAAACAAAATTTATATAATTAATAAATGTTACATGCAGATAAAAATAAATAGTAAGAAACTCCAGTTTTAACTGTTAGAAGAGTACAGCGACTTTAATATCTGGTTTTAAAATTTTCAAATTATAACAAACAAAATTTATATAATTAATAAATGTTATGGGCATATAAAAATAAATAGTAAGGAACTCCAGTTTTAACTATTAGAAGAGTACAGCGACTTTAAAATCTGGTTTTAAATCGAAAATTTTCACAAACAAAATTTATATAATTAATAAATGTTACATGCAGATAAAAATAAATAGTAGGAAAATCCAGTTTTAACTGCTAGAAGAGTACAGGCACTTTAAATCTGGCTTTAAAATTTGCAAATTATATAAAAAAAAATTATATGATTGATGAATGCTACGTGCAGATAAAAATAAAGAGTAAAAAATTTCAACTGCAACTGTTAGCTCAGTTCACAGGTTGTCAATCAGGTTTTAAAATTTGCAAATTATAAATACAAAATTTATATGATAAATATGACGTGCAGATAAAGAAAAAGTAATAAAAAGATTCATTTGCAACTGTTAGAAGATTACAAGGGCTATCAATCTAGTTTTAAAATTTGCAAATTGTGACAAACCAAATTTACATAATTAATAAATATTGTGCGTATATAAAAAATAAATAGGAAGATAATCCAACTGTAAGTGTTAGCTGAGTTCATAGGTTGTCAATTAGGTTTTAAAATTTGCAAATTATAAATACAAAATTTATATAATAACTATTACGTATGGATAAATAATAAATAGTGAAAAAATCCAATTGTAACTGTTAGAAGATCACAAGGGTTGTAAATCTGGTTTTAACATTTGCAAATTGTGACAAACCAAATTTACATAATTAATAAATATTGTGTGCTTAGATAAAAATAAACAATAAGAAAATCCAGCTGTAACTGTTAGTTGAGTTTATAGGTTGTCAATCTGGTTTTAAAGATTTACAAATTATAAATACAAAATTTATATAATAAATTTTACGTATGGATAAAAATTAAAGAGTGAAAAAATCCAATTGTAACTGCTAGAAGATTACAAAGGCTGTCAATCTGGTTTTAATATTTATGAATTATAACATGCAAAATTTATACAATTAATAAATATTATGCTATATGAAATAAATAGTTAAGAAAATCCGATTTTAAATCATAGATATAAAATTTATTATTGACTAAATCGACAGTTGGTATTTGAGGCCATTCCAAACTTCGGATAACCGGATTTTTAGTTGACCATTGTAATGGAAATATTTTACAAAATTGAGCTCAAATGCCCTCCTCCCTTGTGTAATTTACCTCTGCACGTATTTTGATTGTATTTATTTACATTTTGAAGTACGAGAATTTACCGTTGAGCGCAGGTCGATAAATCTAGCTACGAAGTATCTTTAGCATACAATCAAAACAATGGCTCATTTAGCAGTGTTCGATGCCGCCTTTTGATTTCCCTTTTTTTTATTTTCTGTTGGCACTCACTCTTCCATGCTTGATACACCACCCACGCTCCATCAACAAGTAGTTGGTTTACTACACATCCCCCAGTTCCTCCAACCAGTCACGTGACCTCGCGTGCGGCCGGCGGAACGTCTCTCGGCATATTCATTGCAAGAGCGGAGGTTAAAGCGTTTCAATCAAGGTGTACGTTGCAGATTTAATCTAAGGTTCTGTCCCGGAAAGAGAAAAAATCGGAGAGTTAATTTTCAAATACCGTTTTGTTGCATGGTGATTTAAAAAACATGAAATGGAATTTGTGGCTGGTTGACTGTGTACTACGAATTTTTAATCAACAAGAAATTCTTAGAAGTCTTCAAAAGTAATCATTCAAGATCTTTGGAATTTTTTTATTCATGGATATCTACACAGGTAAATATAAAATTTATTTCTTCAGGACTTTTGGGAATTATAACTCAATATTATTGTTACCAAATAGGAGTTTATAAAAAATATTCACCTGATGTTTTTTAGTTACCTTTCGAGTTAGTTCTTTAGAATACCTACATGTACATTTTTATTTTAAGATGAGTTTTATTTTAACCTGTGGAAAAAGCTATTTTTTTTTCTTGCTCTTGATTTTCTTGAACTCAGACAATATTATAATTTTGACTTTTGACTGTTTTCGTATTCATTATATTTTAATTTATATGGAAGATTTCGTAAAATTCTTTCTCGATTGTTTACAGGTCAAAATTTTACTTTTTATACATCTTTTTGTAATCTAAATTGACTACAAAAAAGAGGTATAGAAAGTAAAATTCTGAGAATAAACCACAGAATAAAAGTAATTATAGGACTTATCTTGAACTCAGACAATATTATAATTTTGCAGATTAACTCTTTTCATATTTGTTATATTTTAATTTATATGAGGGAATTCTTAAAATTCTTTTTCATTTGTTTATAGGTCAAAATTTTACTTTTTATATATCTTTTTGTAATCTAAATTGACTACAAAAAAGAGGTACAGAAAGTAAAATTCAGAGAATAAACCACAGAATAAAAGTAATTATAGGACTTATCTTGAACTAATTATAGGATTTATCTTGAACTCAGACAATATGATAATTTTGCAGATTGACTCTTTTCGTATTTAATTATATTTTAATTTATATGGAGGAATTATTAAAATTCTTTCTCGATTGTTTACAGGTCAAAATTTTACTTTCTATTCATCATTTTGTAATCTAAATTGACTACAAAAAGATGTATAGAGAGTAAAATTCAGTGAATAAACCACAGAATAAAAGTAATTAAAGATTGCTTTTATAAACTTTTAATAGGTACATTTTCTTTTAAATCTAAGACTTCGTATGACTCTGTTAAATATTGTTTAATAAATATTTGAATGTGCTTACTTAAAATGTGATTATTTTTATTATCAATGTTTGAATAAACAATGAAACCTTTTTTTAATGTTCATTAGCATATTTACCTTAAACACTTAACGACTTTAAGCGTATTATTATTGGTTTATCGCTGAGCAATAGCTTGATTGTAACGTAATATTAGAAGTAAAATAGAAAGCTTTTTAATGAGTAATTTTCCACTTTATTTGCCCTTTGCTCCATTTCATAAGGTGTTTCAGATATTCATTAATGCCTATTTTGTTCATATTCTTAAAAAAATAAACATTTATCTTCATTTTATAGATAGGTGTGCAATGAAACTTTTTTTGGGGTGTTTGTGCAATGTTTTGGTAAATTAATAAGTTCCATACGTGGTTAAAGAAGGCAAACTTTTAAAACCTGTTCTAGGGATGTATGACGTAGGAAGGCAGGTTCGTAGGGAAGGGGGGGGGGCTTACCAGCTCTAGTAATATGACTCTCTAACTTAGTCAATTGAAAATTGTTTAGCTAACAACAGGGCCGTAGCCAGAAATTATTTTTGGAGGCGGACATTGTTTTTAGTAAATGCTACTTCAATAAAACTAGAGGTTTTCTTATGTATGTATACTCCTAATGAGTATCATAATACAATGTGATTTTAAAATATCAAAAGAATTAAAAAATGATGTAATGAATAAACTTATAGCCTTGAATGTGTAATGTAGTAACTACGCAATGAGTTTAATAGTAAAACTAACATTGAAAAGATATAAACTATACATGATATTAAATCCTAATTCTTGAAACAGAAGTATAATCAAAGAAAAAGAATAATTTTGAAAGAAAATGAAAATGTTCAAATTTTTACATATATTATAAAATATGCTCTTTTTAAAATTTTCGTCAAAAATGTTTTCACAGTTTCTTCCGATTGTGCAACAATATTGTGATGAGTTTGCCAAAAATGTTAGTCAATCTGCTTTCACTTGTCGAATACAATTTTCACCTACTATTTAACTAAGCTTCATTGTTCTAAGCGCAATGTTGTCTATGCACAGTTAGGCCCACACACATGGCCCATTTTCTTTCCACGAAACGGTCTTTAAGAATTTCGGAAGGGGACCGGTCCCCTAAATCCCTTCCCTTGCCTACGTCCTTGGCTAACAATATATATTTTATTGTCAAAATTTTCAGAAATTCAGAAAGATGATATCCTAAGTATACTATTAAAAGCATAGTTTGTTGCATTAGATACTAGAGAGCGAGACTTGTAAGCAATTGAGTTTTCATTAAAATGTATTATAATAATAAACTTTAATGATTGTAATTAAATAATAATAATTATTAATAACTAAGTCATGCACTAAATACTTTTACTATAAATAAAGATTTCTTACATTATACATTAAACTGGATTATTAATAAGAATGTATTTTACTTTTTTCATTCAGAAAAAACGTTTGCAAAATAATTAATATTTTGTAAACATTTTTCATATAAAGATGGCTATTACCACAACAGACAACTCAAGTATTACTAAAAACTATTTAAAATATTCTTTAAAACAACTTTTTTTTCAATCTTCTGGACATTTCAAACATACCAGGTACGTGCATTTCTAATAGTCATATATCGCCAAAATTTATCGGAGATATATTTTTATATTTTACCTTAGATTTATATTTTACCTTGTAGAGTATAAAATAAAAGATAGTTAAAATTAATGATTTTCAATCCAAAAATGTGTATCACTATTCTGAACTTTGTTCAAGAAAAATATAGATACTTTATTTAGGAAAAATAGTCGTTTAAACTCTTATATTTTTATATTGATTTCGGCGAACGTTTAAGGCAACCCAGATTTAATCTAAGGTTAAAAAAGTATTCTGTAAATAAAATTAGTGGTGTTATACTCAAAAGGGATATGCACAAAATATTTAAAGTAAAGTTACTTTAGAAATAATTAGTAGTTAATAATTTTTAAAAATTATTAATATTTTATATTAAAACTATAACTATTTGTTATTTCATTATAACTATTATTCATTATAACTATCTTTACATAAATATGAATACAAATAAAAAAATGTTACAAATAATATAATGCAAATAAATTGTTAAATTTCAAACATATTGATTAGAAATAAATCATTAATTAAATAAATTAGTTTTGATATTCCACTATAGCTTTAAAAATTTTGAGAAATTGTCATACATATTTTAGATTAACATATCCATAACACGAAATAGGTCAAACCACAAATATTTGAGAAGGAAGGTCATTTCTGGCTTGTCAAAGCCGACATGATCATTGTGTGATTTAGGTACTTTTTTCGAGTTACACTCAGGAGCGTAGATAAAGGGGAATGTGGGTGGTGTAATGCCCCACATGGATTGCTGTATACATATATTATATGTATTAAATTTCTACCTTAAGGGAAGAGCATTTATAGAAAAAATAAATATCAAAAGGCTCTTACCCTTTCAACTTCGGGTTCCATGGGACGCACTGGAATGATTTATTCTTCAATCACGATTTAAAGATGAAGCCTTTCGTAACGAATAATACATTTATTTAACACGACGAAACACTAAAACAAGTACATTATACATAGATTATAAGAGAACAACTCAAAAAACGAAATAAAATAAAAAAAATCGTTCTTCTCTTTTTCATTGCCATTCGGCAAGGGAAAAACTTTCAGAAAAAAATACAAAACGAAAAAACCATGGATCATAGTTCATCTTTCCCTTTTCCACAATATGTGTAAGGTTTGCTGTATTAATTTTGAAAAATAAATTAGAGAAACCCATGGATTCACATTACATCACTGGTTACACTTATGTATCTGAACCCTCTTACCATTTTATTATAACTTGATCATGATCATTCAATCATCATTATTAGCTGCATACGTATGTTAAATGTGTTTAATATATCAAATTATTTTACAGTTTAAAACTGGAATGTTCTTCTTTGCTTATTAATTCTTCTTGGGCTAATTAAATGATTGAAATTGTTATAAAAATGACAAAGTGTCATAAAGCGAAAAAAAAAATCTGATACATTTGTGGGATGTTACAAAATTCAAATTGTTGTTACAGCATTTTTGAAACCTTACTTAAAGTGTATGAATTATATCTTACATATTTCATTGAATAATCCCCTATATAATAATAGCCTAAGTTATCTGTACGCATGTCCTCGAATTTATGAAGCTGTTGGACCTGGAACGGATAGAGGCTTCCATATCGCATTCTTGATGAGTTAGGGTTAGCAACGTTCGAAATCTACCCCTTCCCCCCTTTTATAGCATTTAATGCCATTATTTCAGGCCTTATTTTAACCTGTTAAGAGCAGGCGATTAAATTTAACAATTTGTCACATAATAAAAAGGTAATAATAACCTTCTTTTTCTAGCATTATGACGTTATTCCTTTAACCATCTCATTTAATGATTTCTTATTTTAAATTATATAAATATCGTCTGCATTATTTTCACACGTTTCATTTAGATATTACAAAAATAATTTTCTTTTATATTTGGCTTAAATGTAGATTAGGTACATATGTGATAATTTAAAATTTAATCATCGATTATTTTTTGTTGCAATGAAAATTTTTTTTGTTGTTAATACCAACAAATTATATCTACCTCCAGGGTGCAGTGGATATTAAAGTTTTATTCCTTTACTTCCATTAATTACTGTGGCAAAAAACGATAATTTCGACGTAGCTACGAAAACTTTGAATTATCTTTCTAAATGAATTCAACGTGATTCTAAACTGCATTCACAGTTTCGGGAGACTATAGAAGAGTATGAAGAAAAACAAATTATTGACCGTTTACCAGATAATTCTCAGCCAAAAAACAAACCATTTTTTTTTTACCTGCATCATAGGGTACTTAATAGTTCTGGAATATTAAAAATTTTACTGATCCCGTCATATGACGGGCTATATGCTAGTGGTTTAATACATAGACAAAAATATGATAGTATTTTAAAGATCCCAAATATTGTTAAAGGTAAAATAAAATACAGAATTAGCGGTAAAGAAAACTTTAGATTTTTAGTTTAGTTTACTAGCATCTTTCTATTTTACTGAATCAGAAAAATAAACTGTGTAATTGATATTCTACCATCTGTCGAATGTAATTTATCGAAAGCCCCGAAGGTAATTTTTATCCCGATATTGATCCCTTCCGATTACGTGAGAGAAAATAATTAATTAAACAATGGCTTCAGAATTTGGGACTTTTAATTTCCTGCAACGCTGTGGAATTTGTGGTTACTAAATTTTTAGTCAGAAAATAAAATATAAAGTAAGTATAATTTAAATACTGCATAAAAAATACATGAAAATGCTTTCTGGGAATGTGTTTTTTAATATTTAAAATTTGAATAAATAAAGAAACTTATTCTTTAATGTATTTACCATAATTCTTTGTTTCTGAACTCCGAATTAAAAAGCATTGTCTCAAATGTAAAAACACAGAATTTTTAACATGTGAAAAAATTTAAGCATAAAAATGAAAATGTATTTGGCAAAAAAGTGTATTTTTTAGAACAATGAAATACACATTTCTTATAAGTATTCAGATTACTTTGCACAGAAAATGTAAAGCTATCTTTATGAGAAAATCTACTTCCGCCATCTTCACATCTTGTTTTAAAGTTACTACCACTTAAATTTTTATGATTTCTTTGGTAAGCTATAAATTGGACAGTGTTGGCCTATAGAAAATCCCAGTCTACTCTCTATATAGAATTTTCTTATTCGATATGCTTTGGATTTTCGTAAATCGCCTATCTTTTGTTGTTTTCCAGTTGTGAATTCCAAAATCAGAAATGTCGGAGAGTGGTCGAATGAGTAGGCACTCACTACCGGTTTGGTTTGGTTTGGAGCGCTACGGTCTACTTTTTTGCATCACTGGGGTTAATGAGACCGGGACCTCCAGTTTAAAGCCGATTCCAAACGGCTATGAACATCCATGTCACAGTGGGATTCGAACCCACGAACTGCGATACTGAAAGTCAGCACCCTAACCAATCGGCCATCGTTCCGCCCACTCACTACGGTAATCCATGGGTTAGAATTCCTCTGATTCTATGTATTTTTGCAGCCGTTCGGTATCGACCTAGTCTAATTAGTCTTAATGTTGCATAACATCGACCGTAGCATTGTAATTGTATTGTTACTCCTTCCATTAACTAACCGGTACCTAAGCCATACGGAGCATCCAAAGTACTGCAAATCAAACAAACAAACAAAAAAAAAAGTTCAAAATAATAACCGATCTAATTAACAACTTAGTCAAATCTGCTCTTCTGTACCGGAGTTCGTGGTTTCGAATCCGTCGCTGCCATGGTTGTTTGTAACCATTTGGAACAGTTTCAAATAGTAGGTACTGCTCAGATGATCTTTTACATAGATAAAAACAATAGGCCATGGTTCACCAAATCAAATCAAACCAAAACAAACTTGCGGTAGTTTCTTTTGCTTCAGCGTTACTAACCAAATGAAAGCTTGACAAAAATAAATAAATAAATAAAAATAATAAAAAAAATTAAAAGTCGAAGAAAATTGCAGTGACTTTTTAAACTTTTGGGTACTTGGATATTATCTGAACGAAATGCTCAGACTGATAAATGAACTCTGCCGTTCAATCCCGGCTCGGAATCGGTTTTAAACAGTAGGTTCTGGTCTCATTAGCCTTCAAGTAGATAAAAAAAAGTGAGGGATGGGGGACAATAGTTCTCTAAATCAAATCAAACCAAAACAAACTTGAAGCAATTTGTTTTACTTTAGCGTTTTTAATCAACCTAAATGCTTGCAGGGATTTTTTTTTTGACTTTTTGCTATTCTATATTATTTGCACGAAGGAAATGCTCAAAATGATAAATTTACCTCTCCGAAAAACTTCACGATTAATTTTCTTCCTTTGTTGTGTAAAACGCTTGCAGTTTTTCATGCACTTTCATTATCATAATTGAATAAGAATCGCTGCCTAATTTTATTAGGGGAAACTTTTCGACCTATTATCCAAATTAATACCTTTATAAACAGCGACTATGAAAGCGTCAGTTAGAAAAATATTTTCTTAAGATGCCGTAATCAAGTTATATGGTCGAAATATTTGATTTAAAGGAAGGGTACTTTTTAAAGAATAGATTTTTCTAAGGAAAATACCGCACTTGGTTATTTTCTCATTTTCTTTCAGCAACCTCTAATTCTATCTTTTTAAAAATGCTTATTTTTTAAACAAAATTTAGCAGTAGTATTCCGCGTTAAACTTGGAATTGTACCAAGTTTTATAAACAAGAATCCAATAGATAGGAAAGTTATAATTTTAATAGTATCATATGAAAAATGGCAAGGATTAAGCAATTAATGTTACTCCAAACATTTTGAAATGTAAAGCAAAAACGGTTTCAGGGTTACGATATTAAGAAAGTTAAAGATTCTTTAGATATCGTAATGAAGTTATATGATCGAAATATTTGATTTAAAGGAAGGGTACTTTTTCAAAGAATAGATTTTTCCAAAGAAAAATACCGTGCTTGGTTATTTTCTAATTTTTTTTCAGCAACCTCTAATTATTATCTTTTTAAACTCTTATTTTTGAACAAATTTTAGCAGTAGTATTTCACGTTAAACTTGGAATTTTACCAAGTTTTACAAACAAGAATCCAATAGTTAGGAAAGTTATAGTTTTAATAGCAGTATGTGAAAAATGGCAAGGATTAAACAATTTAAGTTACTTCAAAAATTTTAAAATGTAAAGCAAAAACGGTTTTAGGGTTACGATATTAATAAAGTTAAAGATTCTTAAGATATTGTAATGAAGTTATATGATCAAAATATTCGATTTAAAGGAAGGGTAATTTTTGTAAGTATAGATTTCTTCAAGGAAAAATACCGCGCTTGGTTATTTTCTCATATTTTTTCAGCAACCTCCAATTATTATCTTTTTAAATGCTTATTTTTTAACAAAATTTAGCATTAGTATTCCACGTTAAACTTGGGATTTTACCAAGTTTTATAAACAAGAATCCAATAGTTAGGAAATTTATAATTTTAATAGTAGCATATGAAAAATGTCAAGAATTGAACAATTAACGCTACTCCAAAAATTTTGGAATGTAAAGCAAAATCTGGTTCAGGGTTACGATATTAATAAAGTTAAAGATTCATCGATTCATCGCTTTTAGCAAGATATAAAGTTTTTGGCATTTTAAATAAGAAATTAAACCCTGGGAGGCTCGAATGAGATGACTGCAAGTTAAAAAGACTGTTTTAAAATCGATCCGTAACATGATCAGAAAATGTTATAAATCATAAATTCATAAAAAGTTAACGGTAGATTTTGTATGTCATGAACTTCAGCTCTGATTATTCTATAGAATAATTATTCGAGTAGTGATAGTAAAATGTTTGTGTGTGCTTTAAGCATTAGGTAACATACAAGAATTATATGCAATCTAATATCTTAGATGTTGTTACGAACAAGCTGTTGTAAGTCGTTGCAATAAATAGCGATGTTCTCACTGGTCTTACAGTTTTTTTTATTAATGAAAATGTAAGACTTTTAATGAAACATATTTGCTATCATTCAAAAAGAGTACACCAGCATTTTTATGTTAGGAGAAATAATGTAGACGAGGGAAAGTATATTGGTTGTTTGTGATTTGTTTTAAAATATTAGTATCCAACTGAATTCAAGATCTATTCAAGATAAAATATTATACTTTAGACATGTTAAACTAAAATTTTATTAACCCTTTCGTGGGTCGTGGGAAGATTACTTCCCACCTACACGATCTTACAAAATACACCTGTGGGAAGCGCAAAACCCATTCTAATATATAGGTCTTGTTATTGAAACGACAGGAAGACTGATTCCAGCTTCGGTTTTGAGCTGTCATCAATTGTGCGATCGATTGAATAAAATTAGCAGCTCTGTTTTGAAAGTTTGGAAACGTGGAGGGAGAAATAAATGACCCACGAAAGGGTTAATAAGGAATGGTATAGTGGAACTATAAAATTCCTAAGTAATACATATATCAGAAAGATAAACATAATGTCTCAAGATATAAATTTCGTATCAGAAATAAGTAATAAAATTCAGCTGTTATCATACTGATTGGTAAATTAAATCTGTCTAAAATCTACACTTCATCCACACAAATATGTTGATATTGCTCATTAAGCCATCTAAAAGCCCCTCCACACTATGGTCCACTGCAAGCCATCACCACCGTCTGGAAGGGGTATAGTTTATCGTGGTCGATGGTTGCAGACGGTAAAATAGACTTGGCGGACAATGGCTTCCGAGGCGATTTTTCTCCAAAGATCAAAGGCAGCCAGATGAGCAACTAAATTGCGCTGTAGACCCTATGGACGAATCCACGTGTTTGGCTCATTTAGTGGCCCAGCGTGTGGATGCAACCCGTGAACCACCATTCAAGGTCACCATCAGAAAGTATTAAACAATTGGTCATAATGTGGAGGATACAGAAGGATCAAATGTAGATACCCATAGCGCTGCCTTTCAGTACCAAACGCCATGGTTCACAGTAAAAGACCTTACTGTCATTAATGCTTGCAGCCAATCGAATCAGGCTTTGAGCAGTAGGTCTCTCATTAAACTACACATAGAAAACTTGGTTTATGACACTTTTATTATTGCATGAATATAGCTTTATCATACGAAATTTTAACTTCCTAAGTGAAAGTATTTGACAAGCATATCGTTAATGGGTGTAAAGTGAAACAAGATCGTTTTGGAGCTAAATGGGCTGCAAGTAATGCATGTACGAAACTTATTGTGCATAGGCGATAAGATTAACTGCCAGGGTCTGATTTATGGCGAAGTACTCGATGCATGTTTTCGCGTCTCCAATTTCGATATGTTTACCATGCATCATAATCCGAAATCACCTTTTTAAAAGCTGAACAGAACGGAAAATATAAAATAATCATCCTTTTCAAAGAATGATTCTATTGCCTTTTACAATAGTTTCAGAGTCTTGAAATACATATGTTTGCAGTTAATTTTATCTAGCCATTAAAATGAAAATGTGAGTCTGTATAATATTGCTTTAAAGGAAATACAGTGGACTCCGCTTAATGTGATCAGTTTGGTACACCGTGATTTTGATAACAATAACTGATTAATAGCAATAAATGATATGCAAAATTAGATAAATTTACCCACCCCCTTTAATTCACACGTACTAAATTTCAAAACAAAATGAAAAAACACACATTTATGTACTGTATATTATCCTTTAAAACATAAGAATTGTATACATAATTAAAAAATTTGATCAATTGTTAACTGTCTACAATTTTTTCTAAGAAACTCATTGATAAATTGTTCGCAATCATAATCAATTTGTCATAACGATTCAAAATTTCGGTCTTTTGTTTTAATATGAAATCATTGCGCTTTCTGGCTTCTATATCCACAAGCTGCATGTAAGTGAGCAAGGCATAAAATGTGAATACGCTTCTTCTCAGTTCCGATAAAAATGTGTTGCCCTCTGCTTATTTAAACATTGACCACCAGCAGGATGTGTGTATTTCTGAAAAAATTCCAGGAACGTATAATTCCCCACTTTTTTATTCGTTACCCATTTCCTTAGGTGGAAGTGGAGAATTCTCGGAAATTTGAAAAGAACGGGTTCCTACTGAATAAATAATATTGTGAATATTCTTTTGCCAGTTAAAATGAGGTTCGAAAACTGATAACATTAGCCGATGTAACGATCACATAAAGCGATAATTTTAACATACAAATGAATAGAGAAAATCGGGACCAAGTGATATAGATAACAATAAGCGATTGATAACATTAACCACGATCACTTTGAGCGGAGTCCACCGTATATTAATTTCAATAAAGATTTATTTTGAATCTCGGAAAATTGGTACATAAATCTTGATTCTTGGAAAATTTCCTGCTATTATTTTGAAGCATGGATAACTAAGAGTAGGTGTAAAATAGATATAAATTTACACTAATCTTCAAATGTATTACTATAATGAATTACAAGAACAGTAAGGGCATTAGTTTTTATTTGTGCTCCTGAACCTCTTTCTTGTAAATCGGTTCCTACTAATTGGTACCTATAGATATAAATTTACCCTAATCTTCAAAATGTATTACTACAATGACGTTACAAGAACAGTAAGGGCTTTAATTTTTATTTATGCTCTTGAACCTCTTTCTTGTAAATCGGTTCCTACTAATTACTACTTATAGGTATATATTTACCAAAATGTATTACTACAGTGCCGTTACAAGAAGTGTAAGGACATTAATTTTTATTTGCGCTCCTGAACCTCTTTCTTTTAAATCGGTTCCTACTAATTACTACTAATAAATATAAATTTACACTAATCTTCAAAATGTATTACTACAATGATGTTACAAGAACAGTAAGGGCTGTAATTTTAATTGTGCTCCTGAACCTTTTTCTTGTCAATTGGTTCCTACTAATTACTACATATAGATATAAATTTACAGTAATCTTCAAAATGTATTACTACAATGACGTTACAAGAACAGTAAGGGAGTTAATTTTAATTGTGCTCCTGAACCTCTTTCTTGTAAATCGGTTCCTACTAATTACTACTTATATAAATTTACACTAATCTTCAAAATGTATTGCTACAATGACGTTACAAACAGTAAAGAATTTAATTTTTATTTGTGCTACTAAATCTCTTCTTGTAAATCGGTTCCTACTAATTACTACTTATAGATATAAATTTACACTAATTTTCAAAATGTATTACTACAATGGAGTTACATTTAACAACAGTAAGGTCAGAACAGTAAGGTCATTAATTTTTATTTGTGCTCATGGACCTCTTTCTTGTACATCGGTTCTTACTAATTACTACTTATAGATATAGATTTACACTAATCTTCAAAATGTATTACTACAATGGCGTTACAAGAACAGTAAGGGCATTAATTTTTATTTGTGCTCCTGAACCTCTTTCTTGTAAATCGGTTCCTACTAATTACTACTTAAAGATATAAATTTACACTAATCTTCAAAATGTATTACTACAATGACGTTACAAGAACAGTAAAGGGGTTAATTTTTTTTTGTGTTCCTGAAGCATTTTCTTGTAATTCGGTTCCTACTAATTACTACTTATAGATGTAAGTTTACACTAATCTTCAAAATGCATTACTACAATGACGTTACAAAAACAGAAAAGGGGTTAATTTTTATTTGTGCTCCTGAACCTTTTTCTTGTAAATCGGTTCCGACTAATTACTACTTATAGATATAAATTTACACTAATCTTCAAAATGTATTACTACAATGACGTTACAAGAACATTAAGGGCATTAATTTTTATTTGTGCTACTGAACCTCTTCTTGTAAATCGATTCCTACTAATAACTACTTTATAAATTTACACTAATCTTCAAAATGTATTGCTACAGTGATGTTATAAGAACAATAAGGGCATTAATTTTTATTTGTGCTCATGGACCTCTTTCTTGTAAATCGGTTCCTACTAATTACTGCAAAAAAACCAATAGGTTATTTAACTTAATAATCATCTTTTAATCTGATTCGGAAGTTTTAAATTTTGGAAAGTCTAATTATACTACATTCTTATTCTGCAGAAAGAAATGTTACCCGTACAATGAACTTTCAAGCATAAACTTTTGAATAAAGCTATTGTTTCAGGAATTTGAATGAAATTTTAAACCCTTCGCTTTCCTTTATTCAGTTTCCTGTTTTTCACTGCAGGCAAATTTCACCTTGAAAGTCCATAGAGATGAGAACATATCCTTTTCAGAATTGTATAATCTTGGAAAAACAAGTTCTTCAAGTTCATAAACGTCAACAACGTATATGAGTTTCGCAATTTATTCTTTCGCAAACTATTTAATGCTCCAGGAATGAATAAATAAAAAGTGTTGCAATATTTTTTGATGGAAATAGCATTTTGATAGAAGTTAGCTATTAGTGTGCCTTTATTATTATGTGTAGATTTATGATCAATTATCAAAACGGCTTCCCAGACTTACAGCAACGTTCCCGGTAATTCATGGCTTTGTAAATTACAGGTTGTGGTTTTCACTTATCTTGAATTTATGGATTGAACACAATGTGGATTGACTTATCGACTTGCAAAAACTGTGTTTGGGTTTCATGTGCTACAACTATAATTGCGGTCAGAGCTTAACAATGATTTAACAATGTTTAATAGTTGAACAGCATTTTAATAAATGTTTATAAATATTCTAAGAATGTAAAAATTAGTAGCATTTTTGATGTAAAATTCAATTTGAATATTTAAAAAGAAATGTTAGTTTAAATTGTGTGGGGTTAGTTTTAGTAATACTTGAACGTTCAGCATTTTGATACTTTTATTTATGACATTTTCTTTTGTTGATAATTGTTTACTTAGGAAAGATAATTATTAACCCCTCCTTTTTTTCCAAAAATCATTTAATTTTTTATATGTATTTATAATTATATTATGTTAAATTTAGTTACCACCTACTTATATATATATATGTGTGTGTATATGTATATTATATATATATATATATATGTGTGTGTATATGTATATTATATATATATATATATATATATATATATATATAAGACGGACTTCACGATGGGTGGTTGCAGTTATGGCCCATAAAAAGGATACCGTTTTAGCTAAAGACCTTTATTTAGATAATGTTGGAGGACAGGTTCCCACTTCATCATAGGTACAGGACAAAATTGAGGGGTAAGCTAGCATGAAGTTATATGTAAAAGACCCTTAATACCTCAGTCAAAATCTGTGGGAAAATCTCCTGGAAAATCATCCTCTGATAGCGTACATCTCCTTTTTGTTTGGAAATTTCCTAAATTGTCCGCTAGGGCAATGTAGAGTTATAATTGTTTAGATCCCTACATTCACTTCTATAACGCAAGGGAGACAGTCAATCAGAGTGTAAAGAGTTTACAAAGGCGGAAAGCTAACAACCGAATTAAGTTACTCTAAGTAACTAAATAAAATCCATTGAGCTAAGCAAAAGTTAAGTAGGTGTTCTCGCCAAGGGTTACCAGAATTAAAAGAAAAAAAAAAAAAGATTTTCATCAAACCTTGTCAATTTAAATATAGAGTAGCCAGAAATATATTTTAAATTAAAATTATAATAAGTTAGTAAGTTTAGTTAAAATATCATTATTATATATATATATATATATATATATATATATATATATAATAAAGATGATAGATTACAATATTTCTATATATGACACATGAATCAAAGTTAGCAAAAGTTTCTATTAGTAAAATATTCCAGTTAGTATTAAAATATTAGATAAAAATTAGATTAAAAACAATGATGTTGCAAAACTATAAACTAGTATTTTCATTTTCCTACCAAAAAATCTTTAAATGAAAATATAATTACAATATAATTCTAATCCGTGTATTTATGAATGAATGTATCTGTTTTTCTTTGAATTTAGAGAATGTCTAAAGTCAAGAGAATAAATTAATGTGTAAATTCAATTGTATGAAAATACATAAGGTCATAATTCGATATATCGCTAAACTTATTATAGTGCTTAGTTGTTATCCAAACGAATTGTAACACTATACCTGGGTTTGACTGCATATAAACAGTGTACTTTGCCGGAATTCAATGATTTTTTTATGCGAGTCTTTTCTAAATCGCATTGGACAGGATTAAGTAAAATCACTGACATTTTGTCTAAGAGTAAAATAAGTGTTCAGATACTGAAATTAATCCATGGCTGTGTAGCTTGTTGATTACGTCGTTATCTCATGTTCATTGTGCGATAAAGTTCCGAAACCTTAAGAAACAGCTTTTGTATCATTTCCCTTTTGTGTACTGTTCTTATCACTCGTTAACTTTATTTGCAAGGAAGACTCAAAAGAAGGTTGTTTAGTTGTTCCTTTTTCTCCCCTGGAGAGGAAAACGGAATGATTTAAGTTTAAAGTGTCAATGGTATTTTGAAAACGCTCTTTTGCTAAGCTTAAATTTAGCGTTACTTTTAGAAACGTGTATGATAACATTTCAGTCTTTCCATTTACACAGTACGTTGCGTTAATAAATGATAAAAAGGATGTATGGAGAAATTATACAATCTGGTAAAGCCATGCAAAATACGAGGTATAAAAAGGAAACCTTTATAATTTTGAATAGAAGCATTATTAAAATGTTGAAATTGCACACACACACATAAAAAAAGGAATAATTTAGGTGTATAGAGTTAATACTTATTTAAAAACGCTCTTATCTAAGTATACATGTAACATTACTTTTAGAAATATGTATGAGAACATTTCTGTATTTCCTTTTACACTACACTTCGTTAGTAAATAAAGAAATATTGTTTGGACAAATTAAATAATAATTTATTAAAAGTCCTGCAAAATAAAAAAGAGAAAGCTTTATAATTTTGAATAGAAGTGCTTTAAAATATTAAAAATGCACACACACACAAAAAAAGGAATGATGATTAGGTTTAAAGAGTTAATGCTTATTTGAAAAGTCTCTTTTCTAAGCATGAATGTAACGTTACTTTTAGAAATGTGTATGAGAACATTTCAGTATTTCCTTTTACACTACACAGAGTTAGTAAATATTAAAATATTGTATGGACAAATTCCCTATATAATAATAGAATAATTCATCTGTCCGAATGTATTCGAATTTATGAAGCGGTTGAACCTGGAATGCATAGAGGCATCCATATTGAATTCTTGATGAGTTAGGGTTAGCAAAATTCAAAGGGAGTAAAGTTTATTTTCTCCTAGACTATCGATACTGTTCTTAAAAAAGTTGGTATAAATATGCTTCATATCACAGCAAAAAATACTGTCGTCTTTAAAACGTCCGAAATCCACCCCTTCCCCCTTTTTCGATCTTTTAATGCCATTATTTCATGCCCTATTTTCCCCGTGCAATTAAATTTATCATCTTATCACATAATAAATAGGTAAAAAAAACATTTTTTCTAGCATTATGACGTCATTCCTTTAACCATCTCATTTAATTATTTCTTATTTTAAGTTATTTAAATATCGTCTGCATTATTTTCATACGTTTTATCGCTGAACTTAGATATCACGAAAACAATTTTCTTTTATATTTGTCTTAAATAATAGATTAGGTACATGTGTGATAATTTTAAATTTAATCCTCGATTATTTTTTGATGCAAGATAATTCTCCGCCAAAAAACAAACCATTTTATCTACCTGCTTCACAGGGTACTTCACAATTCTAGAAAAAAAAAATACTGACCCCGTCATATGACGGTCTATATGCTAGTTAAGTAATAATTTGTTAAGGTTATGTAACACAACACGTATATATATATTTATATATATATATATATATATATATATATATATATGTATATATATATATGTATATATATATATATATATATATATATATATATATATATATATATATATATATATATATATATGTATATATATATATATATATATATATATATATATATATATATATATATATATATATATATATATGTATATATATATAAATATATGTATGTATATATATATATATAAATATATGTATGTATATATATATATATATATATATATATATATATATATATGCACATACACGTGTCTATGAAGGATTTAGTAGTGACTTAATTATGCTTTCTTTAAGCTAGATTTATTTGTGCTTTATCACATTCCTTTGTTCTCTTTTCTTTTAAAGGATTGCATATCGGAAATGAAAATTAATTTAGTTTAGGTGTTTCTTATTTTCGCTTTCCTTAACATGTTTCATTTTCTCTCTATCCTGCCAGTTATTGATAATTTACAGGAAGAGATTTATAAGTAGACATATTAGGTTTATACGCAGGATGTTCAGTATACTATATTTTTAAAATAATAAAGTACTTTCGCAACACATGTTCCATTATTTTTTGGTAGATTGGCATTACTTTTTTCTGTTTCCTGGTTAAGACGATTTCAGAAAAATGTCAGGAGTTTGATATAAGAGTGTAATCTCAGGTTTTGGCTTGGTTTAGAGCGCTACGGTCTACTGCTTTGCTACACGAGGGCTAATGAGACCGACTGCCAACTACGAGATAACTCGTAAATTGCTTTCTTTTCTAGGACGCGAGTTTTCTAGGGTACGAGTCATCTCGTACTGTGTTTACTTGCCATTTTTGTGCAGCTACGAATAAACTCTTAGTATATCAGTGCTAATATCGATAGATAGCTTCTGGGAAAAGAACAAAAAATCAATGCTCTTGGAAAATAAATAATTCAGGACTTTGTTTAATTTCTGTCCACAAACTAGAGGTTTTAATAATATAATGTGATTAAATCAAATTGTAGTTTTAAGCCAGATTTCTGAAAATTGCCGTAGCATTCATCGTGTTAAACCCGATTCCGATGGGATATGAACATCCGTGGCTACAGGAGGATTCGAACCCACAAACTTCGGTACCGAAAAGCAGAGCTGTTCCATTCAACCAACGTTCGGCAATATAATCTCAGAATTTAACAAGAAAGAAATGTGGTTATTAGAATTCGGCATTCATGTGAGGTATTCAATATCACAATGTTAAAAGATATATATATATATATATATATATATATATATATATATATATATATATATATATATATATATATATATATATATATATATATATATATATATATATATATATATATATATATATATATATATATAATATATATATATATATATATATATATATATATATATATATATGTAAGGAAAATTCTCAGGGGTTTTAAAAATTTAATCAATGGCTAAAAATTCCCTAGTCATTTTGAATTTCCTTTTTAACCTCTAACCTAGATTGACTACTGGGGCTACAGTTTACGCTCTCAGAGAAGGTGCCTGACCAGTTGTAACTCTACAAGGCCCTAGCGGACCATTTAGGAAATTTCCAAACAAAAAGGAAATGCACGATGTCGTTGGGCAGATATTTTCCCACAGTTGTTGAGTCAGGTGTTACTGGTCTTGTACATATAATTTCATGCTAGCTGACTCTTCAGGTTGTCCTATCCCTGTGATGAAGTGAGAACCCATCCTCCAACGTTATCTTAATAAAGGACTTTAGCTTAAAAGGTATCATTTTTATGGTCATGACTACAAACACCCATCGAGAAGTCCGTCTCATTTATATATATATATATATATATATATATATATATATATATATATATATATATATTATATATATATATATAACATATATATATATATTACATGTAAATATATATACATATATATATATACATATATATATTTTATATTATATATATAATATATATAATTTATATATTTTTTTTTGTGATAATATTTAATATTTTTTTATGAGAGCTAGCTGCAGTTACACCAGAAATCACACAGGGCCTCGGAGGCACGATGTAACTTTTCTCAGCAAATACCAAAATTGTTTTTGATTATAAACAGTAAATTTGTGTTATATATATTATAAAAGTATTTCGGATTATTTGATTAATTTTTTTTGATATTTTTAAAGATTTTTATATTAGAAGTACAAACAGAAGATACAAACAATTTTATTTATCTATTTATTTTCATTTTTTTTGTTTATTTTTCAATATGTCCCCGACCTCAAACATAAAAAAAAAAAAATTATGTGCAGGAGTTCGGAGGAATAAATTAAAAGTATCTCTTCTGAGAAAAATATTCAGAGGAAATTTCGGAAATGCATGTTATTGGAGTATAGAAGAATTAGAACTGAAATTTGGAGAGTTTATTTCTATTGCGTGATTTTGTGTAGGATGTTTTATAACGCTCGGGCGTCAGGTCTCGGAGCCCGAATAATTAAAAGTATCTTTTAGAAAAAAAATTTCAGATTTCGGAAATGCATGTTATTGGGGTCTAGAAGACCTAAATGAAGCTACTGAAATTTTGGAGAGTTTATTTCTATTGCGTGATTTTGTGTAGAATGTTTTCATAACGCTCGGGCGTCAGGTGTCGGGAATTAAGTACCAGAAAAATTCAGAGGAAATTTCGAAATGCATGTTATTGTCTAGAAGACCTAAAGACAGCTACTGAAATTTGGGAGAGTTTATTTCTATTGCGTGATTTTGTGTGCATGTTTTATAACGCTCGGGCGTCAGGTCTCGGGAGCCCGAATAAATTAAAAGTATCTCTTTCTGAGAAAAATATTCAGAGGAAATTTCGGAAATGCATGTTATTGGGGTCTAGAAGACCTAAATGACAACTACTGAAATTTGGGAGAGTTTATTTCTATTGCGTGATTTTGTGTAGAATGTTTTTATAACGCTCGGGCCTCAGATCTCGGGAGCCCGAATATCGAAGTACCTTTCTGAGAAAAACATTCAGAGGAAATTTCGGAAATGCATGTTAAAGGAGTCTAGAAGACATGAAAGACAGCTACTGAAATTTTGGAGAGTTTATTTCTATTGCGTGATTTTGTGTAGAATGTTTATAACGCGTCGGGCCTCAAGCCCGAGTCCTTGCGGGTTAATGCAAAATACGAAACATGCATTTATAGAAGTAGATTCCGATTGTTCATGCTAAAAAAAGCAAGTGTATTTCTTCCACTAAACGCGATGCTATAAGAGTTGCTGACACCAGTAGCATGAGTTGGCATATTATTTAGACGAATAAAATAACATTGTGCAATTTTTAAATTCAGCTGCATCACTTGTGGTTATTTTTTTACTGCTACTAGTAGCTGTATAATGTAACTAAGAGCTTATGTAACTTATGTAATGTAATTTATTTATATTTTGGGAGAAATGTATAGAAATCCTTCAAAAGATTTGAGTCTCAAAAGGTTTGAGACAGCTGGTATATAACAGTAAATTTAAAACTAGGAAATTGATACTCTGCTTTTTTTTCTGTATAAGTATCAGTAGTATAAGTTAGGTATTATTTAGATAAATAAATTAATATTATGTAAATTTTAAATTTAGCCGCATCACTTCATTTTATTCTCATTACTACTACTAGTACCCAAATAATATAACTAAAACTAACATATACTTTCGGAGAAAGAAAAGTAAAAAGTTTTGCCAGAAAGATCATACAGGGGTGTGAATCTTAAAAATTTGGAGACAACTGGTATATAACTGTAAAATTAAAACCTGGAAATACATATATGTTTTGTTTCTATATAAGTGCTGAACATATGTAGGAAAAAAGTTGAAAGCAATTAGCAAATATGAGTGCGTTAGGATTATTTTTAACAGATATAATTGGACGACTGAATTTTTATAAAAATTTTAACATCTTAATCAAATTTCTTTCAGTATGATTTTAGTGTCTTACGTATTTTATGTTACCGCATAATTTAAATTATTCATATAATTATATATATATATATATATATATATATATATATATATATATATATATATATATGTGTGTGTGTGTGTGTGTGTGTGTGTGTGTTTACATTATTCATATAAAGAAAAAACACAGTTAAAGTTAATATTTTAGAAATTGAGATTTAAGTCATCTGGGGTCTTAACCCTTTATTTGGTTGCTCAGAAGCAACATACGTTTTTATTGGTTCTTGTGAGACAATTTTTCACCGTATGCTAAATAAAAGATTAAATTGCAAGTTGGAAATATTTAACTACTAAATGAATATTTTTTAATCCTTAAATTGGTTTAAAAAGCAGAAGTTATGTTAATCACGTTTTGTACTTGCTTCTGAGCAGCTATGTCAAACAAAATGTTAAAATAAATTTTACGGACCTTCATTTGGAGTAAGAAATATTGTTTGAAATGTATTTGTATTTGTATTTTTGTTTCTTGTCAAACTTTCAAGTAACTTTCATTGTCCAGTAATTTTCATTACTAGGGATTATCTGTTTCCCTGTACTGATATTACTGAAATTTTTAGCTATTCTGGAAAGTAAAATCGAGAGTTTTAAAAACTAAACATATAATTTAAAAGATATCTCTTCGTAGAAAATGACGATGAGAGCGCATTTTAATAAATTTTAAAGATTTTGAATTCAATGTCGTTAGTTTAGCAAATATTTTAAATAATGTTGAAGTTGTCATAAACATTAAATAAATATAAATAAAAAACAAAATTAAAATTTTATTAAAAAAAATATTACATCCGACAATTATATAAGTTATGCTTATAAAAGAAAATTAGGTTTTAACAAAAAATAAAATAAAATTGTATAATTAAATTTTAATAGTTAAAAAATTAGAATTGACTATAATTTAAAAAAAGTAATTTATTAAATAAGTAAATTTATTTACTGATATGAGTATCATATGGAAAAAAAAAATATTAAAAAACACACTAAATTCAAAATTTCAGAATTTAATTATTCAATATGCTCAGACAATCGCTAATGAAAGAAATAATAAAGAAAGAAATAATAATCCGAGAAGATATTTACCAAAAAATCTTCCCTGAACTCTGGAAAATTTCTCTGCGGCACATAGGTTGAGAACCCCTAAAATAAACGCTTAAGATGATTTTTTGCTGAACTAAGTCCGTTAAAATGAATTCTGGGTATGAATATCCGGGTTCAATTATTTTTTGGTGCAGACAATCGCTAATGAAAGAAATAATAAAGAAAGAAATAATAATCCGGGAAGATATTTAAGAAAAATCTTCCCGGAACTATGGAAAATTTCTCTGTGGCACATAGGTTGAGAATCCCTAAAAAGAAACGCTTAAGATGATTTTTGCTGAACTAAGTCCTTAAATACTGAATTCTGGGGTATAGGATATCCGGGTTCAATTATTTTTTAGAGCAGACAATCGCTAATGAAAGAAATAAAGCAAAAACATTTAAGTTGTTAACCTTAATTAATTTAAACTCAAAGAATGCGTCGACGCCTTTTAACATTTACATCGTTTGGATTTAAAAACGTTAGCATAACCTGTCAACACTTTTACACAGATTTCTTTTCTTCTTATAAAAATGAACTCAACCAGACGGGCTACCCCAGACAATCAGAAAAATGCTCTTTGTTTCATGAAAACCCCGTAAAAATCTCATTTAAAGATATGTGAACAAAAATACATCAGCAAAACATGACATATCCATTTCTTTCAAAGCTTTGTTCGTCATTTACGACGGAAAGTTTAACCGCTGCACTTCAAACGTGGGAAACGCCTCAGTGTCGATTTAAATCAGGGAGAGAACTGAGCATCCGTTGTTTCAAGATTCTCGATTCTTTGGATTTTTTTTTTCTTTTCTTTTTCGTCTTGTAGAATAGAAATCACGGTTTAAGAGGGAGAAAGAACACGGTGTAGAAAGTAGTGTCTCGCGACAGTTCGGAGCACGTGACGTCATGGTCAATCAAAAGGAGACGAAAACCAAGCAATGTCAAAAGATCCAAGAATAGAACTGATGCTGTTATTCTTTACACTAGATACGGAGAAAAATAACAGAAAAAGGAATTTTGAGAGTAAAAAGCCGTGGGAAATTTCAGTTGGATTTTTTTTTCCGCCAAGGAGATTGTTTTATTTATGATGAATACTTGAAGGACAGCTTTTACAATAGGATATTTGAAACGGTACAGAGCAAATCTGTTTAATATCTAGTGTCATGGATTTTTGACTGTTTCTTAATTATACACAAGCAAATACAATTTGTTTGCTTTTTTATTTTATCTGATGATTATATCAGTTATTAAAAAAACATTTGTAGTAAGGTCAAATATTTACAAAAATATTATGTAAATGATTTATAAAATTTTAATATTAATTATCATTATATTAATTCGGTTTTAGAACTGATGCTGTTATTCTTTACACTAGATACGGAGAAAAATAACAGACAAGGATTTTTTTGAGAGTAAGAGCCGTGAGAATTTCCGTTGGATTTTTTTTTTATCCGCCAGGGAGATGTTTTATTATGATGAATACTTGAAGGACATCTTTTACAATAGGATATTTGAAACGGTACATAGCAAATCTGTTTAATATCTAGTGTCATGGATTTTTGGTTTCTTAATTATACACTAGCAAATACAATTTTATGTTTGCTATTTTACTTTATCATTTTTTTAATTTTTTTAATGACCAGAATTTAATGGAACAGTTAATTTATCTTATAGTAAAATTAATATTATATAATCCATTCCACTTGTAACCTCTGAATCCTTGTTAATTTGCAACTTTTTGTAACCCTCATTGTTTGAGCATCAGTTACAACTGATTTTAGCATAAAGTAAATTTTCTAATTCAAAAGTTGTTTTGTTTTTCACATAACACCTACAGCTTCATAGAGAATTACAAAAACAACTTCAAACAATAAATTGTATCTTAAGACTTGTTATAATCAATACAGAAATCAGAATTCTAACTTAAGGAAATTTTTAAAATTATGATACAGTTAAACACATGTCGGATTAAATATTCAACATCATTTAAAGCTCTGTTAGTTTTTACTTCTACTACATTTTGGTTTTTTCTTCTACTAGTTTTCTATATCTTCTAATTTTCGTCTACTAGTTTTCTATCCATTCTACATTTTAACTTATAGCAACTAAGAAATAGAAATATGATTGAAATACATAGACTAAGTGTTTAGAGCATTAAAAATTCTTTTTAAAGTTTTCCTATTAGTTACGTTAATGAAAGTTCAGATTATATGGGTTATTAAAAAACATTTATAGTAAGGTCAAATATTTACAAAATATTATATAAATGATTTATAAAATTTACTTGCTTTTAACTGACGAGGTATCATCTAGTTTAGTTATGGTATTTTAACAAATAGAGAAATTCAATGTTGATGTAGTAAATGTGTTCAAACATTTTTGTAAGGATTTTCTAAAGATATTAATGTATAAACAAGTATTTTTTTCCGAACGCAGCTTTTAATACAGGTACTATATGCTTTATGCCAATACAAGGCTGGGAAGCTGTTACCCATTTAGCACAATCCGAGGAGCACGCGTAGCTTAAGGTATGCTACAGACGAGAGTAATATTACCCCCACCGGGTCCTCGTAATTTAGAAGCAGGGACCAAACAGAAGACCCCTCAGACTTGACCTGCCACCCCCAGAGGTATCGTTTGAGAACTTGGAGGACATTGTGACCACGAACATGTGTTACATGCCCCAGTCACTTTTTAAGAACACGGCTTATAAACAAATATAAGAATGTTATTTTCTAATTTGATCAATCTGATAGCCCTTTTAATGAACTCTATATTTTAATTTTCAAGAAAACAAAATGTTCTTAATATATTAAGGTTGTTTTTTTTTCCAATCCTCCTTCATAGTCTTCAAGAGTCTCTTCAAGAGTCCATGTAATGTTTGGGGATGCTTGTTTTAAAAGTCAAAATGTACAGCCATCCATAAGAGACAAGTCGGGCAGTGGGTGGAATGCGTTTAAAGGGAAAAGATTAATTCTGTTTTTATATGTCTTCTTTTTTTTTTTTTCAAATAATAGAACAGCACATTTAGAGGTATGGCTTGTAGCATTTTCCAGATGGAACTTAAAGCTGTGAAGATTGTTTCCGAAAAGGGGTTGATTTTCTTCTTTGAAGAAAGGTGTTAAAGTACATTTCTGATAATAATCCGGGTTACTGGTGATATTTTTTCTACTTTCCTCATTTTAAGTTTCTGCCCAATGGCCTTGAGGTAGCGCTTTTCGCTTCTGAGACACAGATCTGAGGTTCAATCCTCGGGCTGGGCGAGGTTTGAGCCTCAGGGGTAACATGCTTTTACAGTTAGGTTTACATGCTTTCAGCGGGTAGAGAAATTGAGGATCAAACATGCTTTTAGTGGGTAGAGAAATTGAGGATCAAACATGCTTTCAGTGGGTAGAGAAATTGAGGATCAAACATACTTTCAGTGGGTAGAGAAATTGAGGTTCAAACATGTTTTCAGTGTGTAGAAAAATTGAGGTTCATACATACTTGGGATCTAAACGCTGAGAGTTCCGCATAAGTTGGACTGCATAACCAGGACATTTACTCCACCTAGGGCCCGGAGTCTCGAGATTGACCTGCTAGTTGAGCTGTAACGCTAGGGAGTTTAGTTTAGCTTTAGTTATAAGAAAATCCAGCAATAATTCTAACCTTTAGCAAAGATTTCCTTATTTTCTCTGAACCAATATTTTAAATCTTTTTTCTTCTCTTTTTCAATAGTAAATCGATCTGAGCAATAATTCAAAACTCTTAGCAAAACATAAGAAATATTTTAAATCTTTTTTCTCCTCTTTTTTGGTAGTAAGTCGATCTCAACAATAATTCAAAACCGTTAGTAAAACTTTCTTTATTTTCTATAATCCAATATTTTAAATCCTATTTCTCCTCTTTGTCGGTAGTAAGTCGATCTTTTTCTATTGCGATGAGATAGGTAAATCCCAGCCTCGTCAATTGTAACTATATATTTCCGCTTTTCACCTTCCAAATAAATTTCATACAACAACCTCCACATAGTTTTAAGCTGAGTAATATGTTTTGGCGTTAGTTGATGAACATCCTGTTTATTTGTTTTGATTAGCTTCGAATTAGACTCTATAATTTTGTTTGCAGTTCCTACCGAGAAAGTAAAACCAAAATTTAAGATAGCTCTTTTTTTTTTGGAGGGGGGAGGGGATGGGGTGTAGATTTTTTTTAAAACATGAGTCGTGACTTTATAATTAATTATAGGTGTATGTACCTTTGTAGATATTTTGCTTTCTTCCGAATCAAATGTAAACTTCGACGTTTCTTACTTTTTTATGAATTATGTCACTTATTTTTCGAGTAGAAATATTAAAACAAAGCTTTTCAAATTTTTTTTAATAATCGGATAAGACTATTTTTCTTCGGAAGGTGCAAAAATATAGCCTTTGATCCGTTGTTTCATTTGTAGCAACATTTTATAAGCATACTAGCAAGTGGGCTCGTGCTTTGCTACGGTGAACTTAATAAAATACTTTTAAACATAGATTTTTTTTCTTGCATAACTCTCTAAATTCGAGTCATTGGTATATTTATATATTTCTATTATAAGCGTATTATAACAGTATTCAGTTTTTATACTTCAGTTTACATTAAATCTGAGTTGTATATCTATAAGATGTGAAAGCGTGTGCAAAATAAGAATGCGAAAATTTGACAATAGTTTCGAAGAACTTCTGTTTACTAAACATTCCGGACTACCCGGAAGCTGATCAACCATTGTCCATTTCTCCGAAATGATCAAGGATCAAGCGTCGTTTTCACCTCATGCAAAATTCTTATATAATTTTTTTCCGAATTATGGCTGAATTGATATTTAAATATTATTAACTCTAAATTTCTAGGTCAAATCGAATTGATAATACGCACACGATGTTTGAATAATATAATATAAGAAATGAATGAGATATTTAAAGAATGACTTCCTAATGATAAAACAATATCATTTTCACCTATTTATTATGTGATAAATTGAAAATTTTAATCTCCTGCTTTTAACTGATGAAAACTGCTCTTAAAACAATTACATGGGATTAACGGAATGACGTCACATTGCTAGAAATTATTGCTCTTTCACTTAGTTATGATGCGATAAATTAAAAAGTTAATCGTTGGCGTTTAACCGGGGAAATAATGCTTGGAATAATGACATGAAACGCTCGAAAAAGGGGGAAGGAATGGATTTCGAACTTTAAAATTTTTTAAAAACCTTCCTAGGGATATACCTAATAATTTCCCAAATTTTCACGGTGATTGGATGTATGGTTTATGAGTCTGTCGAGTACAGACAGACACACATTAATTTATATATATATAGATAATATTTTTAATTTTGCAGACGATATTTAACCCTATTCTAATTTGATGCCAGTCTAGTTTTTATTTCTATAACATTTAGATTTAAATACATAGAGGAAATCAAATTACAAAAAAAAAAAAAAAAAAAGTTTGAATATCCTCTGTATGTTAAATAACCGAATGAGAAATGACGGCATAAAAAGACTGTTTCAAACCTCTCCATCAGATAACAGGGTCGACAGTTGAATATCCCGTTGGGATAAGTGAGAGGTATGTAAGGAATGTAGAGGGGAGGATTTCCAACAGGGCCTTTGCAGATAAGGAACACTTAGATGGTTACTCATGACCTGCATTTGGGAATCCCCGGGGGGATAGTCTTCAGAGCCCTATAATTATTATTATTAACTAGCATTATTGCCACGAATTGCGGTCGAAATTAATATTTTTAGCCAAAATAGGGTGCCAATCATATTAGAATCATAAAATTATTCTGCATTAATCAAAATTGTCACTTTAAAATTATGAATTGAATATGTATAATTTTATATGTGTTATTGATTAATAACATCAGAATTATGTAAAATAAAATGTTCATTCTATCTGAAAATTAATAGTTCCTCTAAAACTCATCCAGTACAAGCCTCTCTTATACTTTAAAAACCTTTATATTGTTTGTGATGATGTTAACATTCTCTGTTATTGATACAAGGATTAGTGTGTTCCGGGTTGCCCCCCAGACTAATGACGGCACACAGGTTACTCACATGTAAGAAATAATGTTACTCAATCAGGTTACTCACATGCAGGTAGGCGATGTAGAAAATCTTACATCGCGATGTGCAACCAGCTTCATATAGTCAAACAATTATAAGAAATTACATTTTAGAAATGTTTTGCTTTATTATATTACATCATTATACTATATGCCTAAAATAAAAAAAAATTAGTATATTGTTTTTCAAAATTAGTTTACATTGATAGAAATCTTCTATAAAATAATTAGAATTTATTCATCATGAAGTGTTATGAAGAAGCAAGAAATTCAAACAAAAGAAAATTTTAAATTTTATTCTTTGTTCACTAAAGTAATAGCATGGAAGATTATACTTGAACATAACTTTTATTTTGGGACAAAAATACAAGTAGCTCTATAATTTGGGGCAGTAATGAAGCTTTACGTTTAGTTATTAGATCCAATTAAAAAAAAAAAATATGACTTAGTGGCCAAATTTTCATGTAAAATCTGCTCGTGCCCACATTCGGAAGAAACAATTTCACGATGTACATAAATCGGCGATCAATTATAGTACAAATGTATTATTAATCTCCTCCACCATAAAATCTGGACATCCAAATCCCGATATTGACATATCAGAAATGTATAAACACCTGAGTTGTTTGTCCCTCCCCATAGCATAAAGACCAGAAATTGGAGGTATGAAGTTTATTTTTATGTCACTGTTATATCCCTGAAATTGGAAAGACGACTTCACATCGGAGATCGGCTGAGAAATTCAAATAGATTTAGTTATATCGATGTCGTTCCACAACGTCAGACATCGCCGAACTGAAAATTTTGTAATAGGTGTTTCAATGTAGCCCGTTATTTCGATCTTTCGCGATATATCGATACAGCACATCCTACTGACACCTATCTATTTTGGGATTGATATTCTATGAAACTTTTAACTACAGCTTTTTCATGTTAATTTAAAATACGGGAGGGCAACCATAAATGGGGGGGGGGTAAAAATTATGTTTTTGTTTACATATAAAACTATAATTGTTTAACCCGGTTACAGTTATATTTTTTTATATAGTTTAAATTTTAATTCAATATTTAAGAAACGTAGAGAGGTTTCCTCTTGTATACATGCATGCAAAATAATAATAATAATATTAAATATTAAAATTCAGAATATTTTGTCACGATTTAAAATATAATAAGCAAAATATTTCTTTTTCTTACTAAAAAGATCAAAATTCTACTTTATAAAAGCTTTTTCCAGGTCTATAGATTGCAGGATATTATAAAAATTAAAATTACGAAAGAAATATGTAAAATTAGCAAAGGAGTAGCATTTTTAACACTAGATTGCCCGAGATTTCTTGTATATCTATATTGCCCCAAAACAGTCAAAATGACTGCATTGTGAAAAAATAACAAATATGTAAAGAAATTTGTTTAAAATTAATTTTTAATATTTCTTATATTATTTACAATTAAACAAGTTATTAGTAAATATTAACAATAAAAAAATTTACTTTAATTAAAAAAAATAATTTATGCATTATTATTTGTACATTTTATGCAAATGAAAGTGGAAATCTTTTTATGTGTACATCTTCCTCAAACATACTTTTGACATTTTTCACATATATTATTTGTTTTGTTGTTGTGGCAAAGTCGTACTTGACAAAATTTGCATTTGTGAGAATGGGTTGCATTTGATGATGTTGCAGTTGATCTTTGTGGGTCTTCATGTTCTGATAAATTTTTCTGTCTTGCAACTCTATATTCGTTGGAAAGATGTTCTGCTAATTGAAATAAGAACTCTTTTCGTTCTATTTGTATTCCTGTCGTTTCTTTGTAAATGATCCAAGCATTTATGGCAGCCAAATCTAAAATATTGAAAAATATTTGGAGGGACCATCTACGAGAATTAGCTTTTACTGTATCTTTTCTGGCCATTTGATCCACCATATCAACTCCAAATTTTGTACTGTTATAAAAATTGAATTGATTCTGGTAACATTTTTTTATTACTTTTATCAATTTTAACAAATTTAGCAAAAGAAATAAAATAAACAACTTGTTAGAACAACACTTTATAAAGATTCGAATAACTAGTACTACTTTAGCTTATTGAGCAACTGACACTTATCAAGTATACGCCCAAATCGACAATTTATCATGCATCGGTATGTTACCGTAATCGAAAAAAAAATGTTATTTCAATACAAAGCCGGACAGGTCATATAAGAAATTTACTCAATTCAATAAATAAAAATCTTTTGATTATTTAAAATTTCCCAAGCAGTCAAGCCGAACGATGGCCGAATGGTTAGGGCACTGACCTTCGGATCCGGAGTTCGTGGGTTCGAGTCCCACTGTGGCATGGGTGTTCGTAGCCATTCGGAATCGGCTATAAGCAGTAGGTCCCGGTCTCATTAGCCCTCGTGTTGCAAAAAAGTAGACCGTAGTGCTCCCAACCAACCAACCAACCCAAGCAGTCAAAATGACTGCTTCTGGGCAATATAGGTATAACACACACACACACACACACACACGCACACACACACACACACACACATATATATATATATATATATATATATATATATATATGTATATGTATATGTATATATATATATATATATATATATATATATATATATATATAAAGGAGGGCGGAAATAACTACAATTATTCATAAACCCATTTATATGTTATAGAAAAAGTCACCAAATTCTAAGAAATTGTGTCATTATATTTCATAATTGTTTTTCTAATTGAAATTAAAAAACAGTCAAAATGACTGCCTTGGGCAATCTAGTGTTAAAAAGTAAAAAAATATGTAAATCGTCTTAAAAATTCATAAACATCTAAAAAAAAGGTACTTCCCTGTAGAAAATTGTCTTCTTTTTGTTGATTTCTACTCCTAAATATATGCTTACACATTATAATAAAAAATTTCTTACTTTAATGTCAATATAATTTTTTTTTACTTACTGTTTTTTTTTTATAGCTATGAATATGAAAACGAAACACGCATGAAATTTATAGATTGCACTGCAGCTTTTTAATCTTTCTAACCATTGATATAAATTCATAAAATGGAAGAGAAAAGGCAAAATGACTTTGTACGTGTATGACGTAATGAGTGTGGTATGCCAGTGAGGGGAAGTTTGCACAAAACAACAGGACGAGAGAAAAATAGAGGGGGTCATATTTTTTCCACGCTTCTTTGAGCAGGGATAGCAGCGTGAAATAAATAAGGAAAAAAGGAGGAAAAATGAAGAGGAGACATGGAATTTTGTGTGCATGAAGGCCTTGATTCCAGGTGTGTCAAGAACTGTTAGCCGGATATTTATGTATGTTCTTAGAATGTGAATGATAATAGGGGTGACCAAACCTCGGCCCGCCCTGTAAAATTTTCTTGCCCGTTGTGGAATTCGCAAAATAATATTATTAGAGTGAACCATTTTATTTTTATTATAATTATTTGTGTTAAGATATAGATGCTTAATTGTATTGTTGTTGAATTATAAATAATAACTGAAAATATAATACTAACGTATTCTGTCGTTGATTTATCAATAATACAAAATATAATACTAACATATTCTGTTGCTGATTTATAAATGTTGATTTATGAATAATAATATAAAATATAATGCTAACCTATTTTATTGTTGATTTCTAAATAATAATAGAAAATATAATACTAACATATTCTGTTGCTGATTTATATTGAACGTATTCTATTGTTAATTTATGTTTAAAGTATGTTGTTGATTTATATTGAACGTATTCTATTGTTAATTTATGTTTAAAGTATGTTGTTGATTTATAAATAATAATTGAAAATATAATACTAACGCATATTGTTGTTGATTAATAAATCATAATAGAAATTATAATGCTAACGTATTCTGTTGTTGATTTATAAAGGATAACAGAAAATATAATAATAACGTATTCTGTTGTTTATTTATAAAGGATAACAGAAAATATAATACTAACGTATTTTGTTGTTGATTTATAAAGGATAACAGAAAATATAATACTAACGTATTCTGTTGTTGATATATAAAGGATAACAGAAAATATAATACTAACGTATTCTGCTGTAGAATTATAAATAATAATAGAAAATATAACACTAACTTGTTCTGTTGTTTATATGACCCATCATACAATCAAAATTTTTTAAAAATATGTGTAATTTAAAAGATGTAAAAGGAAGTCATGTGGGTTCCACTTAAGATTTTTTTAAGTTAAAAGAAAATCGAAAATGTACGATTAATGCAACATTATATAAGATTTTTATGTCAACAATTGAAAATTAGTTATTGAAAAGCGTTTTTTCAAAGCTAGAACTTTTTGAAAGTTGACGGTTGTTTTCCAAGATAGCGATATAATTAGTGAAATTAAAGTACTACAATTTACTCTCAGTTTTCGATATCAGTTTCAGTGCTTTTGATTTCGAATGATTTTATACGACTGGTAATTATAGTGTGTATTTATTTGTATATTAGGTGTTTTTTAAAATATTTTAATGTAAGATAATGTCCGTATGAGGTTGGCTGACCGGTGGCCGAATAATAGATGCTGCTCTTCGGTAGCGGAGTTCGTGGGTTCGAATCCTGCTGCATCATAGATGTTCGTAGCCGTTTGGAGTCGGCTTTAAGCAATAGGTCCCGGTCTAATTAGCTTTCCTGGGCGAAGCAGTAGACTGTAGCACTCTAAACCAAATCATATGAGGTTAGAATCTTACTCGAGTTCATACTGTAAAAGAAACACCTAATCCTCTTCAAAATTTAAGTTGAAATGCTTTTCAAAAACTAGGTTGGTAATTTTTGTAACTTTTTTTACTTATTTAAAAAATATTCTTGTTCAGTTTAAAGAAGAATAAACTTTATAATGTTTAGATTTTTTTTATAATAATTTTATTTCTTCTTTATAGCCGACAAATAAAGGTACTAATTCAACTATAATTTATTTAGCTATTAAAAAGCTCGCAGCCAGTTTTGAAAAATGTATACGTATAAATTTTACAGTAACAACATTAATATATATTTTTAATTTCAGATATGTCGTGATTTAAAATGAAACTGAAGATGTTTTTACCACCTGTCTTTCGTCATTTTATTATCTGTGTCTTCGTCTGCTTACCCATACTGTCTTTCGTAACAAGCCAGCGACTGGCGAGCATTCGGAATCTTCTAACTTACACAAATCGAAACCATCCATCTCCTATGCAACGAGTGGTAGTTCGCAATTCAACCAGTGATGTCTACGTCAGTGCTCGGAATTCATTGTATCATTTTAACTCTGACTTACGTGTGAAACGAGTGATTTCTACAGGGCCTGAAATGGATAATCCCCAGTGTCTTCATCCGAACTTTCCATGTTCAGAAAACAGGACTATTACGGACAACGACAACAAAGTCTTGGAAATATTCCAAGAGTCCAAACCTCCACTGTTGTTGACCTGTGGAACGTTATATCAAGGTCTGTGTCAAGTTCAGTCCCTGAATGATATTAGCAGACGGACCTGGGTCCAGCCTTTCAACGAAACTGTTGGTTTCACGTCCGGAAGAGGCTCTACTGTAGCTTTTTTTGCTCAAGGTTTCAACAATCAGGTATCTTTGTATTCAGCATCAGCCTATGACAACCGTCCTCTTCAATATAGTCCACCTTCCGTATCTAGTAAAATTCTGGTGTTGGAATCTGATAGCATCAGTTTTAAATATTCAGATAGGACTGACACCTCTTTTACTGCTGTGAATTTCAAAATGAAAGAGAACTTTGGGGTAAGTTATTTTTACTCACCAATTTATTTAATGTAGTTCATATTAAATGAATTGATTTTTCACGGTTTCTGTTTAATTTTAATAGAGTTCATACAAAAGGCGCAACAACATATTTTTCAAGGGAGAAGCAATTTCTCACTTCAACTCATATCTCAAAAGTAATACAGAGACACTTATTAAAGAGGGGGGATACTAAACCACTCCGTGCTAAAGGGAAAATGTTCAACTCCATGGAAATACAATGCAGAAAAATTATGCAATATTTTTCTCGCATATTTTAGAGAGCACTTAAAAATAACAATATAACTCAGTAACATAAATACTTATAATAATTTTTCACTTCTAGATACTTCATTTAAAAGTCAGTCAGTAGCAGTATAGATAAGAAAAAACTTTTTACGAACTTTTAGTTCAGATAATTCTCTAATTCAGAAGCATCTAAACTGTTAATGAGTTCAAACTCAATTTCTAATGTAGTGAGGTTAGACAATCTTGTTTGAAATACTGTTTTCCACAGATAGTTTTTGATTATTTTAACACATTGTATGCGCGACACGTATTAGTACGTTTTCTGACGATTGATACTTGAGCGCGGGTCACGTACTAGTATGGGTTAGTGTAACAACATGGTTTGTTTGTGGGTACAAAAATAACGGTATATACAGGAAAACGAAGCCGAATGTTCTTGTCTACTACATAGATTCTGGAAAAATTTAGACAAATAAAAACTAGTTTTTACATCAGTCGATGCGGAACCACAGAAAGGGAAGGTTGATTAAAAAAATCAATTTAGATTTAAAATTAACTTTTTATTTATCCTTGAGAAAATGATATTATATATATGTATATTTATATATTATATATATATTTGTATTTATATATATATATATATATATATATATATATATATTTGTTTATTTGTCTATATATTTGTTTATATATTTCAATATAAAATACGAAAAGTTGGTTAAAAAATTAAATAATTTTCGATCTATTGAGATTTAACTGAATAACTAAATGCCCTCTCCCGGTACAATTCCACTGCGAAATGTACCGACACACAATGTGTTAAAAATGTGTTATTCTTTTTACATAAAATGATTGTTTAGTTTTGGAAATATTAGCACGCAAAATGTTTTAAAAGCTAGTATAATTTTTGAAATAAAATTAGACATTTATTTAGGGGGAAACTTATTTTTCTGATTTTCCGATAGAAACATCATGCACTATATTCCATGACCTAAACATTGGATATTGGGTTTTGTGGGTATATTCACACAAATAATAATAATGTAATTGGTGTATGGGAACTTTAAAATTAACTTTTTATTAATCCTTGCCAAAATCATGTTTTATATATATATGTATATTTATATATTATATTTTTGTATTCGTATATATATATATATATATATATATATATATATATATATATATATATATATACATATATATATATATTTATATATATATATATATATATATATATATATATATATATTTATATATATATTTGTTTATTTATCTATTTATATATTTGTTTATATATTTCAATATAAAATACGAAAAGTTGGTTAAAAAAATGAATAATTTTCGATCTATTGAGATTTAACTGAGTAACTAAATTTAAGCGCAAAATGCCTGCTCCCGGTACAATTCCGCTGCGAAATGTACCCGCACACAATGTGTTGAATTCGAAAAAAACTACATTCCACATGTGCAACACTTATTGGAAAAGTTAGTAAAATTCCTGGAGTAATGATCAAGTTTGGAGCAAAATTAATTTTTGTTATCAATTTCAAAATTTTCAAGGGTGGTAATTTTTTTTTCCAACTTGAAACACATGCTTGATATTTTATCGTATTTCTTGAGCATCATCGAATATAAATTCGATGATGCTCCATACGTTAAAATGGTTTTTAAGACTTTGCAATTATCCAAAATTATTGGAATAGTTCCTTGAAACTTTTGCAATCATCGTTAACATTCTATTTAATTTTTCCTCTCTAAATAACTCTTGGTTTTAAAAATACAAAAGCTTCTAGAAAGCTTCTATCATTAAAGATTTGATAAAAAAAAACCTCCCGGCGTAATTAAGTGAGGAAGCTAAGTGACTTAATGATTAATCTTATGTATTTAACAAATTTAATCCTTTTTCTTCAATATATATACCGGATATAATGTAATAATTAATATGTCATTTAAATGTTCAATTTTACTTTACAAAATTTTCAGAGATTTTTTTTAAAAAATTTAGGATTTCCGTTCGTTTTTTTTATTATTTAGTTTTAGCATTTTTGCATTCTTCGAATATTTTATTGAATGTAAAAGCACAGATTAACGGAGTGTTCTTCCAACGTATAAATTACGGTAAATAACATGAAGTATGAATATTGGAAGTTTGTAATTCTCTGTCAGATAGTTTTTCTTTATTTATTGTCTTTATTTATTTGTAAATTTTAAAATATAAATGTGACATCTTCCTAGCTGGAAAATTTTATTACGTAATGTGTAGTTTATGTTTGAAGAAAATTGTAATAATTATTTTCATTTTTATGCCATATGCACATGTATGTTGATTAGATTTTAGATTAATAAGCGCACATGTAATTACCTAGTGGACTATTTTGACGATAGAAGCTTGTTTAAAAGCGTGTTATATCCGATTTCAACGATCTTCGAAGGGTCATTAAGAAAAGTGGATTTCAGCCGTTTAAAGTTTTATCAAATTAAATTTTCCCACGAGAAACACCCTTGACACAGTAAGTAAGTGAAGATCATTCACTTTCTTGGAAAGTGCTCAGACATTTCGCACAACGGAAATAACTGCTTTCCCGCAAAAACACTCCATGCGATCTAATATGCAGCGGTTACGTCACTCGTGCGTCATCTACAGTTTTGTTTTGAAGTTGCTGGACCGAAAACAGGGAAATGGATATTGAAGACAAAGGAAGAAATATTCTAATTGAGAAGGACTACATGAAGCATTTCCACGTCATATCCGGAAAGGTCAATTTTACCTTGATACAGAAATTGCTGCAGTAATACAAGTAAAAAAAAAAATTACCCAGCTTTTGGACAGTTATTTTTGAGGATATGTAGGGGAAGATTGCTAAATAGTACCTTTTATGAAAGGTAAGAATTAATCGAAAATCATCAAAGAAAAAATAATTAGGTTTTTATTATTAAAATTTGCGTAAAAAACATTCTTACCCGTAAGTCCAAAAATTTATCTGTTTCTGATGAAATAGCAAAATAAAATTTATAAAATTATAACTATAAGAACCTGCATCCAATTCGAAATACATATTGTTAAAAACACGTGTTTCCAACTGGCAACCCACAGTCCAAATGTAGCCCTCGAGGTCAATTTTTTGCGTCAAATATATAAAATTTTTTTCTATAATGAATAGAATTTAAATGACTTTAAATGAACAAAACTCTAATGTGGTAAAATAATTTTTAGGGTGTAAAATATTTTAAGTTTAGATTAAATTGGCTATCCAAATCGCTGTTTATGAATTTAATATTATGAAAGAGATTATTTTGCGATAAATAGAAAGAAGGTTATTATAATAAATATTTTATTCAATGATACGTACATTTTAATGTCATCAAAGCTCATGGTTTTAACTCCTCATTTTTTTCTGTTTAGAATAATTTCCTATTATTATACACATAGTCATACTAAAATGAATAAAAATTGATTATTGAGGTTGAACTAGAAAATTGCATACATTATGACATTGCCTTACATTATAATTTTAATATTTGATGTGTTGAAGGTATTTTGATGTGGTAAAAAACTTTTTTGGTGTGTAATATATGTTAAATTCAGATAAAATGTACTTTCAGAATCGTTATTTATGAATTTAAGATTAGTAAAACCAATTGGGTTGGTTTCGATTTCAAAATGTTATTCATATATTAAATCAGATTTCATGTATTAGTTTTCTTTAGGCTTAACATTCGTTCTTTGCACTCTCATTTTATATATTGTTTTTTGTGAAGCATAGGGTCTACTTCTTGCTACTTAACAATGAGATCAGATCTTACTATCAAAAGCCGATATCGAAAGTTTATAAATATATCTGCGGACGTGGGACTCAAATTCAGGGTTTTCGGTACCAAGAGACATTACCCTACCAATTCAATCTTCAATTCATTTACTACTTAATAGTTACAAATATTCGAGGGAACAATTAGGATAAAATAACCCCGCTTTTGGCATGCTTTTTCATAGCAATTTGGAATGGCCCTAGGACTTACTGTTTAGTAGGTTCCGATCTAGGCTTAGACAAGACTTAGACGTTAGGTTGCCAGTCTGAGTTTGACTCAGCCTTCTTTTTCAGTCTCTGTTTTCGTTTACGATATGGAGATAATGGAGCTCTATCGAAGCTGTGAAATGACAGTACGCACTGAGTCCTTTCGTATTTGTTCCTTACTTACTTTGAAATTACTATAATATTGTGTCTTAACATGTTGCTTTTAATCGGTAGATTATTCTACTAAAAAGAAAACTAAAATCCAGCTGACTAGGTTGGCAGAATGTTTTCTCGATTTTCCTCTAGTATAATAGGGGGTGAAAGTTCATTACTCGTACAAGTTCTATAGAGAGGCTACCTTTCACTTAAATAAGTGAGAATGTGAGCCCTCTTCGGTGCTCTCGGGGCAACGTCAAATTTGGTTTGGTCAGACTTAAAACGTTATGTTTACCATTTGTAGACGAGAATAACGTATCTGGGATCAACTACTTAAAGACTATTGTAAACGACTTCGAAAATTCTTGTTATATACAGTGGGATGTGAACTAATGGACTCCGTACCAAACAGCAGTGCCAAGTTTGGTGAAAATATTTCTGTTGTTGTTGTTTTCTTATGCCACTTGGTCAAACGAAGCATGATTGAGCCGGAGGCTACTTTATTAAGGCGAAGCGGTGCGCCTTTCGTTTTGACGAGCACCTCAAGGGTGAAAGTACCACTTATGCTCAAGTGGATCCTCTTAATTTTGAAGCAGGGACCAATAGCAGAAGACCCATAGACTTGGCCTGCCACCCCCAGAGGTATTGATTGAGAACTTGGAGGACATTGTGACCATGAACATATCTTAATTGCCCCAGTCCCATGTAAAGAACACGGTGGATCTTAGGTCGGCTCGGGCTTCGACCTACAACCTTCCAGTTACGAGATCGTTGCCTTTGCCGACTGAGCTACCGCGGCTCGATAATATTTCTAAGCGTTCTCGGTTGACACATGAATAATGTCTGAAATCTCAGACATAGGAACGGAATTTTACGGTTCTTTCTTCGTTGCAAATATTCATCAACACTGTAGATTTGCTCTAAAAAGAAATATAATAGTACTAAATTATTTTTCTGCATTTCAGGTCCAATATATTACAGGTTTTGGCCATGATGGATTCGCCTATTTCTTGACTACTCAAAAGGTGTCCGTAGAATCGGAATTTTACGAAACTCGACTGGCCAGAGTGTGTGCAAACGATTCTTCCTTTTTCTCATACACAGAGGTACCTGTGAAGTGTAATTATGGCCTGGAAGTCTACAATTTGGCAACAGCTGCTCACATGGGAATAGCGAGCGTGCAGCTGAAACGTATACTGAAACTTGATAAAGTGATTGACGTGTTGTACGTGTCATTCGTGAGGACTATACCTGACCACGGAAGACATGCGGATAGATCCAAAGGTTCTGTGATATGTTCTTTTCCAATGTCAACTGTGATTGCTTCGTTCACCAACGCCACCAAGGATTGTTTTAAAGCTGAACCGCGGACCTCGTTGCTGAGACATGTTACTGGCATACCTTTATTGTGTTCTAAGAAGGTAATGATAACTTAAATATTCATAAACTTTCATCGCTTTATGATTTTCTAAAATGTGTTGTCATTCATAACTTTAACAGAAACTGACGTTTCTTTATTATATAAATTTTTCTATTTATCCCTATCAGGAAATAACGAAAAAAGAGGAAACAAATTTTGCGTTGTACAGACTTACAGCATGAATGCAGTACCGTATTTGAAGCTTGGTAATCTACTCTAATATTGAACCTGCCGAACGATGGCCGATTGGTTAGGGTGCTGGCCTTCGGTACTGGAGTTCGTGGGTTCAAATCCCACTATGGCATGGATGTTCGTAGCCATTCGGAATCGGCTTTAAGCTGTAGGTCCCGGTCTCATTAGCCCTCGTGTTGCAAAAAGTAGACCGTAGCACTCCAAACCAAACCAAACTAATATTTGACCTTAAAGACGTATGTTATAAGGGTTATGGCAGTAATTAAACAGAAAAATAGCTGAAATGCTTGCTTTAATAGCTATTTTACGGATTATTTAACATAAAATTATATAGTGATTTAAATAATTTAAATTCTAATAGTATTTCTAAAGTATATCGTTATTTTTAAATTCAAAAATATTTTTAGTGCGAAAAAAATAGAAATTTTAAATCCTTACACTCTCGTAACACTCTCGTAACTGAGCCGGCCTAAAATCCGCTGTGTTCGTTAAAGGTAACTAGGGCACGTAAAATATGCTCGTGGTCATAATGTCCTCCAAGTTCTCAATCTATACCTCTGGAAGTCGCAGTCAAAGCCTATAGGTCTTCTGCTTGATCCCTGCTTCAAAATTATGGGACCTACACGAGCAAAAGTCATAGTTTCACCCTTGAGGTGCTCGTTAAAACAAAAGGTGCATCCCTTTGCCTTAACGCTAGATTTACGGACCGAGCCAATTTGACTCATTAAAAATTTGATCACTGTATATATATATATATATATATATATATATATATATATATATATATATATATATATATATATATATATATATATAACTTTAATATCACTTTTCAAAAACATACGTTGGTTTTTAGTTAAGTAATAAAATATATGTAAACTTTCATTCCTCTTCCCCTCAGACCCCTTCATTTCGCCTTATCAATTGTGGTATACCTATTTTCACGATTGTGAACCAATTTGACTCATAGAATGCATATGAAAATAAAAAAATATAATAATAAATATAGTATAAAGTAAATATAAAGTATATAAAGTATAGTATAAAGTAAATATAGAGAAGAAGTCGAGAACACTTCCATTCCAATGACAGAAATTCATGCTACTGACGCACGGAAGAATTGTCAAGTTCGACAATCGTGCAAAAGAAACAGATATAGAAACCATTGTGCTAAATGTAATAGAAATGTTTGCGGAAAATGGGTTTCAAAAACAGATTTTATATGTAAAAAATGTTTTCCATGAATTTTTTATAATAAACATTTCATTTAAATTAATTTGGAACTATTTTCTTTGCAAAAAACTTCAATTTTCTTGTATGAGTCAAATTGGCTCACTTCAGTAAAAATAGGTATATGATCAACATCCGCAAATCTAGCGTTAATATAAGTAGAGTGTGGCTCAATCGTGCTTAGCTTGATCAAGTGGCACAAAACAATAACAGCGTCTTAAAACAAATTAGAGTATAGTTCTTAGGTTGGAGTTTCCATGTGTTACTGAATGCATGCGTAGCTTTTCATGATCTAATTTGACACTCGCTACAAATATCGAGTAACAAAATAGTATTTTTATTAGTGAGGCATACTTGGCAGATTTTATCTCATGAAAAACAGAGAACGTGTTTCAGAATGACCTGAACTTTGATAATATTCCGTGTCTCATGCTTATATAAATTAAGATTTTTTTTACACTTGTCTCATAGTAGTTGTCTCCAGACTAAAGTAATTTGTGAATCTACTGATTCCTATGCTAAATTGAAGAAAATATCGTAAATATTTTTTAAACTTAAAGTAAGGAACATAATAAGAAATAATAAAATATAGATAATTTTAGAGATTATTTATGTTGAACAACCAAATTGAACTATAGGTAAATGAATCTCGTAAAAAAAAATTCAAATATATTTTTTTTCAGGCTTTAATATTAGTCTATGTTCATTTTATCTAAATAAATATCTTTCTTTAGGAGGATGTGGAGATACGAGACGATTTCTGTGGTTCGGCCTTTTAACCATTATATAGCTGGTTTAGAATCGATACCTGGCGGATTTCGAACGCATCTGGATGTTCACATTACCTCTTTAGCCACTACATTGCAAAAAAACCAGATCTATCGCTATAGTAGGAACTGATTCGGGTGATATCCTTAAAGTAAGTGAAGTTTTATTTTCTGTTTTGGCAATGGACTTAAACTATCTAATATATAATATATATATATATATATATATATATATATATATATATTATATATTATATATATATATGTATATATATGTATATGTATATATATATCTTATATATATGTATATATATATATATATATATATATATATATATATATGTATATATATATATATATATATATATATATATATATATATATATATATATATATATATATATATATATATATATATATATGTATATATATATATATATATATGACAAGTCATGTTCCAGAGTTAAGGCGAATGGACAACAGTCTTCTTGATAATAATAAGTTTTATTAACTCATCGTTCTTAAGGAAAGCAACATGCGCCATGCGTAAAGGTGCGTAAGCTATGCGTAAAGGTGTTGACCGTTCCATGTCCACGCACCAATTTAAACTTATCTGTTTGCAAGCTCATCAAACAGCTCAAAAATGCTTCCGCCCGACCGGATTATCCTGAAAGCTTACGCGAGCATGGGTCTTTTCCATTTATTTTGTTATTATAAAAGAGTTCTCTTTTTAAAATCGCTTTTAACTCACATAATTTTCAACTACCCCTTTTTTAGACCTCACACACACACACACACCACACACACACACACACACACACACACACACACACACATATATATATATATATATATATATATATATATATGTGTGTGTGTGGTGTGTGTGTGTGTGTGTGTAACAATACTAAAAATTTGAACACACACTTATTGTAGAAAAACTAAAGAGTGATTAATTAAGGTAAATTTATCATTTTTGTAGATTTGAAGGTGTAAATGCCATGAGGCACAAATAATTAAAATGTAGCAGTGGGGGTGAAAACATCTTTATTATCCGGACATAATCCGGATTAAGAAGAAGACTGTTGTTTTAATTTTACTTGACAAGCTACTCGCGTCGTTTTTCAGGCACAGCCATACATAGGTAAAAAAGGAAGGAAAGAGGTCTCACGACCCCGAAACCTCTAATCCATAGACTTCCAAATAACGAGACGATCTGACACACCACGCCACACATGTGTGATCCCACCCAAGTTAGATAAATTCAAGTTCTATTTTTCTAATTTTTCTTTCCAAGCCATCCAAATTAAAATCAAGGACGGGATTCATTGGAATTGCATTTATTGCACAGATCTCAATATTAAAACCTGAAAGAATATCTGCTACGTGTGGCCCTTTCTTTCCCTTTTCCAACCCAGTTATCATTTTTCTCAGAAAAAAGACGTAGATCTTTACTATCTTTACGACGTTGTATGCAATTTTTCCTCCTCATATATTTTAAGAAGCCTCTAAAAAACCACTGACTTATGTCTCAGTATCATATAAAATTAACCACGTGATTATCCATTTTCAAAAATCAATTGAAGCTTAGTTGTCTATAGCTTGTGTCAGATGTACCCGTCAGTCCTCAGAATTTGAGAGACAATAAAGGATTTTGGATAAGATTTTCTCTGGTAGTGTATTCCAGTGAGTTGCCTTCCACGACATAATTTCATTCAAGTTTAGTTGCCAAGAAAGCTCTGGGAACTACAAAATATGGTCTGTATGTGTGATCGGCAAAGACAATGTTCATATTTCTGTATTTATAATATTGTTTCATATCTATATATATTGTAACCGCGTGATTTAGCGGTGTGTCGACATCAAATAACTTTGCTTTGAGAGGTGGACTTCGCTTGTGTGAATACAAAGGGATTGTTTTCCCCGTCACCACGATGTCTACACTGTTGTGCCCTATAGTAGCGGAATAATATACCAGACAACCCCACACCTTCACTGATAGCTAGAAATATGACCATCGGAACAACAAAGGAATTGCCGCGACTTGAATCTAGCCGCTAAGAATTCCAGGGACCACTGGGTTTGCGACCGATGATTGTTTACCCCAGACCAATCCAGTTGGTCGAAGGTGAGGTCATCGCTAGATGATCCAATAATGAAATTGTGGGTGAGGCCCCTCTCCTAGAAAGGGAAGAGAGAAGATTTGTTTTTTAGAGAAGAAGGTAGTTAGGTAGCAACCAGCTAATTCAGAGGTTGCCTTGACCAGTCTCTCTATCGGAGAGTTTTATTTAGCGAAATCCCGTCTTGGGATATATCTCTTGCTGAGATTGAAACGATACCCTGTGCATTGGGTTTCGTTTTTCTAATATAATTCTCTTCGGGGTTGCTTGCATATTCCCCTTCGGAACTCTAACTGTGCTTTGATATTCTATCATTACTTCAGCGAACTTTCGCGAGAGCTACCGAATTGTTTCTTCCGTCGGATCACCAATATTTTGGCAGAGTCTGATCTTAGTTATTGCACGCCTTTACTCAGGCCTACGTGTATCTAATCACCTAGATGTGATCGGAAATTGTTTTTTTTTTTTGTGTATTTTGAAATGATGTATAATACAGCAGAGGTGTAAATAAATTCATTAATCAAGACGCAACTTATTCTTCCTTGTGTCACCTAAAACAGGGACCGGATACGTTATAATATCGTTTATTGTATGTATTGAAATGAGTTTGAAAATTCCATAGGGCAAGAACGGAGAAATTTATGTCTGAGAGAGGAGGGATTGATTCATATTAAAAATTAATATATGTATACATCAATCCTTATAGGCGGTGGGGCCTTATAATCCCCCCATGCCCGCTGCTCTACTGTCAGAGGGAATTTTGGAACAACCACGCCAATGAGCGTCGCCGAATGGTTAGCGTTGCTTCTTCAATAACGGCATTCGTGGGGTTGAATTCCACTGCTGGAATGGATGTTCGTGTGCTTAGACGTTCAATATCGGCTTAAGTTCAATAGCGCTTCAATTCAATTCTTAACAACCCAACCAAGTATTTAATACCAATAAAATGAAAAAAATTAAATTTATTTAATCCAATCTTGACCCAAGAATTTACTTACGGAATGAACGGTAACTATTTACTTCAGTGTTATTGAATTTGATTTTTTGAAAAATAATAAATTAATTGAAAAGATTGTTTTTATGACAAGGATGAAATTTGAACGGAAACTTGTAGGCGGTGTTCCAAAATCGATATTCGCGTGTAGGTTGAGGTGTGAGAAAGGTTTCTTGTGACTGAAAATTTATTATGCATTCTTTTTTGATGCAGGATGTTTCTATGTTTTCATGCAGTCCTTCTTAACTGTGGGTGGTGACCTCAAACAGTAGCAATATATTCGGGTCCTGAAAATTCAGCGTAGGCAAATGAATTTACCAAAACATCAGTCTTAAAATTTTCTGTCATTCAACATTATACGTGATTCAGCCTTGCGTATGTGAAACACCATATGTTGAACTTTAACACTTACGAAATATCGCTAACGCTAAATATGCTTTACAACTAGTGATGTCAAATATTGCACTAATATTTAATTTAAAATGCAGCAAGAAACAAAGAATGTTTGACAAAACGTGAAGGTTTTTTTTTATTATTTTTTATATGCTTGTAACAAGTGATACAACAACGTCTATCCATATTCTGTTGGTTAGAGAAATAAATTATTTAGGGTAAAGAATTTATTTTTTTTATTTAATATTTAAAATCTGTTAACTCAAAAAGAAAAATATCGATGATAAAAAAGGATTACAAAGATTTCAGAAGTGATGTCCTAGTGTCACATAGTAAAGGACTTATTGTGGTTTTGTGTAAAGATCTGACGGTGCAAGTATGGCCGTGAATCTACCAACTTGCAGATTTTTAAACTTGTAGCGTACTTTTGCATGCATTATTTAAAATTGATTTCAGGTTTGGTTCTAAGAAAGTCTACTATTTTATTCATTTATACACAACGGCTAATGGTTTTGAGCACTATGGTCTACTTCTTTGCAACACGAGGGCTAATGAGACCGGGATCTACTTCATAAAGTCGATTTCAAACGGCTACGAACATCCATGCCACGGTGAGACTGGAACCCACGAACTCCGGATTCGAAGGTCAGTGTCCTAACCATTCGGCCATCGTAAGGCGCACAACGGTTAATGAGACCTGGATCTACTGCTTAAAGCCTATTCCAAATGACTATAAACATCAATGTTGTTTGAACCGAGGAGCAGAGTCCGTCTCTTTCGGGGAAGGTATTGCTCTTTGGTGCTGGTCTCCGTTGCAGTTCCTTAATATAACATCAAAGTGGGTTGGAGTTTATAAATATAACAACAAAAGAAATGCAAGAACCGTAGCTTTTTGAGGATGTTTTATCCTTTGGTGTCCCAAAGAGAAATAAATGAAGTAAAATATATCAAAACACAACCAGAATAATTAACGATTAATTAAGTAAAAATTCAAATAATTTTAAAGGTACAATTCAATTGTTATTTTAAAACATAAAAATTAATCTAAATATTCTTTTATTAGAGAATCCCATTTGATGTACCTTCAATAAATTGTATATAGCAAATATGAATACGGCGTTTATGAAATTAATTTATTGATAAATGTTGTGAGTAGATAAACATTGACTGTTTGAGTCCCAAGCAGCGAGATCTTGCTGCTCAGCTTTTATGTGGAGAAAATCCAGCATATTCTGTGTGTTGTGGACCAATGATGATGCTCCATCGACTGTTGATGTCAAGCGTGCTCAGATTTACTAACGCAAGTACATCACACCGCTCCTCTTTTTATGTAAATAATACATTTTACAATAGATGCATTATTATAATAATCCCCTATATAATAACAGCCTAAGTCTGTCGTCGAATTTATGAAGCGGTTGGACCTGGAATGGATACAGGAATCCATATTGGATTCTTGATCAGTTAGGGTCAGCAAAATTCAGAGCAAGTAAAATTTATCTTCTCCTAGACTATCGATCAGATTCTAAAATAAATAGGTATAAATATGCTTGATATAACAGTAAAAAATACTGTCGTTAAAACATTCGGAATCTACTCCTTCCTCCCTTTTCGAGAATTTAATGCCTTTATTTCAAGCCTTATATTCCCCGGTTAAGAGCAGACGATTACTTTTATCAATTTATCACATAATAAATAGGTAAAAATAACATTTTTTCTAGTATTATGATGTCATTATTTTAACCATCCCATTTCATCATTTCTTATTTTAAATTATTTAAATATCGTCTGCATTATTTTCATACGTTTTATCACTGAACTTAGATATTAAGTAAATAATTTTCTTTTATATTTGGCTTAAATAATAGATTAAGTACATATGTGATAATTTTAAATTTAATCATCGATTACTTTTTGTTGCAATGAAAATTTTATCACCGGTATTAACAACAAATTCTATCTACCTCCAGAGTGTAGTGGAAATGATAGTTTTATTCCTTTACTTCCATTAATTACTGTGGCAAAAAAATTGGGAAGAACCTAACGATAATTTTGACTTAACTAAGAAAACTTTGTCTTTCTAAGGTCCTGTCTCACCTAAGTCGTTTAACGGCTAACAGCGATTAACCCATGGCGAGAACCAATGGTGGAACTCCATTCTCCGCTTAAACATAGATTAATCTCGGTTACGCGTTAAACGACTTTGGTGAGACCGACTCTAAATGAATTCAACGTGATTCTAAACTGCATTCATAATATCGGAGACTTTAGAGAAATATGAAGATAAACCATTTATTAAGAGTATACCAGAAAATTCTCCGCCAAAAAACGAACCATTTTTTACCTGCCTCATAGGGTATTTTACAAATCTGAAAAATTAAAAATTTTACTGATCCCATCATATGATGGGCTATATGCTAGCGGTAGAAGGTTTGGATATATTTTTCCTTTTTTTCCTGTAATGTAGACAAATAAAACTGACTAAAGATAGGCTCTACTAAAAGAACTTAATGTTTATAAATCAATGTTCTTGGGTGCGCCTCGGCAATTAGGATAGATAGCGCCCATCCGGAAAAAAAGAAGCCTGCGAAACGGATGTACAAATAGATAGGAATAATGGCAAAAACTCGCGAAGCGTCTTCCCACGCGTAAAGCTTCCTTTTGGTGGATTCACTTTCGAGTGGTTTCTTTATGTGACCGTTTGGTCATGAACCATTGTTGTTTGCCTTGCAGCGCGACTCGTTTTACTTTTCCTTTTAACCTTAAGAGTTTGGGAAGTCAAGGGAAGGTAAACAATTTTCCCTCTTGCTAAGGCTAATTGCTGAATAGGGCATTATATGCGTGTGATTCTTTGGCGTCTGGTAGGATCAAAGTTCTTTTCAAATTCAAAGTAAATTAGTATCACACAAACTTCTTACAGTTCTAGTCTATATTTCGATGTCTTAATTTAGAAGTCGGCAAACTTCAGAGCCTGTTACCAAAAACAGGTTTGAAAGTTGAAGACTCGAATTAGTATATTTTAATAGGTATTTCTACTCATAAAGCTAAATAAAAAAGAAATTTTTCATAGGGAAGTATATAATATTTCCGTACGTTCCTGCGGATGCTAAAATAAACACATTTCAAGGAAATTTGTAAAATTGTAAAGAATGATTATTTTCTAATTAGGAAATATTTTATCTTACTGGACTCTAAAGTTAGTAATTTCTAGCATTAACGTCGCTCTCAAATAGTCATTCTACCTTAATCGTTCAGTCGAGTAAAAATACTCATTTGAAAAATTAATGTAAAGGTCCTGTCGGGTATTAATATCTATTTAGACTTTGCTATATATGTAAGGAAAATTCTCAGGGGTTTTCAAATCTGAAGTCAAGGGCTAAAAATTCCCGAGTCCTTTTGCATTCCCCTTTTTAACCCCTAACCTAAATTGACCACTAGGGCTACAGTTTACGCCCTCAGAAATTGAGTCTGACCAATTATAACTGTACACTGCCCTAGTGGACAATTTAGGAAATTTCCAAACAAAAAGGAGCGGCACGCTGTCGGAGGCAGATTTTTCTAGAGATATTTCCCCACATATGTTGACCAGTCGTTAAGGGTCTTTTCACATATAACTTCATGCTAGCTGACCCCTCAGTTTGTTCTGTCCCTATGATGAAGTGGGAACCCGTCCTCCAACGTTATCTTAATAAATGTCTTTAGCTAAAACGGTGTCATTTTTATGGGCCATGACTGCAACCACCCATCGTGAAGTCCGTCTTATTACATATATATATATATATATATATATATATATATATATATATATATACATATATATACATATATATACACATATATATATACATATTATATATATATATATATATATATATATATATATATATATATATATATAAATAAATACACAATATATATATATATAATATAAATTTATATATATATATAATATATATATAAATATATATTAATTATATATATATTTATATCCTCTCTCACACACGTCTCTCAGATATAAATTGTAAATAAATATAATATGTTGTCAATAAGTCGAATATATTATATATGTATATATGTATATATATTCAGGATATAAAAGGAATATATATATATAAATATATATATATATACACATATATATATATATATATATATATATATATATATATATATATATATATATATATATATATATATATATATATATATATATATTATATATATATATAAATATGATACCGTTTCAGCTAAAGACCTTTATTAAGATAACGTTGAAGAACGGGTTCCCACTTCATCATAGGGACAGGACAAACGGAAGGGTCAGCTAGCATGAAGTTCTATGTACAAGACACGTAACACCTGGGTCAACATCTGTGGGAAAATATCTCTAGAAAAATCTGTCTCCGACAGCTTGTATCTCCTTTTTATTTGGAAATTTCCTAAATTGTCCGCTAGAGCCATGTAGGTTTATAATTGGTCAGGCCCCTTCTCTGAGGGCGTAAACTGTAGCCCTAGTGGTCAATTTAGGTTAGGGGTTAAAAAGGGGAATGCAAAATGACGCGGGAATTTTTAGCCCTTGATTTAAGTTTTGAAAACCCTGAGAATTTTCCTTACAATATCCTCCCTGGGCAAAAAGAAAGGGGTGAACAAAGTGAGAACCTTTCTTTTAACATAAAATTTTACAGAAATTTTAAGTAACAAAATACGTAACTGATGGATTTCATACATAACAATACACAAAATAAAAATACATAGTATAAGTTTTGCAGCAATAAACACAAGTTATTTACATATATATGTGTATATATATATATATATATATATATATATATATATATATATATATATATATATATCAGATAGTAGCAGCAATTATAAAAAAGATAATGAACATTTTTGACTGGAATTTATATACTATTACCTACAGTACTCAAAACATGTAGATAAATTTGGAAAGATTTTATTTTTTCTCCGTTGTTATTTTCGGAGAAAAGTTATTATTGATCATAAAGTTAATTTTTTATTCGTTATCGTCATATTCAATGGTCCCCAGGAGTAGCATGTGCTACATCAAAAAAGAAACGTTTCACCAGTTTCATTTGTAAATTTTACTGTATTCCCTTCCATACAGGCTTATATTTTGAACAGTATCATACATGAAAAAATATTGAATACCTAATTTTTCAGTTTTATTTTAATAATAATAATAAACAAGAATTTCTTTTATTTTTTAAAACTGTGTTGCTTCATACCATTTTAAATATCGTAAATATAAATAAATGTTTGAAATAATTGAAAGAAACTTCGATTAAAAGTAGCAAAGAGCAGTACTATTAAATTTTATTAAATATATCGAAAACTGAAAAATTTATAACAAAATTCATAGTTCACCTCCACTTACTGCAAATTTAAGGCATAATATCGTAAAAAAAAAAAAAAAATATTCTTATGTTCTCACGCACTCGATGGTTAAGTGCTAACATCGGGCTTTTGAACATTTCATTTTTGAAAATGCTTCCTCGTTGATATGCACTCACAGAAAAATGTATAAATTCTTATGTATATCTTATTTAATTGGCCTTATCAGGAAAACACTCATAGAATTGGATCAGGTTTATTGCTTTATGCATCATTTTTAGTCTCTTGTCATTTTGCAATGGAAATATTCAGCAGAGGCTCCTGAATTGTATTGTCGAATTGGACAATGGATTGTTTTTCACAACGGATTGTGAAACATTAAAATTTCTTTTTTCATATCTATCAGTAACCAAAAACGGCTGTTGTAACTGTAATTTAAGTTGAGAAATAATTTTGCTGATCTGACAACTCAAAAGTTGCACCACGAGCGGTTATAGCTTTGATTGATTAAGACTGGCCGCGATATCCTAGGAGGTCTGATAATCTTTCATATTGACTTGATTGAACCATAGTTTAAAGATCCCTGTCGTAGATCTTACTACATTTTTACATTCTCTTTAACTAAAAAACTGCACAAAACACCAATGTAGTTATCAGAAAATTCAACACTAATATTTTGATACTTAATACACTGCCGTTGTATCATTTTAATTCTTTTAATTCATTTTCTGAAGTGTGTAATAACGTTAATATTGTTTATGATGTATAGTTCTTTGGCTAGTGACGTGAATGGATTGAACTCTATTAAATTTACTGAAGGAACACAATTTTGAGTTCAATTATTACTATTGCTATTATTTTTTATTTTTATTTTTTTCTTTGCGAAATCCAAAGTTAATAATTTCACGTAAATCACACAGTGTCTGTATTGAGTTATAAAAGGACAGGACCCATGGTGGTGACCTTCCTCAAAAAAGGCCATTGTTATCCATTATTATTGCACCCAGTGGCGTACGCAGAATTTTTTCAAATGGGGGGGGGTTTATAATTCTAAAAATAATCGCCCGCATAATTTCTACTAAACTTTTTACTTTTGCCATTTTTTCTGAGCTCAAGGGGGTGTTTAAACTCCTTACCCCCCCTTGCATAAGCCCCTGATTGCACCATATAATCTAGAGTGGTGGGAACACACCTGTTCCGACCCCCCCCCCTCCCAATCTCAATCATCGTTTAATCTTCCTTTCTAACATGCAACCGATTCGTTGTCTCCCCTCCTTTTCCTCCTCCCCACGAAGCTTATGTTTAGGGCTGACCCATGCTGTGGGACAACCCCCATCCCTCACAAGTGATACATGCCTTGTACAACCCAGTGTCTGTCAGTTTATTTTTCTCTTTATTATTCTTTGTTAGTAACGAACGAACTGTATCGAAGGACATGTAAAATCTCAACACCCTTTAGGGTCAGCAGTGCCAACGCCTCCTAGAGACAGGAGGCTTCTCTAGGAGGTATTGGCAGCGCCCGGTCCGAGTGTTCAAGCGTTCAAGCATATAGTTGAAACGTATGTCTAAGAATGTCTAAATATAAGTAAAAAAAACTTGAGGTATAAATTCGAGGAACTGTGGTGCATAGTTTTTACATCGAAATTGTACATCTGTATCAAAGTATGAGTACAATCAGCCAATGGAAAAAGTTTTTCAAAGTACCTAGTTACAAAATATATAAACAATATAAACCATTTTTAATAGACAAGGTGACAGTATGTGAGGAACTTTTTGAAACTATTCAAAAGGGTCAATAGTTTGTAAATACTTTCACAGTTGATTCAAAAGAATGTTGTTAAATAACAGCTGTAAATAGGACGCCCTTGTAAAGGAATAAGAAAATCGAGGAAATCTCTTATTTCTTTCATTTCATTTTATTTTGAGGTAAAGCAAAATTTATTAATTCGTAACCAGAATTCTCCTTCCAAAGCACGAATCTAAACCCTAACCTCCAGAGTTTTCTCAATACTAATTTTATCTAAAAGTTATCAAAGCATTAAGAATTGTACGATTTATCTTTGACGCATTCTTCTAAATTGCAGAATGTGTGTAACTTTTTAACTGTTCTGAATTCCACTTCTGTTCACTTAATTCCTGAGTCATTCCACACGATGGGTGTGACTGTATTCCAGTCGTAATTCATTGATAACAATGGTCACATAAAAGAAAGGAGTCCAAGTGAATAATATTGTCTCCCACGCGAATTACATGCAAGCATACTATTTCTAGCTGATTGCTTTGAACTGGATGATAGCATTTAAAAAATGTGGTCAAGAAGTAGTCGCATTTCACGATAAAGTGTTAAAAACGACTTACATTAGAAAGATTTTAGAAGAATTTATAGTCTCTTTATTCAGTATTTTGAGGAGTAAAACAAGGGAGTGTCTCTCTTTTTTATCTGTAAACATTCATTCTCTCTTTCTTTGTACTGTGAAATCAGTTCGTTACACACGTGCGCGCGCGCGCGCGCGCACACACACACACATACATATACAGGACCGGGGATAGTAGGTATACAGTGCATGGATGCACACAGGCGACCAAATTTCTAGGGCAACCTATAGAACATCTACTAGGTATACGTCTTGATAATGGACGACTAAATACTATCTTGCACGTAAGACTACAGGGGCGGCCAAGCTCGACCTTGTACACAGGCGGATAATAGCCTGGAATGGGTCCTGCATATACATACATACAGACAGACACCAACAGTGGTATTCATACCCACAAATCTTGATTTCACCTGATTTCCTGTGACTGCCTTTAAGAAAGTTTTCTCTATCTCATAAGGAATATTTAGATACCTGTCTAATCCTGCTCCAATTTTTTCTTTTAACAACACTCAAGAAACACACAGAGACTACACGATCCCTACATATATACCAGGATGTCATGCAAACAGCCTATTTCAAACGACTACAGACACCAACAGTGGTATTCAAACCACCAAATCCTTATTTCACCTGATTTCTTATGACTACCTCTAACAAAGTTTTCTCTATCTCGTAAGGAATATTTAGATATATGACTAATCCTGCACTTGCTTTTTCTTTTACCACACTCAAGAAACACACACAGGCTGAATGTTCCCCACATATATACCAGGATGTCATGCAAAAAGCCTATTCCAAACGACTACAGACAACAACAGTGATATTCAAACCCACAAATCCTGATTTCACCTGATTTCCTATGACTGCCTTTAAGAAAGTTTTCTCTGTCTCGTACGGAATATTTAGATACCTGACTAAACCTGCACCTGCTTTTTCTTTTAACAACTCTCAAGAAACACACAGAGCCTGCACGTTCCCCACATATATACCAGGATGTTATGCAAAAAGCCTATTCTAAACGACTACTGATACCCACAGTGGTATTCAAATCCACAAATCCTGATTTCACCTGATATCCTATGACTGCCTTTAAGAAAGTTTTCTCTAAATATCTCATAAGGAATATTTAGATACCTGGCTAATCCTGCACCTGCTTCTTTTTTTTATCAACACTCAAGAAACATACAGAGGCTGCACGTTCTCCACATATATACCAGGATGTCATGCAAAAGCCTATTCGAAATGACTACAGACACCCGCAGTGGTAATCAAACCACCAAATTGTGATTTCACATGATTTCCTATGACTATCTTTAAGAAAGTTTTCTCTATCTCATAAGGGATATTTAGATACCTTATTAATCCTGCACCTGCTTTTTCTTTCAACAATCTATGCGGGATGAACAAGTTAGAAAATATGGTGATACCTCATTGAATCTAAATCTCTGTCCATTCTCAATGCATTTATAAAATTTTGATGCAGATATTTTTTTGTTTGCGATACGAGACCCCGAAGCATTTTTCTAATTTAGACGATGTCCATAACACTTAATCGTGCCCATTCCAACATAGATAAATTTGCGAGAGTCTCTCTTTAAAAAAGATTCCAGAAGGAAGTTCCAAAACAACTTTTATCTTCTGAATTATGAATCGGATGCATCACATGGACGTCTGTATCCGGCAGTTCATTTTGTAGGACTAAAGAAGTCATTTTCTTCTTTCGCCGCTTTGGACTTTTCTTCCTATAGTTTCTTTTTTTCCCGACATGTCTGAAATATTAAGATGCCGTGGAAAAAAAAGTACGATATGTATTAAAAAATAAATAAATAACTGATACTGCGATTTTTTTTTTGCGTATGTACAAATTTTATCTGTACACACCCTTTAGTCCATTTTTGTTTAATTTTCTTACTCATATTTTATGATTTTTATCTTTAGCATAAAAAAGTGAAATATTTTGGAAAGAGATACAACTTTCGGAGTTGGCATCACATTAAATTGTCCCAAAAGGTAAAGCCCTAGTATGTCATAGTCCAAGTTTTTGCATACCTATAAATATTAGATGGGGTTCTAAATCTTGAACTGCAGTACTTTGGATTCGATTATTTGATTCTTTACTTTGCTACATACTTCAAAATAAGCTCTTTCTAGGTATCAGAATTATCAGTAATTAGCCGTATGTATATTTGGTTGCACAATGATATTACAGGACGGTGTTTATTTGATGCTTCATTTCTATGGAAGTGTGACATACGTAAATTACATAGATTGATGGTGACTATTTCATATAACCCACAATAAGTTACTTACATCAAAACAAGTCCTTACTCTTGCGAACCATTCAAATCTTGAAGCAAAAAGTCAAAAGCACTTTAACGCTTTCATTATTTTAATTATTTCGACCATATGTCTCCCTGTGGACTGAGAGATTTGAATACTTGTCGCTATGTTTAAAGAAATAGTATGAAGAGATGTTTTTAACAAATATTTTTAATTAGAAATTTCAAATCAATTGCTTATAATGTAGAAACTACATTGAAGCCTCGATTTAGCGCTAACCCGATATTCCACTTACACTGTTAAATACATGTGTGAGGAAAATTTTTTTTTATATAGGACAGATAATGTTAAAAATCCGTTAAAACACCTACTAGTTATTAGGACCATCAATATTTTCTACGCATAAGGAACAGGTGAGATTTTCTAAGAATTTCCTTCCTTCTATTTCCTTTAATTTAATTATATTTTACTTTATATTCAAGTAGATTTTCAAACCATAACTTAAACTCTTGCTTGTTTAATCAATAATTTTCACTGGATCCCACTGTCGCCTTAAAGAAAACCATTAAATGGTTTTCTTTAAGGCGACAGTGGAGCAAACTTTTTTCTTTTAAATGAATTTCCTTGAAGATTGACTATGTTATTAGTACTATCTATATATATAAAAATGAATTTGTGTGTGTCTGTCTGTCTGTCTGTCTGTACTCAATAGACTCAAAAACTATGCATCCAATCGCCATGAAAATTTGGGAAATGTTTAGGTATATCCCTGGGAAGGTTTTTGTAAATTTTCAACGTTCGAAATTCATTCCTTCCCCCTTTTTCGAGCATTTCATGTCATTATTCCAAGCATTATTTTCCCGGTTAAACGCAAACGATTAAGTTTTTAATTTATCGCATCATATCTAAGGGAAAGAAGCAATATTTCTAGCAATGTGACGTCATCCCAAGTAACTGTTTTAAACGCAGTTTTCCACGGTTAAAAGCAGGAGATTAAAATGTTCAATTCATCACATAATAAATAGGCGAAAATGATATTTTTCTATCATTATGACGTCATTCATTTAAATATTTCATTTATTCATTTCTTATTTTATATTATTTAAAATCGTCTGCTTAGTATCTATTCGATTTGAACTGAAATTTGAGATATAAAGTGATTTACTTTCATTTCTATGTGACGCAAATTGTAGCATTTTTATATGAGAACTAATTTTAAATTTAATTCTTGGTTCATTTTTATGTTACAATGAAATGCATATCAACAATATTCTAAGTACAAAAAGTACAAATTTCAGTGACTCTCATGGCCAAATAAAACCTATCATTTTATATAGTTATCTTCATATTCATATGGTTGTCGATATGAATGTGTGTTTCTGTTTCACACAAAACTATGTGGTTTGTCATAAATTTCCTTAATTTTGGAAAACATTTATTACTACCAACAAAATTAGCACTGTTGCTGTCAAAACCTGTGCTTCCTATTCTATCCCGTAATATGGCAAGATCTGTTAACTTTGCTAATCAACGTACAGTAGTAATACAGTAATGCAATTTAGGGTTAAGCTTATATTTTACAATAAAAAAAGTTTCAGCAAATTTAATATAAGACAAATTCGATTATAAAAACTGAATAATGTTATAATACGCTTATGATAGAAATATATAAACATGCCAATGTCTCGAACTGAACTGTGACGAATTTAGAGAGTTATTCACGAAAAATAAATCTTTGTTTAAAAGTAATATATTAAGTTCACCGTAGCGAAGCACGGGCAAACTTGCTAGTGATATATAAATATTTTAAAAATTTGAAGGCAAAATATTAATCAGTTTTGGAGTTATTCATTATTAATTATTTCCTAATTAGCTTCATTGAAAATGCTCCAGGCGCATCAATTTTGTATAAAATATAATAAAAGAATTTTTAAGTATACCTTATAGACTCTACAAAAAAGTGTAGATGTTTTCATAAACATTCATAGAAAATATAAAGGGAAAAAAATTATGATGATAATACCCATATTTTGCAGAATAAACAGCTATAATGGTTAATTAAAAGGCATAAGTAACAATTATATGCTTCAAAACATACCCGTTTCAACTAGATTTTATTTTATAAACTGTAACGTAAGCAATACTGGAATTTCATAGACAATGATCTATTTTCAATGCTCCTGGAGTACTTTAAACCTTTTTTAATACATGAAAATTTTACTTCTGAGTAAACAGCATTTGCAGTTATTATTGCTATACCCATAAGTAATGATAAGCTTATTATACCAATAAGTAATGATAAAATGATTGGAATGAAAAAATTTGCTCCGTATTTCTAATGATATATTCTTTCACTATTCACTAAAATCGAAAATTCGAATTTTCTGCCGATTTTAGACAATTTGAAAGTTTATCATCGCTTTAATGACGAACACACAACAGTTACAAATAATTTCTGTCTCTAGCCAACACAAAGTGAAGAATATTAAACATAATTACAAAAAAAATATAGAATTAATAAACAACACCTCAATGCGTCTACCACTTATAACAAAGAACATCCATCATAACTAACAATTTTACAGCAAAATGAAAAAAATGTAATACTAAAAAAATGGTGATGCCATCTGTTGAACAAAATAGCAACCCCAACAATGAAACACTACTGGTAATTATACACTGAACCTTTTATTTCATTTCAAACCTTTTTTAATGTTATTGCCAACAAAGTACTCATAAACTGAAGCATTACCACTGGCAGCAAATCCAGTACTAGAGGGCTTGGCCCAGGGAGTACTGTTGCCAATTCGTCCTATGTGGCTCATTTCAAATCATTGCTGAACTAGTAGTGTATACTATTCCTACCCTTGAAAGTAATATGTTGAATGAAAATACATCAACAAAACATGAAATATCCATTTCTTTCAAGCGGTTTTTTCGTCATATTTGATGGAAATTTTAACCCTATTGTACTTCAAAAGAATAGAGATGAATAGAGAATTTCATAATAATGATTCAGTCCAAAAGACTTTAATTTTTTAACCAAAATTCCTTGTGGTACACTCGAAAATCTCTCACGGTACACTATGCACACAAGTTGGGAATCACTTCTCCAAGTATTAAAACGTACTCTACTAGCAGGGCCTGACTAAGACACTTTTGTGCCCAGGGCACAATCCAATTTTTGTGCCCTCCACCCCCATTGCAAATTTATAGCGACAAGTAACTATCATAATTACAGTCATATAAAACTTATAACATTGAATTAGTAAACATATTTAAGAAATTAGCATTAAAGTAATATTCAAAATCAAAAACACCAAATTTTCATTTTACGTAATCATTATTATCTCTGTTTAGCCATGCTAAAAATTAAGGACTTTTAAAGACATAGAGTGACCAACTTTCTTTATTTTTACCTTGTCACACTCACAGGCTCTGTGGTGCAGAAAATAAATAATAATAGAAATAAAAATAATTTAAATTGATGAGATGATTTAATGGTTTATAGTGGTACGTTGCTAATAATCTGTCGTATAAATATGCAGTAACCCATAGGATAAAAAGAGCACCAGGTTTGTTGAGCGAATTAATTATCAGGTAAATAACAGAAAAATTAAAGTAAATAGGAAACAATATAGTTCATGTCAAAGAAAAATACCTCGTAGAATAATTTATTAAAACTTAACGATGGTAGCGTAAGTTTGCAATTTTTCCCCACTTAATATGTGTTTCAAGCACTCGACTAAATTTTCGTTCCCAAAGTGTCCGTGCGATAATCAGGCCCTGTCTACTAGCAGTCTTCACCTCGGAATCTTCACGAATTACGCATAGGACAATTTATGATTCAAATCAGTGGCTTGGCATTTACCAGACCACAGCAAGCATCTCCATGCTCCATGTGAAGAGAGGTGGAAAAAAAACTGCGAACGTACTTAAAAGTTGATTTACTCATCTTTAAATGACCTGCCTACGGCGGGTGTGATCAGCTTTCTCCAGAATTAGCGGACGATGGAAGAGAAAAAAAAGAGAGAAATAGAAGATGCTAACTGTTAAAAAAAGCGTGTGTTAACTAAGTCAGTGGAGAGTGGGATGTGTTTTATGCACGGTTCAATGTATTTGGACTGGAGCATAAAATTTAATTAAGTGTTATTTATTGATGGGAAAAGCAGACGGAACGGACTCAAGGTTGCAGTTACGAGAGCGGGAAGCGTCGCGGAAAAACAGCTGAGATTTTCTTTTTCCTTTTTCCGGTGTCTAGGAAATTGTATTTCAATTGTTCGGAATTCTATTTTTGCACTTATAGGTATTCATTGGTTTTGAGCCATTACACAAAACTGCTATTATAAGCATATATAGATATCTTTGTCCCTAGTTTTTCAAGCGCTCCAATGTCTATATGGGTGATAGTCGAACGGGATGTGTCAAATTGGAGAATCTTCAGAATACGTGAGTTCGAATTTCAGTGGATGTTTGTAGCCGTTTGGAATAAAAGTTGACGTTACTGAGTACAGGCCGTAAGGGATTCCGTTATATCATATTAATAACTGGGGCGTTACTGCGCCTCACAGGGTGAAGTCTTATACGAGGGCGGTAGCAAGTTTGGAGGCAATTGGAGGGATATTAATGCCCAGTAGACAGTTAATGTCAGTGAAGCCTTATACGAGGGCCCTAGCAAGTTTAGAGGCAATTGGAGGGATATTAATGCCCAGTAGACAGTTAATGCCAGTGGAGTCTTATACGAGGGCGATAGCAAGTTTAGAGGCAATTGGAGGGATGTTAATGCCCAGTAGACATAATATCTATAAAAGTATGCAAGACATCTATGAAAATTACCAACAACACATTGAATAATATTGTCTGTACCGTAATAAATGCTAATAAATGCGGTATATATATGTATTTGTATATATATATATATATATATATATATGTATGTATATATATATATATATATATATATATATATATATATATACATATATATATATATATATATATATATATATATATATATATATATGTGTGTGTGTGTGTGTGTGTGTGTGTGTAGTGGTTCCTTTTACACACGACTAACTTAGAGAGCTATTCATACTGGATAAAGGGCAGTCAGCCGTTAGGATGTGAAAGAGAACAGAAAAATTTAAAAGTAAAAAATGTTGAGTTTATTCAAATAATCTATCGTTGATGTTCTCCCACCAAAACGATTTACATTCGTTCTGTGAGGGTGCAAGTGAGCCAGCCAATTGGAAAGTTCAAGTTAATCACAGGATGACTGTTCGAAGTGAAACTAAGCTATTTAAAGGAGTTATATAAGATCAGTTGAGCTAAGCAGAAGTTAATTTATTTTCCTCAAAGTGGGAAAAGGTTACCACAGTTATATAAGACATTTATTTCATCAAAGGCTGTAATTTTGGGGCTAGAATCACCAGAAATTTATTTTAGAATATAATTGTAATTTAGGTGGTTAGTTTGGTTGATTAAACATACACACACAAACATATGTGTGTATATGTATATATATATATATATATTATATATGTACATGTCTATAAATTATGTATGAATATGTATGCATATATATGTACCTATGCATACATACATACATACATATATATAGCTGTGCATTAATGCGTTTGCATTTTATTTTAGACCATGAATTCTTTGATCAAAATTATTTTTATTGGTGCATACATACAACACACGCACACACACACACACAGACATATATAAATACACATTTATGCTGACCTACCGTATGATGAGCGTGAGTATATCGTTAATATAAAATTATGGTCCTGTAGAAACCATGCGTAATGAGATCGTATGCAGGTGGTTGTCAGTGAATGTCACTCCCAACATTCTTGTCTTAATGAGCCTGGGAATGTAAGCCGAGAAATGGGTCTTACAGCTAGCTCATCTGCTTCAGCATTTCCTAGCTGTGCCTTTTTGCTCTTCTCTGATTTGCTTAACCCATTTTTTTGTTCAATAGGGATTGGTTAGCACAATGTTTCTGGATATTCGTTTCCTAAGCTTACTCACTTGTTGTCACCGAGAGAAACTAATGAACTCTAAGTATTTAAAATACAGTCCTGAGGTGTTTCTCAAACGAATTTTATCAGAAGAGAATTTTTTCATTCTCTGGAGCGTTTAATAAATTTTTATACATAATTTTAAAACATCCCCTTGTTGAGTTACTACCGATCACCGCTAGTGTATGTACATATATATATATATATATTATATATATATGTATATATATATATATATATATATATATATATATATATATATATATATATATATATATATATATATATATATATATATATATATATATATGTGTGTGTATGTGTGTTTATAAATGTACATATATGTATATAAATAGAGAGAGATGTACATCAAAAAGCCATTACCATAATTTTAAATAGCCGTATTTTTAAATTAACGATCTACCCTCAATTTATAAAAATGAGCTTGCCAGGAACAAAACCACTGCGCGTGCACGATTAATGTTGGAATATATAAAGCGGCTAGGGGAAAGCGAGTCTATTATATATGTTTCCAAACATAGCGACTTTAGCGAGATAATGGGAAAAACAGCTGATTTGTCAGACTTCGATAAAGGTCAAATCCTTATGGCTCAGTGACTGGGAACATCAATGTCCAAAACGGCTAGTGGGCTGTTCACGTGCTTTTGTTGTGAGCACATATCGAAAGTGGTATATTGATGGTGAAACGACAAGTCGCAGGCCATCGGTGTGTCTTCCATCTCGCATTGGTTCCAGAGGAGATTGGAAATTGTTAGCCGTGACCGAAGAGCTACAACTGTGGTGAATCACACAGTGTTTTTCAACACACTGTGCAGCGTACATTTCTGCGTATGTGTCTACGAAGCCGGAGGCCGAAGCACTGACGGCACGTTATCACCTGCTGCGTCTGCAATGGTCCAAGAAACATCGAAAGTGGACGTTAGAAGAATGGAAAAAAGTTGCTTGGTTCGACAAATCACGTTTTCTGGTCCGTCACATAGATGAG
>CM063506.1:38073841-38098841 GCA_032207245.1 Pardosa pseudoannulata
CATTTTTTGTTTAATATGGACTACTTAGCACAATGTTTCTGGATAGACGAGTCCTAAACTTACTCGCTTGTTGTCACCGAGAGAAACTAGAAGTATTCAAAATACTGCCCTGAGGTATTCCTTAAACAAATTTTATAAGAAAAGAATTTTTTTTTTCATTATCTGGATCGTTTCATAAATTTTTATACATAAAGTTTAAAACGTGGTTGAGTAGTTACCGATCACCGTAAGTATTTATACAAAAAAATGAATATTTATACGTACACACACACATATATATATATATATGTATATATATATATGTATATATATATGTATATATATATATATATGTATATAAATATATATATGTATGTATATATGTGTAATATATCAAAATTATTTAGCTTTAATATTTACTTAAAAATCTCCTATTTTAATTCCTTAAAATCTTTTTCCCAGCCTTTAAATGTCTTAATTAAAGGAGCGTTCTCGACTTAAAATTCTTTCGATCCATTTCCCAAAGATTTCTATGCTATAGATGTAAATTTTCTGTCTATTCAACACGTTTCCCAGCTGTCGCCGGTCAATGGCTCAGCGTTTGTCCTGATCTTACACTTAATTCGCTGAGTTAGTGGGAAAATTGTTTCTATCTTCGCTTTTGGGTGCACCTCTGTTCGAGCAGAGTGATTTTTGTGTCTTTCTCTTGTCTGTCGTTGCCTAGTAAAGATGTCCATTTTAGCGGCTCTGAAATAAAGTTGTAATTAGACTTGTGCCGTTCTCTTCAATGTGACCAGACTGCATTTTTATTACTGCTAGCTGTTTAATCTTCTCCTTGCCCAATAGCCCATTCAAGTAAAAACAATAGAGGCTACATAATTATTGTGACCGGCAGGTATTATTTTGATCGATTACTTATATATATATATATGCGTGTGTGTGTGTAAGTGCATATATACATATATAGATATAGTACAACGAAGAGCTATTACTATAATTTTAAATAGACATAATTTTAAATTAAAGGACAACCCTCCATTTATAAAAATGGGCTCGCCCAAGAACAAAACCATTGCGCGTACACGGCTGATGTTGGAGTATATAAAGCGACTATGGGAAATCAAATCTTTTATTATGTCTTTCCAAACATAGCGGATTTAGCGAGATAATGGGAAAAACAGCTGATTTGTCGGACCTCGATAAAGGTCAAACCCTATGGCTCAGTGACTGGGACATTAATAATATCCAACACAGCTAGTGGGTTGTTCACGTGCTATTGTTGTGACCACCTATCGAAAAGGGTGTATCGATGGTGAAACGGCCAGCGGTGTGTCGTCCACGGCACATTGATTCTAGAGGAGAGTGGAAATTGTACGCCGTGACAGAAGAGTTACAACAGTGGTGACCTACACAGTGTTTTTCATCACAGTGTACAGCGCACATTTTTGCCTATGTATCTACGCAACAGGAGGCCGAAGCATGTCCCTGCACTGACGCACGTTATCTACTGCTGTGTCTGTAATGAACATTGAAAGTGGACGTTAGAAGAATGGAAAAAAGTTGCTTGGTCAGACGAATCAAATTTTCTGGTCCGTATCATAGATATGGTGTGAGAATACGCCTATTTCTAAAGGAAACCCTGGCTCCCGGATATAATTTGACGGAGAAAAATCGATGGTGGGGGTAATATGGTGTGGACAATGTTTTCATGAAGCACATTAGGATTCTTAATCCCCATAGAACAAACCCTGACGTCTGCACGTGAATATCGTTGCAGACCAAATTCACCCATTCATTACGACAGCATTTCCGGCCGGGGATGGTGTTTACCAACAGGATAATGTACCATATCGTGAGGGTCGAATCGTCAGGGAGTTATTCGGAGAACATTCCAGTGACTTTCAAGTCACGTCTTAGCCTCCAAATTCACTTGACATAAATCCGATAGGTCATTTGTGGTCCCACTTAGAAAACCAAATTCATGCTGCTATACTACCCCTCTCAATATGCGGGAATTACAGGCCCAGTTTTTGTGAGCTTGTACCATTTGCCTCAGACATTTATTAGCAACTTATTGAGCAAATGACACGCCGGGTGCTGATGGTTTTGATGACTAAAAGTGGTACTACATGTTATTAATAGTGTGATCATAATGTAATGTCTGTTCAGTGTATATAGTTTTATGGTTACACCCCCATATATATATATATATATATATATATATATATATATATATATATATATATATATATATATATATATATATATATATATATATATATATATATATATAAAAGTAGAACTTTAATCCTGATAAATCAGTCTGTATTAACTTATTGATATGCTGTTAAAATGTGAACTAGTTTTGGATTGGTTAGAAAACTATGTTAAATGCTCTGCTAGACTATGTGTGTGATGAAGGTTGTGCTAGAGTTAATTGTTTAGAGCAACGGTTTTCAAACATTTTTATTTTGCTACTGTCATAACAATTCAGAGTACTGCGGTACCCAGTTTGAGAACTACGGAGGTAGATGATCGGTAGCACCTTGAGGAACACAAGGACAGTTCTTAAAGTTTCGACAGCTGCGAGGAAAGGCATCTTAGTACCTTCATGTGTTCTAATTATTTCACATATTTTGCTGACTATACTACATTATTGCTTTGGTAACTTTTGGAATATGTTTGGGGTTCCATTTCATGTAGTTTGAGAATAGCAGCTTGAGAGAACCTAAACCTTTTCGCCTCTAAATCCTTATCTGCTACTGAATTGCTATTTCTCATTTCTTCTAAACCAGTTTCTAAATGGAAGTCAAGGAGTATATATGATTTTAATAGTTTATTATATATACATATATATATATATATATATAATAACAGTACTGCTATGTGATTTGAAGATTAAATCAAATTATTGTTTACCTTTCTCCACGTTGTATTATCATTCATTATATTAGGATTCAGGAACTATCTTGCTCCTCAATTTATTGAAATTGACATTGTGGTGCTGCCATCTCTTATCTAAAATTTGAACTAAGAGACTTGAATCTGTCATAAGTAAAATTACGTTTTTAACCCCCTATATATATATATATATATATATATATATATATATATATATATATATATATATATATATATATATATATATAGGGGGTTAAAAATATGCTACTTGTAATTTTACTTAGTTTTCTATAGTCTTAATTATTTTGACATTCTTTAAAATTTCAGAAATATCAATTCTTTACATAATGATTATGATTATAAATGTAATAATGAATATCACATGATTTTTAAGTATATACTTTGTAAAGGTTAAATTAAAAATAACGATTTTAGCTTAAATGTTGACCTATACTACTCTCACATCTCATATTTCTATATTATGTTTATGTAATATCGATACTTGTAGATTAAAGAATGATTAAAATAGATAATCAAAATAGATTAAAGAATGGTCAAAATGAGTTTCTACGTGAAAATCTGAATATTGAAATTTTTCTTGATTACCATACAATCTCTATTTTGTATACAAAGAAATAATAAGGAAGGAAATTTTACACACTTCTCATAAAAGTTTGCCATCAGTGTACTAGTAACTTGCGATCGATTGTTCCACGGTATTTGTTTTAAATCATATATTTATTTGCAGTATTCATATTAATATAAAATCCATATTAAAATATTTATTTTCTAAATGGGATATAATGCAATTTTTTTTTTCAATTTTTGGATTAATAGAAACAACATCCGGGTATAATATTTTAACCGTGATTTTTTTTTTAAGAGAGGGTAGTATATCAGTTGACTTTGCTTTAAAGATTGTTTGTTTTCATACACCTACTCATTTGCTCGTTTTGCAGTAGTTGATTAATTATAAAGCCATGAGCTATTCTCTCCAATCTCTTAACTTCCCTTGACATCAGAGTTGTCATGTTTCTTATGATGAGTAAGGCTGTAAACAAGATATTCTTTTCTACACACCAACTTCCGAAATAAAACTTTGAAGATGACTTTTTTTTTCTCCCTTAAGTTAATAATTTCCCAGAGTGCTAGTAATTTATTAGATAATTATTTTGTCACACTCTTGAGGATTTGCGATATTTTTCATCTTTTCAGCTGAGTGGGCAGCAAAGCGGACCTAAATTATATGTGTAGGAAGGGGTTGGTGTGCAATGCGGTTTATATGAAAAATTGTGACGCTTAATTAAAATGATGGCAATTTAAATTGAAAGAAAAATATCATATCTTTTAATGACGCATTTACTACTGAAAGTTAATTTAACGTAACAAGGTCAAGTTTCTATTTAAAATTCTAATGCAGTTACAGCAACGTGATTTTACTCTTGTTATAACTACATAGAACGTACGAGGGTCACCCTGAAATTTTTGAGATACAACTAGGTTTTTAATCCTCTAAGCGGTTTGCACGTACAATTCCGCCAAACCTATGATGTCTTCAAAGCGGTTGTCACATACAATTTTCCACCTCCAAAAACGTTCTGAAAATCGATTTAATATACATTTCTGCCAGTGCTTTTACGGTAGGAGGGGCAGGTCTATTGTTTAGGAACTGTACCCCTCTTTGACTGACATTTATTGAGGGATGCACCGCTACCACTTAAGGCACAAAGACGCTGGTAGCTTTTTATGGCTTTATAAATCTCTAAGTATTTCATTTGCGGTAACAGATGTATCTCTAACTGCACCACTTAAATATCATGGATGTCTTTCGTAAAATAATATAAATAAGTCTCTCAAAGAAGATTTTTATTTCTACTTTTAGAATTTATTGATTCTTATGGGACGATCTTCGAGATTTGACGAGCTTTATGTATTAAAAATTAACAATCTATAATATCTATTTATATATCTATTTATAACCGGAAGTAAAGGGAAAATGACGAGGGTGGGTTTTCCGTATTCCATTCTAGTAGACAAAGGGTGAAGGAAAAAATCATAGAACGCTTTGGCCACTGACACAAATATACTTACAAAATTTTAGGTGGGGGGGGGGGGGGGGGGGGGGGGGGGGGGGGGGGTGGGGGGGGGGGGGGGGGGGGGGGGGTGGGGGGGCGTTCAAAATAGTCTCCTCCAGCATGATTGCACTTTTGTAGACGAATTTTACACAAATTAAATGCCTCAAGCCATTCATTTCTTCGAATATGCGAAAAAAATGCATTTATAGCCACATGAATCTCTTCTTCTGATTGAAAACGACGTCCACGTGAGTTCTTTTTTAGATTAAAGAATAACCAAAAGTCACACATAGTTAGATCAGGTGAATACGTCGGATGTTCTATCATTTTATTTTGATTTTATTTAAGAAACTCAACTGTTAATCCGGCTGTATGTGAAGATGCATTGTCAAGGTGAAGCATTAGTCTCCTAACATTCACTTCTTGTAGAATTTGTGGAAGTCATTTAGTGGTATACCAGTTTGCTGTTACTGTCTTCTGTCCTTCCAACTTGATGGCTTTGACCAATCCCGTACTTCTGAAGAAAACGACATGCATCACTTTTTTCAGTGCGCGTTATCAACATTGTCGGCGTGGGATTATCTTCAAAGACCCATACTTTGCTTTCTTGACGTGTTGGAACGTCAAAAAACGGTATGTACGTTTCACCGCCCGTTACAATTTTAGAAATGATGCTGTGGCCACCATCATTTTGCAATTTAAAAGTTTCTTTACTGATTCTGACACTCTCCCGTTTAAGGCGCTCACTTAGATCATGGTAAACCCAACGGCAAACTACTTTTTTCATATGTAATTCCTCATTCATAATGTCTGCGGATCCAATGTTAAGTTCCTTCTGTATAATTTGATAGGTACAGCGATTATCATCCATTAACATTTTTCGTATGGCAGACACATTATCCGGGATGACTGTCGACTGCGACTGTTCTGTGTGTTCTTCATCCCGAAGAAAATTGCGACCTCTGCTAAATTCTTTAAACCATTTGAATACAGTAGAGCAAGCTGCATATTTATCACTAAATGCCAACTGCAACCGTTGAAAGCATTCTTCTCGATTTAATCCTGTTTTAAAATTGTAGAAAATCATAGCGAGAAAATGTTTTTGCGTCAACTCCATTTTCTCTTCTGTTTGAAATTTATTCTACTCTAAACAAATTGAAGTAAGTCAGTAAAAAATTGTCTGCTGTGTTAAAATACTTATTATTTTAAAATTAAACCGTTATTTTTATTGTGTAAATTCTAGTCTGCTCTTATCTAAAAGATTTTAGAGAAACCCTCGTATAACTGTACCAATTAGATTAAAGGAAATCTGCATTCATGTATTTTATACTATGTATCTATCATGCGGCTCTTTATATTATATGAAACACCAGTTTTTTTTTTTTTGCGTGATTCCGTAAATAAAACTAAATTCAGTTTACATTAAGAAATAAAAAGAAAAAAAAAATGAATTGAATTCGACTTTTTATTTATTTATTTAAACTGCCCCCCCCCCCTTTTTTATGGGACTTTTATTCACGTCATGCATTATGCATGTAATATTCAGACTACATTTAAATTTTGGGGTAAAATATGGTTTATAATTAAGGTGCGTCTATACATACCGTATTGGATTCCATTCACTCAATATTAACTTATGGAAAAAAAATACTTCATGTGGCCGACTCACTTTAATCCTTTGCACTGCTGTGTCGAGTGTGACTTGACATCAGTTTTATCTTAGGATCTCCTTTGTCGAGTCTCATTCGACATTTAATCTGAATGTATAATTGTAAATTTAATGTAATCATTACAATTTATACATTCTATGTAGTTACACAGTCTTTATTTCAGGAGTTTCTTTGTGGAGTATCACTCAACATTTAATCTAATCTAACCTAAACTGAATGTATAATTACACATTTAATTTAATAAGTACAATTATACATTCTATATAGTTACAAAAGTTTTATCTGAGAAGCTTTCTGTAGAGTTTCACTCGGCATTTTTTTCCATCCAAACCAATAAATGTTCAAATAGAAAGATATCTGGAAAAAGGTGATAAACCATTTTCATTTGTTTAATACTTTAAATAAAACTTCAGTAAATTTAAATAAATAAACTAATAACTTTAATTGAATTATATTATTTATTTATTTTTTTAATTACCCTATTTTTTTAGTTTATGAACATTACCAAAAAAATTTAAAAATAGGTGAAAGCTGTTGCTAACAAAATCGAAATGTAATTTGGAGTGTAAAGGGTTAAAAAATTCTTGGAATATATATACTACGTGATAGAACAACAAAATCTCTAGGATGCTATCTTTTCCTTTTCCTGAATTTATTATCATATAAATATTGTGGTGTTACGGGAGGTTCAAGCATATTTTATTTATCTTTATTTATTAACGAAATCGAAATATAATTTGGAATGCAAAGGGTTAAATATATATATATATATATATATATATATATATATATATATATATATATATATATATATATATCTACTATTTCATAGAACAAAATCTCTAGGATGTTATCTTTTCCTTTTTCTGAATTTATTACCGTATGAAATATTGTGGTTTAACGGGAATGTTCAAATATGTTTTATTTATCTTTATGTAGGTCGATTTGGACAAAAGAGACAGGGTCATCTTTTATTCAAAGAATATTGCTGATGAAAATGATGAAGACAAAAGAATTCAAAGTTCCAATGCATTTGATCCTCGTCGTGAAAATCTGTATTTTCTTGTTGGGAAAAAGGTGAGACTAATACCATAAAAATTATCTCTGTTACATTAAAATTATGTAGTTCCTGTAGACTTGATAACTTAACGTATTATAAAAGAAAATTTATTTATTAATTTTCTATTTTTATGTGCTGCCATTACTATTACAATGTTATTTATTACACCGTAAAGGAAAAGGTTGGAAAAAAGTCATTTGTATCTATCTAGTTTACTCTCGTAGCAATAGATGGCAGCACTTATTTACACAAAGTGAATACAGTGGAATACTCGGTTAGCGTTCCGCATTTAACTAACGATTCAATTGAAATCGAATTTATCTTTAAAGGACCAATATTTTTCCACATTTATTATTCTTTGAGTGTTTTTCCACATCTATAGTATAAACATTTCGGTCTCCTAGCTTTGTCATTCCTGCAGTATCTTTGTTGTAGAATTAAGGAAATCTTAGAATTGGTAGAGACAATCAAGGGCTTTTTTCAGTCGGGCGATCAATTTGTATCAATTACAAAATATTTTTAAAATATTGTCATTATTCTAAATATCAATCATGTTTTATAAAATCTAAAATGCTGTTAATTATTATTATAAATAATAAATTAATATATCGGTCATAGATTTTATCCAATTTTTATATACATTTCTCACTTCTGCAATTTTCCTTCGAATCAAAATTTTAATTTTACTTTTTTTAAATAATTTAAATGTTTTGAATGTACCGCTGTGTAAAGATCATCGATAAAAAATAAAAAGAATTATAAAATATTTAAAGCATTTTTTTAAAATTATTATTATTTTTATTTTTTATTTATTTATTTATTTTTTTTATTATTAACTGAGTGAATTTATTTTCGGTTTTATTTGCAGGTCCATGTAGTATAAATAAAATTTTATATACAACAGTTAATATATAAAATTGTTTAAAAATTTTTCTTAGTTCTTAATTAGAATTCAAACAGTATAATTAAAAAAATTAATGCCATCTACATTTAGGTCATAATTTTAATTTATTTAAAAGATGCCCAGATTATTCTTTAAAGACTATAAACAACATTGTTTTAGTGTAGATACACCGCAAACTTTTTAAAGTTTTTATTATAATTCTTATTAATTAAAGTTATATTACCTCAAAAATTCAAGAAAAATAACTATTGTATAGTGTTTTTCAAACTTCCCAGGATAACTTTATATTTTTCCCTATAAATTTTATTACTTAAACTTCTTGATATTAATTGCCCACTCAAGTCATTGTGCCTATTTCCCAGTAAATTCTGAATTAAAGGGCTTGGCTCAGGAAATTCAGCTCTGGTAGGTTCCATTATTGCACCCTCTGTAATAAAATTATGCTGTAGATATTAGCGGATGTACCTACAATGTATTTTTCTTTCCCTTCTATCTCTGTATTCAAGTGCATCTCGTCTTATTTTAGGTGGTGAAGTTTCCTATAAGCTCTTGTTCACTTTACACTGATTGCCATTCCTGTTTAACCATGGAAGATCCTTTGAAATGTGGATGGTGTGGAAATCATTGCGCTCACATAGATGAATGTGAAACGCCCGATATTTTTTCTGCAACCACGTGCTCTCCTCAAATTTTCGATGTAAGTATCGTAGGTCCATTTTAATTTCTGTCTAAAATATTTCTGGAGATGTCTGAAAGATTTTAGCACACTTACAAGGCGCTGCTAAATCTGAAATGGACGTTAGGCCCGTCTACACATTTCGTTCAGAACATCTAAACCCCAGCATCAGCCAACTGAACTTAAAGCCAGAGATCCAAACAACAAAATAACCCTAAAGATACGAACCACAACGAATAAAATCCCTGAGATAATTAAACACTAACCCCCCCCCTTCATTCACAAAGCGAAATCTCACCTTATTCCCCACACAAGACCTACCTGCAATCTCGTCGAGTGCACCAATCCTATCACACAAAACAAACAAAACTAGGTTGACTAAAGGTAGGTGAAAGGTTTCCAAACATGGGGAACAGCCCTTTACAATAACAAAAGGAAGGACATATTGGGTAGAAACACTGGCGAGATATGCCCAAGCTAAATTAATATTATTATAGAGAAAATAAACAATGAAAAACAGTTAATTACTATAAAAAGAACACTAACAGGCAATTTTGGTATACACGTACAATCAAACTGGACTATCTTGGTTAACATGAAGATATTTAAGCTACTACAAATAAAACTAATACTAATAAGCGAAAGTGAGTAAAAAACAGATGCCTAAAGATAAGCCAGTGTCAAATAACATTCAACGGTGTTGATCAGCTGATCTGTTGATCGAGGAATGGGCATCGGCCAGGGGATAGTAGACGGGTCATTTAACCCTGTGCTTCCCTGGAAACTGACCAAACGATGAGATACATTCTACAGCTGATGTATTTATTTTTACTTTTATTTCGATTTTTTTACATAATTATCAACGTCAAGAAGTAGTGGTGGTGAACCTATAATCTACTGTTCCGACACTGCTCAGGCTTTTCCAAACTCCTAAAGCAGTGATGGGGAGCATAAAACATGCAGATTGGTCACTGAACCACTCAGGTTTTGTAAATCGTTAGAGGAGTGGGGGCTAACCCATAAACTGCGGGTTAGACAACCCACTCAATTTTTGGAAAATCTCTTAAGCAGTGATGTCAGAAGTACTACCAGTGGTTCAAACACAGACCTATCCAGGTTTTATAAACTCCTCGAATATTGGTGATGAACCTATCAACCGGGGGTCAGACACTGATCCACTTAGCTGTTTTTAAACCTCCTAGAGGTGTTTCTTTAAATTTGCTTACTATAAATTTACTTTCTTCAAGTACTGTCCATACCACATCTTTTCCCAAGAGTAAAACTTTATCTAAGATTTTTTTTTTAGAATTAGCAATTTCAAAGGGACATAGCTCAAATTTTATTCATGCTTAGAGCCTGAAATATTCAGACATACTTATTTATTCACATACTTATTATTACATGTATTTATTCCGATTTCACTTCATAATGTTTAAGTTTAGTTAAGAATGTCAATGTCTTGTATAGCTTTTTACTATAACAGATATGCAGCATAGAAAACATATCAAATATGGAACAGCCCAAAGTTCCACTTAATACTGCGCATAATAGCACCTTGCATATTTTTTTTTAAATATAAAAGAGAGTATTCGCAGAATATAATGAAGCGTTAAATAGCGACTTTACTATACTTTTAACCATAAGACGATTCTATATATATAACTTATTTGCTTAGTGACAAGTTCTTTAATTTCATGCTACTCTCTTGCAGAGTAATAGCATGCTTTTAGCCGTACCATGTTTTAGGAGTGAAATGAAAGTAACTGGTTTGTTTAATGGCAGTTTCTATGAGTTATTAATTTCAATTTCAGGTTACTACTTTGCAGAGTGATAGTACACTTTTAACCATACTATACTTTGGGGAGTGAGACGAATATATAAATAATTTGTTTAATAGGAAGTTCTACGAGTTATTAATATTGACTTCTATTTTAGATTACTCCTCTTCAGAATGATAGTATACTTTTAATCATACTATACTTTGTGGAGTGAGACAAATATTACTCATTTGTTTAATAAAAAGATATGAGTTGTTAACATTGACTTCTATTTTAGATTACTCCTTTGAGAGGACCTACTGAAGGTGGCACACTTATTACAGTGACTGGCGATAATTTTGGTTCGTCTCAGGGAGGGGAACAACATTCTATGATAACTATAACTGTAGCTGGAATTCCTTGCAAAGTACATACTTGGGAAAAAGAGAAGTAAGTTCTGATTTTAAACTTTTTATTTCTATTTCTGAGACGCTGAACATAACCTATAGATAGCTCCTTTTAGTAATTTAGCAGATGTTAATGTGTACATGAATTCAAAATATTTATGCAATAATCAATGTACACAATATATTTTAAAATTAAAACGAAATTGGAGAACTAAATCAGTAATTTAACAAGCTATAGCAATTTAATTATTTTAAAAGTGTGATACTATAAGTGAACTGAGTACATTTTCCTAAAATTCTATTAAATTTCCCGGATTGAACACATAGCAGAAAATAGGTCATTTGTCAAAAATACATTTTGACTTTTGTCAAGAAAATTTAAACACTTTAAATGGAACAATGGCCCGTCAAAAATGACTGGTATATTTGAAAAATCAATAAAAACTAAACGGATAGTGATATAAATACACAGTTTATTGCGATATGCTTGGGGCAATATTAAATTTTTAGGCAGACAAATTTTCAAAATTAGTTACAATGTTCCATAACAGATGACGCTGCAGTCTGGAAAAATCTAAACTACGATATTTTCCTGATATCTACCATGCGCAGCAATAATATGGCGTATTATCAGAACGAAATTATCAGAAATCCGTGTAAACTTCCCAGGCAGGATGGCTTCACGTTCAGAACAGATGTACTGTTCCAGTTATTCAATTGTTTATGGATAGTGGCGGTACACCTGGTCTTTTAAGAGTCCCCACAGACAAATATCGTAGTTTAGATTTTTCCAGACTGCAGCGCCATCTGTTGTGGAATATTGTAACTCATTTTAAAGTTTGTCTGCCTGAAAATTTACTATTGTCCCAAGCATATTGCAATAAACTGTGAATTTCTATCACTGTCCGTTTAGTTTTTATTGATTTTTCAAATATGCCGGTCATTTTTGAAACACCCTGTACGAAATATGTTAAGAATATACTCATCATTATTATATATTCATTGCTATTATTTTTATTTCTATAAATCTTCGAGTTAATATAGAAACAGTTAATTCTTATGACTAAAAATTTGAACTGTATTTTAAATATAAAAAAAAATGTATCAAGAATCAGAAACGAGTACATTTTGGGTGGAAAAAAATGAAATCAAATTCAGAAGTTTTAACTTTTTTGTTATGAATATTTTAAATGAGCGCCAAATCTGTTGATTAATAAATCTTCTATGAAAGCGGTAGCAAGTTTTGTTCTCAATGCTTAAAATACTACTTTTCAATGCAGGAGATCAGTTCCGAGGTGCAAACTTTTTGCTTTATTTTACTTTATTTTACAGTGAAAAATTAGATAATTAACGTTATACAGTGGACTCCACTTAATGTGATTGCAGTTAATGTTATCAATCGCTTATTGTTATCGAAATCACTTGGTCCCGATTTTCTCTATTCGTTCGTATGTTAAAATTATCCCTTTATGTGATCGTTACATCGGTTAATGTTATCAGTTTTCGAACCTCATTTTAACTGGCTAAGGAATATTCACAATGTATTCAGAAGGAACCCATTCTTTTCTTTAATTTCACTGTTGTTTGAATTTCCGAGAATTCTCTTCTTCAACCTAGGGAAATGGGGAATGAACAAAGCAGTCGGAAATTAATTACCCGTTCCTGGAATTTTTCAGAAATACGCACACCCTGCTGGTGATCAGTGGTTGTCAGATAAGCGAATGTAACACATTCTTATCAGAACTGAGAAGGAATATATTCACATTTTATGCCTTGCTGGCTTACGTGCAGCTTATCGATATGGAAGCCAGAAAGGGAAATGATTTAACATTAGCCCCGTTTACATGTGCCAAAAGCAGCGTAGAATGCAGGGTAGATACTCGAATTGTACTCCCCTTTCAAGAATTATCCCTATCTAGGGGAAAATTTGAGGGATAGAAAGAACCCACCTTTCTACCCGGGTAATAGCAGAGTTTACTCTCCTTTCCCATCATCCTTTGCACTTACAGATGATTGCCGTCCTGTATGATCACGTGACTTCTAGCGACGATCCCGGCGAAATGGAGGTTAGAAATAATTGACCATGTAAACGGGTTTCTCCGACCCTTCAAGCAAAATCCCTTTACCCGGGTAAAAAGAAGGGTACATGACTGGCACATGTAAACGGGGCTTCTCCCTGGGAAATGGGGAATGAACAAAAGAGTCGGGGATTATTTACCCGTTCCTGGAATTTTTCAGAAATACGCACACTCTGCTGGTGGTCAGTGGTTGTCAGATAAGAGAATGTAACACATTCTTTTCGGAGAAGGAACGTAATCACATTTTTAGCCTTGCTGGCTTACGTGCAGCTTATCGATATCTAAGCCAGAATATGAAATGATTTAACATTAAAACAAAAGATCGAAAATTTAAATCGATATGACAGGTTGATTATGATTACGACCAATTTATCAATGAGTTTCTTTGAAAGAACTGTACACAGTCAACAATGGATCAGTTTTTTCAATTATGTATACAATTCTTATGTTTTAAAGGATAATATACAGTACATAAATACAAGGCGAGATTTTTCATTTTATTTTGAAATTTAGTACGTGTGAATTAAAGGGAAGGGTAAATTTATCTAATTTTGTATATCGTTTATTGTTATCAATCGGTTATTGTTATCAAAATCACGGTGTCCCAAATTGATCACATTAAGCGGAGTCCACTGTAATATCCATTGGTGGTTATACTTGTACTCATTTTTGTTTTCTGTCAGGATTCAGTGCCAGACCCAAGCCGTTAAAGACTATACTCTGTCGGGGCCTATCGAAATAGTAGTGACGGATCTTTCTTGGACACAAGGCAATTATGACATGAACGGAACCGTGCTAAGTCAAGATAAATTTACTTATGTAGTAAGTATGAGGTCCCAAAATACCGGTGGAATTTTTCATGAAGTATCTAATCCTTTTGATTAAATTTTGTTTTCTTCTTTACTTAACATTTCGTGAACTGAGTTTTCTTATTTGTTTCTAGACACCTATTCTTTATGGAATTTATCCCGGTAAAGGTCCCATATCTGGGGGAACAAATATTACTCTTTATGGAAACAGATTAGACATAGGCTATTCTAGAGTCATCACAATTGCTGGTGTGCCTTGCAGAAATACCAGGTATGCATTTTACCGATTATGTTATGCTGACAGACGTTGTGAAAAGGATTTATTTTTATTTATCTTACTTTCTGGCTAGTGAAGTAAAGAGAAAGTACTGTATTCGATAAAAAAGTTTTCATGACAATTAAAGGTTTAGATCTGTATTTCAAAACTTTTTCTATGACTTGTGACGTATTGGAATAAGGATAGGCGAGGCCGTCAAGGATACACGCTGAACATTTATTTAATCTTGATTAAATGATTTATTCATGGGAATAATTATATACATCTATGTACAGGATTCCGTAAATTCAATTACTTCTGAGATCTCGTGCTGAGATAAACGTTAAAAATATAAAACACGTGGGTACAGTGAAACTAGTAAATCTCGAACACAGAACAGTTCGCTAATGAGTGCCGGCACGGGACTCTGACACTATAATCTACCGATCTGACGATCCGAACAGTTGACTTCTACACTGAGGCTCGAAACGCTCTGAGTAAGTATCTCGCTGGAGTTCGTTGAGAATCAAAAGATGCAAGACGATCCAAAAATGAGAGTAAGTGTCACTCTCAGCGACCTACTTCAAAGCACGAAGTAAAAAATTATTAAATGTAACGGGAATGAGATCCCGAAGTCGGAGTCCAACTTCCTAGCATAAAGTAGAGTTGCTCGCAGTCTCTGAAGAAAAGCAAGCTTCGGCAATTCGGATTTTGGATTTGGTTTGGAGTGCTACGGTCTACTTTCTGCAACACGAAGGATAATGAGACCGGGACCTACAGCTTAAAGCCGATTCCGAACGGCTACGAACATCCATGCCACAGTGGGATTCGAACCCACGAACTCTGGTACCGAAGACCAGCACTCTAACCAATTGGCCATCGTTCGGCTCGGCAATTCGGAGAGACAAATGGACTCTTCTCGAGCTCCACAAAAAATCCTCTCTCTTGGCTCAGCCAATCTTCTTATAGAGGGGTCCCGGTTGCCTCTCGCGTGATTTTTCCGGAATCTTTCAGAACCCGGGTGATGGGCCGATTTTGCGGTCAAACGACCCGCCTGGGTCAGTTGACTCGTTTTCATGTGTGGCCGAAGTTCTTCTTTAAGTTAACCATCCTACCATCCTAAATACATTAGAGGCACCGTTAACTTGGTCTATATGGGGGGGATGTGGACCCCACCTTCACTCGATTAATAATTATTATCAGAGTCTCTTAACGGCAATAGATATCATAAAGACGTAGACACACTGGCTCCGGCGTACTGACAGTTTTTAATTTATTTCCACTTAGCGTCTACCTCTGTTTTGTTGACAGAAACCTGGTACACAAACGGCTTTGTTTGGACCGCACTTTTCTACCTACCGATAACAATAATTGTCCGCTGAGAAAGGTCAACTTCCGTTCTTCTTTTGTTCGGGTCATGTAACGGATCGTTACAGCCTAAGGACCCCTTTTTATAGTAAGCTCTTTAACACAAATCCCAAGGGAGAAAATCTATACAACTGCAGAATAACAAATCTGCAGTTTAAATTTTCATATTATTAAAGTAAAAATAAGATATTAAATATTTTTATACTTGAAGTGATGCATAAAGAAATTAAAACCTTTTGTATTACTCTATAAAAAAATGATAGGGGTGAACCTGATGGGTAGATGGGAATTTATTTATGTTCGGCTCTATGTTTTTGAGTAATGTTTCAAGTCTCCATGAGCAATAATTCCAGTCAGAACGGACTCATAAAGGCTGTCAAAAGGATGATATTTTGTGCTACTTGTGTATGTATTTTAATGCATCTTTTAATATGGTATGAGTAATATTTCTTACTAAATGTTATAATAATATGTTATAATAATAATTACTAGATGTTATAATAATTAATGTTTTTTTCATTATTAGCATCAAAGAACGCTCGGCCTGGTGCATCACTGAGGAATTACCCGAGGAATCTTCTAACAAATTTGATAATACGTCTTTGGTTGGTCCAGTTGAACTACATATCGATGAAGCCGTTATCGAAATCGAAAGTCAAATTGCTGCAGGCTTACATTTTGACCATCCAGTATCAAAAAATTTTGCATACTTACCAAACCCAGATATATTCAGAATATATCCACAAACCACGACGATTAGGTGAGTTCATTCCACTGATGTTAACAATTTGTTAACTTATTTAACAAATCGTTAAAAAAATAGTAATCGTAAAAAATCGTAGCTTTATATATGATTCCGTTATTACAAATTAAGAATATTTACTTTATTTCAATTTATTTCCATTTGTTGTGTTAATTTATCAATATTATTGTATATCATTCCCTTTTATACCACTTTACTGGAAAAAAATTGTTAAACCCAATATTTTCTGAAGTCGTCTTAACCAAAGTATTACTAACATTCACTTCCACAGATATGAAATTATGTTGTTATCTGAAATTGTTTACAATGAACACCTTAGAAAAAAGAAGATGGACTAAAATTTATCAGAATCACAAGAACATATCTGAAAAAGCATTACTAAACCTTCTAATTAATATATGGTTGTGATAAGATAATTGTTGAGATTAATATTCACAGGGCAAGTTTCAGACCTGACCCTAGTCCGAAGTATGAATGAGAAACACACAATAAAGAAATATAAAAATATAGAGGATTATATAACTTATTACTAAACTTGGATGCCTTTGACAATGGATTTGAGCATTTGTGTTACTTTCCTTTGGGATTCCAATTCAAGCGGAAGATGGACTTTATTGCATGGATACAACCAAATTGTTTGTAGGATTTGAACCCGTGCCCTCTAGTGTGGTGCATGAATACGCCACCCACTATGCCAACTAGAGGGCTGCAATAAGTTGTCACTTATTATTTTTAAATATTTGGGGAGACCCGCGGTAGTTCAGTCGGCAAAGACAACGATGTCATAACAGGAGGGTTGCGGAATAAGGTTCGAGTTGGGCAAAGATCTGCCATGTTCCTTAACAGCCGTTAGGGGACGTAAAATAGGTTCGTGGTCGTAATGTCATCCGAGTTCCTAAATGATATCTTTGGTGGTGGCAGGCCAAATCTGGGGTACGAGGACACAATCTTAGAAGTACAAGCTCTCGAGGCAAGGCCAGCCATTTTTACATGAAAATTCATGTAACTTCTAGATTGACATGATACCAATCAATGTTTATGGAAAATTACATATTTAACTTTTGCATCTATTAGAATGTAAGTGAATAGCAGAATATTTGTTATTTAAAGTTACTCAGTATTTCATAAAATTTACCCTATAGTATCTAATGTTAGTCTATGACGGCAATCGTAATATACATTTATTTTGAAGAATAGTCTTGTGGTTACAATTATACTTAATGGAATATTTAAAATTAATTATAAGAAATACTCTAAACTGAAAAATCAACGTTATATGTAATAAATATGTGCTTATTACTTTTACTATGAAAATATATTGAAAAATGGTTTTTAAACAATTGCAATTACAATTATTATAATTGTTACAATTATTATAATTATTACAATTATTATAATTACTATTATACAATTACAATTATTTTTAATTATAGGGTTTTAAAGGGTTTAAGGGTTTTATGTTTTTTACGGATTGAATTGCCACATGCCGTTCCATAAATTTTACGAGAGAAAAAAATACGCTTGGATAGTCTTGACAAATTATTTTATTATTACAATTATTGCAATTATTATTATACAATTACAATTACAATTATTTTTAATTATAGGGTTTTAAAGAGTTCAAGGGTTTTATGTTTCTTTACGGATTGAATTGCCACATGCCGTTCCATAAATTTTACGAGAGAAAAAAATACGCTTGGATAGTCTTGTCAAATTATTTTATTATTACAATTATTATAATTATTACAATTATTACAATTATTATACAAGTACAATTACAATTATTTTTAATTATAAGGTTTTAAAGAGTTCAAGGGTTTTATGTTTCTTTACGGATTGAATTGCCACATGCCGTTCTACACATTTTACGAGAGCAAAAAATACGCTTGTATAGTCTTTGAGACAGCAGACTTTGGAGAGGGAATAATTAAGTTGTCAATAAAACAAGATTATGAAGATATCAGAGAAGCATTTATGTGCATTTACTCCGTTCATATACTTGGAGAAGAGAAAATTAATGAGTTGCAAACACCTATGCAAAGAATTGCAGATGGCTTGTGAGATGCGATCTGTCGGACAATAGTGTAGACTTTATAAAGTAATGATCACTATATATGAAAAGAAATAACTTTTAAATCATCATTATGAATCTACCAAAGCTCTTTTTTATTTGGTGTTGATGAAACAGTAAACAGTTATATACCAAATGTTTTTGAATTTCAGGGTCTGTTTATTTTTGATTTATTTATAATCTTATCATAGTGTAATACAGCTTTCAATTTCAATACTGCCCTTTCAGTCAAAGTTAGAATGTTAATTGATTTCTCATTTGACAGTGGGATTAAAAACCTGACCATAACAGGGAAACACTTGGATAGCGTGGAGAGCCCGAGAATGATTGTCAACGTAGCTTCATCTGTCACAAGGGAATCTCTTCAAGTAGTATCAGATGTAAGTTGGTTTGTTTTTATCCTCTTATAATGGAATGTTATTGTAATTTTCAAAACATTTTTCTTCGTGATTTTCATGACGTTTAGAATTCAAGTCTAAATGAAAGATTCTGAGAATCATGTAGTTCCTTCTGTGCTAACACCATAACTCAAAAATTCAAATCAACTAGACGGTTGAAAATCAATATTCTGGTGTACTCATATAAACGCTGTGGATCTATATCAACTCTTGAATTCCACTCGTCCTCTAGAAAACATGCGATAACGATCTCGGTACTGAAAGGTTGTGGATTCGGAACCTGAGCCGGCCTAAGAGCTGCCGTGTTCGTTAAAGGTGACTGGGGCACGTAAAATATGTTCGTGGTCACAATGTCCTCCAAGTTCTCAATCAATACTTCTGGGGGTGGCAGTCCAAGTCTGTGGGCCTTCTGCTTGGTCTCTGCTTCAAAATTACAAGGACCTACTTGAGCGAAGTCTTTCTTTCACCTTAATGGTGCTCATTAAAACGAAAGGCTTACCCCTTGGCCTTAATACGAGAGCCTTCAGGTTCAATCGTGCTTGGTTTGTCCAAGTGGCATGAGAAACAACACAAACAACAGCGTTTATTTATAACATTTGGGAATATCTTTCTAATACATTTGTACCTAGGTACTTTCCCACGATGGTCAGTACGATCATGCACAGCTGTGGGAGAAATTTCCAAGAAGAATTTAGGACTTCAATTGTTGACTTCGAGTTTAGGGACCCATGCGGAGGAGGTATAGATCACGGAATGGCACAAGCGTAACGGTCAAGCTCGCACAGAGATGTAACCGTGAGTTATGGGGGCAGTGGCTAAAAATAATATCAACTTTCTCATAAGTGGCTATTTTAATGAGCCCATCGGGATTCAAGAGTAGTGGACATCGAAATCCCAAGCCCTGTTTGCCAGCACCACCGTCCCGAACGCCCGGACCGACACACCGCATGAGACAAGCCCCTGCCTGATCCCCTGTGCCTTTACTGGAGTAAAACAGATTTAACATATTCATGACGGTCATTTAGGCCTCTGTTAGTAATTCAATATTGTGATTAAGGAATAACGCATAACTAAAGAGAATTGTAATAATTATGGTATAAATATGAATATAAAACATAAATAATTGCTGGTTATGTTATATGGTGATCACGTATACCAATTTGTAAATAGTGTACAGAATAAATGTCTTAATCTAAATATAAGGTATCATATTTTTACTGTGTTTCCCCTTTGTAAACGAACACTGGTGTTAATGTTGTAAGTACATTACAACACCATTATTAAAACTTGAAAAAATATAGAAATTTTAATCTATTGGTCAGACTATTCTAACTTTTTTCTCAACTGAATTGTATTATCTTTATTGGTGTATTTGGGATCTTTGAAACGTTTTGGAATCAATTTATACTTATAATATTTTCAGCCATGCTGGTTAAATGACACATCGGATGGTAGCACAATGATATGTCCGACGCCTCCTCTCCAGCAATTAGCCTTCCATACTCCGACTGCTCGTGCACCTCTTGTCACTCACGTCGGTTTCATGATGGATGGCGTCCAGAAACTCAGGCAACTCCCGAGACACGAGATGAAACTGTCGCAGCTTCTTTATTATCCAGATCCGGAATTCGAATCGCTTTCAGAAAATGGAGGAACAATGAAAGTACCTTACGATCAGAACTCATTGGAAATAAGGGTTTGTGCTCTCATTTAATTTCCTTAATGCAACTGTCAAATTTAATAATTATTCCATTATATCTATCTCCCCCTTTTTTTTCTTTTAACACATTGTGTGCGGGTACATTTCGCAACAGAATTGTACCGGGAGCGGGCGTTTTGAGTGTAAATTTAGTTATTCAGTTAAATCTCAATAGATCGAAAATTATTTAATTTTTTAACCAACTTTTCTTATTTTATATTGAAATATATAAACAAACATATAAATAGAAATATAAATAACAACCGAAATAATTTTGTAACCAAAAAATATATTTTTTAGTGGATAAATTTATAATAGTCTAGTAAATATGAAAAATCAAATAGAAATAGTAGTATAGTTTTAATTTTTTCGAATTATGTTACATATAAAAATTTTTACATTAACAAAAAACATTTTTACAAAAAAATGAAAAGAGCAATCATAAAACTAATAATGTAATAACTAGTTTTTATTTGTCTAAACTTTTCTAGAGTCCATAAAGTAGATAAGAACATTGGGCTTCGGTTTGATGTATATACCGTTATTTTTGTACCCACAAACAAACCATGTTATTACACTAACCCGTACTAGTACGTGACCCGCGCTCAAGTATCAATCGCCAGAAAACGTACTAGTACGTGACCCGCGCTCAAGTATCAATCGTCAGAAAACGTACTAGTACGTGACTCGCGCTCAAGTATCAATCGTCAGAAAACGTACTAGTACGTGTCCCGCATATAATGTGTTAAGATCAGAGTTTCTGAAGCTATGATTCAGGCCTCAAATTGTGTTTCAAAACGAAATATCGAAGCCGCGAGTTATTAAATTAGACACCTAAATATACATAAGCATTAGTTCTATAAGTCTTCTGTCACACTCTTCTTATGTGTATTGACTTTTTTGGTTTAAAAGCTAAATAAATCTAAATATCGTTTGATACTGAAGATTCTTTATGCCCAACAGTATCAATTTTTTTTTATGTTTTTATTTAATAAGCAGCTATTTTGGTCTAAAGATTTGAAAAACAAATTCTATAAAAATTTTACTTTGAGTACTTTGTAAGGTAAATAAATGTAATAAAGCTTCAAAATTATTCAAGTATAATTTCTTATATTGGCATATCGTTAAATCATGATATAAAGGTTATATACCTCGAGGTAAAATTTTCAACATCGACCAGTCCTAGAACAAAAATTTAAAACTACAAGTTAACAGTTTCCTTAAGCGCTTTGTAAGTCTCGTTTATTTATTTTTCTAGGGCAAATACATAGATTTAGCTCTTGAAAAGTCTGATGTGAAGGTTTTATTTGATAATAGCACAGCCTGCGTGGTAACTTCCGTGACAACAGATTCTATTTCCTGTGCTATACCACCCTTGGATTCCTTCCATGTGTTGAACACTTCTGTACACTCCGTAACGGTAAGAAATGTTAATTTTATTTCTTTGTGCTACGATATAAATAATAATGGTGTAGATAAATTAATATTTCCCTATTATTTCCTTATTATCTTACACCGACTACTACCTTTTTTTTAAACAAAAATTTCACCTGATTGGTGATAAATGAATTGTCTCGATTTTTTTATTACTCACTGAAAGCGAAAACGGCCATAATATTTTTGTTCTAATTTGTTCTAAAATATTCATAGAGTTCAAAATATTTATTAAAAGTAGTTTTTATTTTGAACAAGACTAATTTTTTTTCGGAGCACTGAGATATTTTTTTCCGAGTACTGATGCTCTGGCAACAGTGAGAAACTGCCCTGGACAAAAAAGCTCAGTTTAGCATTTCGCATTAGGGTTTCATAGAGAATGAGTCTACAATTCTTTCATTAAAGACAAGATTGCCTTTCAAGACTTTTTATGAGTACATCTATTTCTGTGTTACAAACGAAAAAAAATACAAAAAGACTGATCATGAATATATCAAACGAGAAATGTACAAGTTAAATGCATGATTTTTTACCAAATTGGTCACATTTGGCGTCTGATAATGCACGGTACAACAATTAACAAATTCTTTTATTCAGAAGACTCTCAAGCGTATCTTGTAGATCTATTATTCGATTAAATTATTATTGTAGGACAGTACATTTATAGTATAATAGGATAAGGTATTATTGAAAATGGATTATTCAATTGTAAAATAATACTTAATGCAAAATCGGTTTGGGAACTCAAATGAACTCTTAGAACTGAAAGAGACATCTCAAATTCTGACATAACTGATTTGTATATTTATTCCACGTTGAAGTAAAAATCGTTCACAAATGACTATTTAGCATCTTACACACATTGCGTCGGTATTGACAAATCGTGAGTTAAATTTTCAAATGTTTGATCAAATGTCTTAGTTAAACATTTTACATTTTATCAATTCATTTTTATTATATTTTAACTTTATCTATAGTTTTGAAACAACTATTTTGCAAAATTATTATTTTTATATATTTTTTGTGTATTTTATACAGCACATAAGATTTACGTACCACGTTTATGAAATTAAAAATTAACTTAAATTTTTAATACTATGTAAATATGTTGGCCTTTATAAGGTATAAAATATGAAATTCACTCCCTTCAACCTCATGCATTCACCACTTCTATAGTATATAAAATAATGAAATTTACTGCTTAAATCTATAACAACTTACCTGTATGTATTAATATAGAAAGATATCCATACAAAACAGATTCGACTTCACATACATGGTCTTCAAAGCTTATTATCTTTGATCATATATTACCCTGCAGTAAACAGATGCAGTTAAAAAATATAACTTACTTATTGAAAGTTAACTTTGCAGGTTTATTTCTTTCCTTCATTTTTAATTTGTGTTAATTTGTGCAAACTTGTGTTCTAAATAATCATGTTAAAAGTAGAAGGCATTTTATAGATATAAGTAGCTAGTGCAAAGATTTTAAAAATGTATTTTGATATCCTATGTTTTTAACACGTTGACGGACACTTGCGTTTATAGACGTCAAAGTGAAGTCCACTATGTGGCATGATGGCAATAGCCGTCCAAAACGAATAAGTCGTTTTTAGATACTACGCTATAGCGGCACAAAATTCATTTACGGCGTACAAGCAGAAACGTAGTGTCCTGTTTTGAAACAAATTTTAGGTTGAATTTTGTTTCCATGTTACACGACTTGCAGCCAGTATATGTTGTGAAAATAGTGCGATCGTGTTTTTCTCTGAATTTTTTTTTTTGTCATTTATTTATTTTTCTTTGATTAAAACTAACATTTCGTATAAAATTAAAATACCTTGTTGCACTCAAAAAATTGCTTATTTGATCATTAAACTGTCATTTACGTTTTTTAAATTTTTGCTGTTATAGCCGCTATCGTCTCATTACTTAGTGTCTAGAATCCACTGATGGTTTTTGCCGCAACCTAATTAAAGGTGTTGAATGAATCAAATTAAGTTTATTTAAGGTATCCGTCTACGTTAAAAACGCTTTTTGCTAAAATTCATAATTTTTTTATTATATTGTAAAATCAACCTTTAGGCTTCTAAATCTGTTTTTGTTTTTGTCTCTACGGCATTTTAAAGAAATGCTGTTTAACCTAAATGAAATAATTTAAATGACCTAAAAGCTTTAAATTTGATAATTTTTATGATGTTATCATATTATATAAACAATGAAAATTTGTTAAAAAATTAATGCATAAATTTTAAACCAAAATGTACCAAATTAATTAAGTAAAAGATTTTAGATGATTCACTAGTCCAGATAGAAATGTCGCATCAAAATATTGAAATAATTTATTTATGTAAAAAAATTAGACCTTTTAAAAAACCCGATTTTTTTACAAAAATTTCTTCATTTATTAAAATTTTATAAAGACTCTCCAGGAATAAATTTTTTAAGTGCAATTCTCTATGATAGTATTAAAAATAAATCTAAAAACATAAAAACATGAACTAGTTTCTACGTTTAAAGAAAGAAGTTCTCCGAACGTAGACGGATACCTTAAGCAGAAAGAGTAAAAGTTCTAGTATTCTAAAAATTACGGAAACATATAGTGCTAATTTTCGAACTTCACTTGTTACTACTGTCCGCCAATGTGTTAAAAATTAAATAAACATAAAAAGTTGCATTACAATAGGAGATAAAA
>CM063506.1:38103841-38133841 GCA_032207245.1 Pardosa pseudoannulata
CCAACGTGCTGCTTCTATATCGTCGGTGGATGAAGAGACGATGCATCTCTTGCAGTCGCAAAATATTCTGGTGCCGAGGAATTACCTGACCCTCGGCGAGGTTATCGGAGAAGGTAAATATTTTGTTGAAACCGATAATGTAACTCAAAGTATAAACTGGTTCTGAGGTATCGATACTTCTCAACGGGTCGCTTACCTTGATGTTAGTGATGGCATGCTGGAGATTCCCACCATTTTTTTCATTCTCGGTGTCATATTGATTCTCAGTGTCATATTTGCGTTGAAGTACCGGGTGATCAAAATGTCCGTATCAAAAGTCAAGGCAACGGTCGCTGATTCCTGGCTGACGTAAAACAACTTCACCTACAAAGCTTTATCCTTCGCACTCAGCATCTTTGTTCGCATACATGGTTTACAGCAGTGAACTGGTTGTGTATTTATAGGAGCGCAAGTGCTTATAACAGTCTCATTTGCATATTCCCACCGAAGTCGCTCGTACCAATACCATCTGTCACTGTTTTTGAATTACTGTTTTTCTGTTTAAAAAATCCCATGTCCTAGCGATACTAACCCTGCAAACCGTTTTTTATTTTGGTTATTTTCCGGTTATTATGAATTTTTAAACTTTATACGGACTTTTTGATCACCCGGTATTATACCTCATGTTAACCAGTGTGTACTTCTCCCATGAAACTTTCATCCTGCTTCTTTATCTGTGAACTAGTTCATTTATTGCTAACTTCAACTGCATGAATTCGGTAGGAAAGTTGACACTGGTGGTGGTGTGCTGGGCATTGGAAATGCGTGCGAATATTTCGGTCTGATAGAGAGGTGCGGTAATAGTTTTGGAGAACAGCCAATTGCCATCGTGCATATAATAAAAACGACTTTTATAAGCAATGCATTTTTCATGATTTGGTTCTTCAGTGCTGAGAACAAGTGGCACCCAAGTGTGGTAGGAATAACACCATTTATGATTTTAGAACCTGGGTAGGAGTTAATATTCCACTAAGTGAATGTCACGGTACCATTATAATACTAAAGGGGGAATTTTTGCTCTCCGAATTTCTCTCTCATATACCAACCTCCCAGCAAGATGACATTCAGACTCATAGATTTAACCTGCTCGTTCTTTTGGTATGCAGAGAAATGTTTAGTGTCTCTACCAGGCTAAACCCCATAGCCCCAAGATTTTGACTTTGCATGCTTTGCACGCTATGCCATCTTAGTTGTAGACCGTTTTTTTTATCCCTATGCATGTCCTGAATATCACATATGATATACACATCTAATGCTTTATATGCTTATATATAACATGTGATAGACAATGAACTATTTTTATATGCAAGTTTTATATATTTTATATCATTGTGTATGATATGTAATATACAAGCGTATAAAGCAATAGTAAATATGTGATGTACAATGCAAACAAAGAGTTAAAAAGATAATCAAACAGTTTATTCTCTTGTTCTTCTCAATAAAACATTTTATCTATTTTCAATTTTCATTTCGTTATAGGTCATTTTGGATGTGTCTATAAAGGAGACCTGCAGCTTCCTAACAAGGACAGTAAGCTAGAAGTAGCTGTGAAAACTTTGCATAATAGTAAGTTCGGTGAAGTTTATTTAACCATTACATATCAAGGATTTTTTAAATAATATTCTGGATTTAATCTGACATTTAAATAATGACAAATTATTTTTGCTGATTTATATATTCTTATCACCAAATTTAGACTTGACTTATAAGAATATATGGGCAGTTAAGTTTGGAAAAGAACTAACCATTTATGAAATGCAGTCAGGGTAAAATTTGTACAAAATCCATTAAGGTCGTTGTAGATAGCCTTTTGTATTAACTTAGAAAATGGTTAAGCCTTTCAATAGAGTCTCATTTTAAAGTAGTGGCCGAACATGGACAAAATTACATTTGACTTTATAGTATTATCAGGCGAGCCGCGGTATCTCAGTCGGCAAAGGCAACTTTCTTGTAACTTTAGGGTTGCGGATTTGGGGCCCGAGAGGACCTAAGATCCCCCGTGTTCGTTAAAGGTGACTGGGGCATGTAAAGTAGGTTCGTGGTCACAATGTCCTCCAAGTTCTCAGTCAATACTGCTGGGGGTGGCAGGTACCTATGGGTCTTCTGAATTGGTTCCTGCTTCAAATTTACGTGGACCTACTTGAGCAAAAGTCATAATTTCAACCTTGAGGTGCTAGGTGAAAAACGAAAGGCGCACCCATTTGCCTTAATAAGCGTATGGCTCAATCGTGCTTGGTCTGACCAAGTGGCAAGAAACAATAACACCTATTATCAGGGTTTGATTAAACCACTTCGGAGTTCTAGACATTTACTTCTACAAGGGCCACCCCCTTCTCTCATAAGAAATAAAGCACACACACACACCAAAAAAAATAATAAAAATAAAACAAAACAGAAAAATGGGAAAAACTAAAATTAATCTTAAATTTTGATCAATAAAAAATTATTAATATATATAAAAACAATTTTTCTGCATGACTTTGAACAGTTAGTTTATAAATTAAAAGAAAAAATTATTTTACTAAGTGTTTGCAAAAGTAAGTATAATATGAATAAACTTTATTTAAAAATTCGGTTTTTTAGTATATATTTCAGCTAAATTAGCAATTATTCTCTCAAAATATAGTATTATCCGAAGCATTTTGTTACATGTATGAAACAGCTAAAGAATTTAATTTTGACTGACTCTATGAATTTTGTAAAACATAGATTTACATGTTTTAATACTGAGAATGAACTGTCACTAGACGAATTTGAAGTAAGTTTTAAATTTGTGTGTAATCAGTACCAATCATAGACGATCGGTCGGTCACGTGCAATTTAAAATTGGCCACTCTTTTTAACAAACCTTATGCTTGAATATACGTTTATTCATAATCATTTCGCCGCCCTTAATTTTAGCAGTATGCGTACTATGCATCATCTTGTTCTCTGCTAGGATTGACTCATTTCGCAATAATATTTCTATATTTGGAAATAATGATACAACTTTCTACTTGTTTATTATATGCTATTATTGTCCAACACAAAAGTAAACTACCTTATTTACAAATGCTTTCAAAATGGCAGTTTGACCGAGCCCTAGACATTTCTCTTATTTGTCTATGCGATGATCTTTTCCTGACAGTATTCATTGATTAATCACAAATTAGTTTACTGCAGCACGGTTTATTGATAAAATTTTCTGTCTTTCATTTTTTACAGCTTGGTCCACCATCGAGCAAGACGGCGAGGCATTTTTGCAGGAAGGTTTGATGATGAAAGATTTCCACCATCACAATGTCCTTACTCTGATAGGTGTTTGCTTTGATGCTGATGGTTCTCCTATGGTAATCATCCCATTCATGAAACATGGGGATTTACTGTCTTACATACGTAATGAGAACAATGTAAGTATTAAAACATTACATATTTACTTCAAAGTTTGTTAAAAAAATTACACTTTGGAATATGCATATTATATTTAACACTAGAACGTCCATTTGGAGTCATTTTGACTCCAAGCCATGTATATAGCTTTAAAAATCTGGTAACGTCTATCTATCATTCATATATATATATATATATATATATATATATATATATATATATGTATATATATGTATATATATATACATATATATATGTGTGTATGTGTGTATATATATGTATATATATATATATATATGTGTGTGTATATATATATATATATGATTGTATACATGTATGTATATATATATATATATATATATATATATATATATATATATATATATATATATATGCACTATAATGACAAATGTATATATATATATATATATATATATACATATACTATAATGACAAATGTACACTACTTAAGTGTTTTGATAAATTATATATTAATAGTTTCTAATAATCTGAATAGAACTCTAGTAATTACATTCTACAGAAGATTACTGATTAACGACTAAAATAAGTCTCTAATAAACATAATGTTCTTCGTTATTTGAAGGTAAACAGTAAGAATAAATTTGCAAATTAATTATGGTACTTTACCAACTTATAAATATTTGAATTAATTGTAGATCATTTTATTTATAAGTGATTTATTATTATTATTTTATTTATTTATTTACGAATGTTGACTGATCAGTCGTAAAATAAATATTGCGTTGAATTATCGAGACCTATAAATTTTTAATTTTTATTTTTTAATTATAATTTGCAGAATCCCACTATAAAAGATTTACTCACATTTGGTGTTCAAATTGCCGCTGGTATGAAGTACTTGGCCGAAATAAAATTTGTTCATCGTGATTTAGCAGCAAGAAATTGCATGTAAGTACTACTTGTTATACTATAAATAGCAAAACTAGCTCTTTTCCACAAAATATAATTCGATTAATATTTGTAAAATCATTTGGGAAATGATTTTGTTCTTGTTGAAAGAATAACAAAGAATTAAGAAGAGATGGTTTGTACTACCATAATTTTAGAGGAAAATTGATGCTCGTTATTACAATTTTATGTAAAAGATTAATTTTTAATAATCTTTAAATGACAATGATATGTCGGAGAATACCTGAGCTAGTACTGTGCTCCTTTTGGAAGCTGTGCATTAGAATTTCATTCATTTCATTTGGAAGCTTTTTTCATTAGAATTTCAGGTATGTATGATCATAGCATGTATCATCCATGGCATGTATGGTCATAGCCATTTGAAAATCACTTTAAACAGTGTACCAATTTAGTAAGCACTTGTGTTGTCGATTAATATTTGTTAAATTCTTTGTGAATTGATTTTGTTCCTGTTGGAGGAATAACAAAGAGTAATGAAGAGATGGTTTGTATTACCGCAGTTTTAGAGGAAAATCGATGCTTGTTATTACAGTTTTATGTAAAAGATTAATTTTTAATAATATTTAAATGACAATGACATGTTGGAATACCCGAACTAGTGCTGTGCTCCTTTTTGGAAGCTATGCATTAGAATTTCATTCATGCATGTATGGTCTTAGTCATTTGAAAACCGCTATAAACAGTAAGTACCAATTTAATTAGCACTTGTGTTGCTGATTAATATTTGTAAAATTCCTTTGTGAATTGATTTTGTTCCTGTTAGAGGAATAACAAAGAGTAATGAAGAGATGGTTTGTATTACCGTAGTTTTAGAGGAAAATCGATGCTCGTTATTACAATTTTATGTAAAAGATTAATTTTAATATTCTTTAAATGACAATGACATGTCGCATGATACCCGAACTAGTACTGCGCTCCCTTTTGGAAGCTGTTTATTAGAATTTCATTCATGACATGTATGATCATATACATTTGAAAATAGCTTTAAGCAGGAAGTTCCAACTTAATTATCCCTTGTGATGTCGATTAATATTTGTAAAATTTTTTGTGAATTGATTTTGTTACTGTTAGAGGAACAACAAAGAGTAATGAAGAGATTGTTTGTATTACCGTAGTTTAAGAGGAAAATAGATGCGCGTTATTACAGTTTTATGTAATTTAAAAGACTAGATTTTAGTAATCTATGTATGACAATGGCATGTCAGATGATACTCGAACTCGTACGGTACTCCTTTTTGCATGTTATGGATTCGAAATTTATTCATGATATGTATGTTTATAGCCATTTGACAACCGCTTTAAGCAGCATGTCCCAACTTAGTTGCCACTTGTGTTGTACAAGAGCGACTATGTCACTTCAAACAAAACCAAAGCTGCTTAATGGTAAGATCCTTCCAGCATTCATATAGACTCAATGGATGTTATCAATTTTACTCTTAGAGTTACATTTTTCTACTAATCCTTTAATCCCCCTTCCTTCTCAGTCAATATAACGGGTGAAGTTTCTCGTTCCCGTGACATTTTTAGGCTAAGATATTCAAAAATAATTCACCAAAAATATTACAAACGATCCATTTCATGTACCCCTAATTTTTTTATTTCTTACTTTACATACCTCAGCAGTATTAGACTATTTATAATGCAATTGTTGATTTTTTTCAACTTAGAAGTCAAATTTTAGGTTTTTTTAAAATAAAAAATTATTTTTCATTGTATTGAAATAAAGCAATTGTTTAAGGGATTAAGGTAGAATTTTTTTTTGCTTCATTTTCCTGTAGAATGCTTATTCTATAACAGAGAAATTTTAAGGAATTTTTTAAAATAAAATTATTTCTATGCAAATCTTCCAAATGATTGAAAGCGCTCGACCTTAGGTTAATAGAGATCTAAAGTAACAAAGATATATAAGCATTTGAGCTGCGTTTATGTACCATGTCTTTCGATTTGCTAGATACCAGTAAAAACATACTTAAAAATGAACAAATTTCAGTTTTAAATAATCTACAAAAATATAATTCTGAAGTTGGAAACAAGAATAAGTAAAATCTTTCTCATCCTCATAACCCCTTAACGTGGAAGCTCGTGTTAAATCGGGTGCGCTAAACTGGCCAACTGTGCACACTCGAGATAATTCGAGCGGCGTTGTACTTTATGTTGCTATAACTTTTGTGCTATGATTTTATGTGCTGCACCTTGTTTCAAAATATATCACACAAAAGAAAATTTTGATAATTTTATAAATACTAGTATTGTTATTATTTATGTTTTAAACGTATAAATAAGTATTTTTACTAATAATTATATTTATTCTGAAATGGGAATTCGAAAAGAAAGATAAAAAAAGTCGATGTACGTGTAATATTACAATATTCGACAAAATTCAAAATTGCAATAAAAATTTTGATTATTTTTTTATTTTTGTGAATTTTCTTCACTTTCATGTGTAGAAGAAATTATTGCAACTATCTGCACATGAAAATTTTGAGTTTTCTATTCTGAGTTTCCCATTTTAAAGTGTGGTAATTTTTTTTTTATTATTATAGGTTGGATGATGATAAAACAGTGAAAGTTGCCGATTTCGGTTTGTCACGAGATATATACGAAAGGGATTATTACAGCAGTGATAACAAGAAGACAAAGCTTCCTATCAAATGGATGGCTCCAGAGAGTATTGAAAAGGGAACATACACAACGAAATCAGACGTGGTAGGGAGCAAATTTGTATATTGTTATTTTTCTATTTTAAAGACATATTTACTTTTAATTACAGAAAGCCATCAGCAACTTTTAGTCTCTATGACTTACTATTCAAAATGTAAATAAAATTTGAAAAAAGAGTTGGCTTTAAATTGAAATTTTTATCGTTCAATTTCAGTGGTCTTATGGAGTAGTGTTGTGGGAATTGATGACTAGAGGCGTTGCGCCCTATCCAGGTGTTGATAATTGGGATATACTCCAGTACATAAAACTAGGAAGGAGAATGCCTCAACCATCCTATTGTCCAGATCTATTGTAAGTAGTGTTTTTTAGAGTGATAAGAATATTATGCATTTTTTACCTTTGTTTTTAATTTTAGTTCAGCAATGTTAGTTGTTAAACTAGATTTTAAAAATATTACAAAGTCAATTTTTGTTTTCTTTTGAAAGCATTAACCCTCTGACTGCTCAATTTGTAAACCGAGATCTCTTTAAAAAATTGCGTATTTTTTGTTGCATAGTTTAAGTATATATATAAATTGGAGAATTGAAATACTCATTTTTTTTCTAGAAAAGATTTTTTATATTGACTTTTATCATGAGAAACTAAACTTTCAGAAAAAATAATTTCAGATGTTATCACATAAAAAATTTAATTTTTTAATAAATTTCAATTGAAATACAGTTAATTTCTATTTATAACATACTATTATCTAACTAGCATATAGACCATCATATGACGGGATTGGTAAAATTTTTAATATTCCAGAACTGTTAAGTAACCAATGAGGCAGATAAAAAATGGTTTGTTTTTTGACTGAGAACTATCTGGTTTACTCTCAATAATTCATTTATCGTCATACTCCTCTAGAGTCTCCCGATCCTGTAATGCAGTTTAGAATCACATTGAATTCATTTAGTCAAACCTTGTGGTTATGTATAATAAACAAACACACAAAAGAACAAACTTCTTAATTTCCAAATATATATAAATTAAAAGTTAGGTATTTATTAGTCCGTGAAATAGACTTCTAGACTTATATGAAAAGAATTTATTATTAATACCGGTGGTAAAAGTTTCATTGCAACAAAAAATAATCAAGGATTAAATTTAAAATTATTACGTGTGTACCTAATCTATTATTTAAGCCAATAATAAGTAAAAGAAAATCATTTACGTAATATCTAAGTTCAGTGATAAAAGATATTAAAATAGTGTAGACTATATTTAAATAGCTTAAAATATGAAATGATTAAATGAGATGTTTAAAGGAATGACGTCACAATGCTAGAAAAAATTGTTATTTTTACCTATTTATTAAGTGATAAATGGATAAATTTAATAGCCTGCTCTTAACCGGGAAAAATAGGGCTTGAAATAAGGGCATTAAACTCTCGAAAAGGAGGGAAGGGTTAGATTTCGAACGTGTTAAAGACGACAGTATTTTTTGCTGTGATATGAAGCATATTTATGCAAATTTATTTTAGAATTCGATTGATAGTTTAGGAGAAGATAAACTTTATTCACTTTGAATGGATGCCTCTATCCATTCCAGGTCCAACCGCTTCATAAATTGGAGGACAGACGTGTAGATAATTTAGACTATTATTATATAGGGGATATAACTATAGTTCTAGTCATATAATTCTATTTATTACCTAATTAGATGTCTAATACTGTATATAATGTATTCTACTGGTTAAATGGTGAAAAGGTGGTATTACGTATTACAACGATATTAAATTAATTACAAGCTTATTTTGAGCTATATTTATATTCTTATTTATTAATCAGGCATAATAATCCAATTAAAAGAACAAAAATCCAATTAAAAGAACGAAACATTTTCCAGTCTTCTTAGAACAACAACTTTTATTCCATCACAATTTTTATAAAAACTTTACAGCAAAACCAAAACTTGCAAACAATAAACTTGTAACAAACTGCAAACGATTTTTAAACTAGAAATAAATCATTGAGTCTGTGCTACCACATCATTCCCTCCCCAGTAACAAAGTTACGATACTAATTAAATACATTAAAAGACAAATAAAATTAATAAATGTAAATTAAATATTACAGTGGAATGTGCTTCTTAATAAAGGAAGAAAATGACATGGCTGTGGAAATCGCGGGATGAGAAGTCAGAGGGTTAAAAGCCAAATTTTATGTGAGGATGATATTTCAGGAGGCAGTGAAAGTTAATAAGGATCACGCGAAAGCATTTTTTGTACAAGCTATTTGTCTCTCCATGCTACATATAATACCCTACACTGATGTGTGAGGCTGGATGTAGATGCACGAATTTCATATGTACTGAAAATCGATATCTAGGTATCAAAGTTTAATAAATAATGTGATATCATCTAACCATTAAACAGTTTTGTATGATCACGTTATATATTATATTATGATTGTCTCTGTCAATGAGGCAGATGGGTGTCTAGATATTTGCTGATTTTGTATCACAGATAGTTACGCCTATTTTATTGTAGGAATGTATATACAGACATTCGTTACTTTCCGTGAACGAACAGCACTTAATTGGGTTTTAGACCCAATTTTATACCACTCACTATAATGCACTATCAGTGGATTACTGTGGTTGTTAACACAATAGAAACAAGGGAGTAAAAAATTATGTTTTTAACGCATTGTGTGCTGGTACATTTCGCAGCGGAATTGTATCGGGAGCTGGCATTTTGCGTGTAAATTTAGTTATTCAGTTAAATCTCAGTAGATCGAAAATTATTTAATTTTTTTAACCAACTTTTCGTATTTTATATTGAAATATATAAACAAATATGTAAATAGACAAATAAACAAATATATATATATATATATATATATATATATATATATATATATATATATATATATATATATATATATATATATATATATATATATATATATATATATATATATATATATATATATATATATATATATATATATATATATATATATATATATATATATATATACATATAATATCATTTTCGCAAGGATAAATAAAAAGTTAATTTTAAATCTAAATTGAATTTTTTAATCAACCTTCCCATTCTGTGGTTCCGCATCGACTGATGTAAAAACTAATTTTTATTTGTCTAAATTTTTCCAGAATCTATGTAGTAGACAAGAACATTCGACTTCGTTTTCCTGTATATACCGTTATTTTTGTACCCATAAACAAACCATGTTTTTACACTAACCCGTACTAGTAAGTGTCCCGCGCTCAAGTATCAATCGTTATTATCAGTTTAGTTATTCAGTTAAATCTCAATAGATCGATAATTATTTAATTTTTAACCAATTTTTCGTATTTTATATTGAAATATATAAACAAATATATAAATAGAAATATATAAATAACAACCGTAAGATTTTTGTACACAAAAAATAAATTTTTAGGCGATAAATTTATAGTAGTATCGTAAATATGAAAAATCAAATAGAAATAGTAGTATATAGTTTTAATTTTTTCGATTTATATTATATATAAACATTTTTACATTATAAAAAAAAGGAAAGACAAGAACATTCGGCTTCGTTTTCTTGTATATACCGTTATTTTTGTACCCACAAACAAAACATGTTATTACACTAACCCGTACTAGTACGTATCCCGCGCTCAAGTATCAATCGTCAGAAAACTTACTAGTACGTGTCCCGTATACAATGCGTTAATATGGATTGTATTTTTACACATATATATATAAACAATATTTATTTTATATATATAGATTTGCAACCCATCATGAAACTGTTGGTTTAAAATATACTGTTTTTCAGATATGAAATTATGGAAGCTTGCTGGGCGGAAGATCCGAAAAAGCGGCCTAGCTTTGCTGAGCTCAAAGAACAAGTGCAAGGAGTCATCACAAAGCTACAGCGTAAAAGTAGGCAAAGAACGGTTGGACTGAATGTAACGTATGTTAATTATCCTACTACATTACCTAAAGAGGAAGCGGCAGAAGCCACGTGATTTTTTTAAATGTTTTTCCAACTTGTGCATATCCTACTATGTTGGCAATCGACATAGCTATCCACGTGTTGGATATGTCATAGTATTTATTAACATTGTGAAGAAATTTAAACGAGTGTGCTTTTGGGATGGAAAAGACTTAATAATATTTAATTTCCAGAATTTGTGATATTAATTGTATTATAAGTGCTTGGACACAGATACTACATGTAAATACAGAAGTTACTGGAAGTCTTTTTTGTAAGCTCCTCTGAAATTCATGATGCATCCGTGTTTTAACAGGAACTGCAATGTTCTTAAATTTCATCAGTTGAGTATAAACTCGAGTATTGTGTACGAATAGTAGATAAGGTGTAATATTATTGCACAAGCAATAGCTCTCCAGAACTTAAAAGGAAAAATTGCTACTTGTCATAGTGAATAAGTTAACGTCATTCAAGAAGACATGATTTTGAGACAATGCTTTAGCATTTTTAAATTCATACTGAATTTAACTATGTAGCCCATATTGGGTTATGAAAAGGACACCTTCATTTTATTGATTGCTGTTTCAAACAATTAGTAAAGCTAAACATTCCGAGAAGTGTTTTAATTTTTAATAAATTTTACTTCATTGTGGAGATGTATAGACAACGAAATATGATTTACAGTGCCTTGTAAACTGCGAACAAATAAGAAACATTTTTGAGTATTTGAACTTTGAATTCAAAACATGAGTGTCAACAGATTAAAAATAGATGTAAAATCAAATGTCACAGCAACATCAAGATGTTACTTTTTGTTTTTATTCTCACAGTACATGTTGTGTGCATTATATTTACTAAACGAGTGATAAGAAAACATTTGCATGGAAAATCTCACTATCTTTAACAGAAGATATGCTATAACAAACAATTAGTGATTTTGAAAATTTATTGTTTGTACGATATAGATGCAAGATATAGCCACTTGGACAGTTTATTTCCAATTTATCAATTTCATTTGTATAAAATTATTAGTTCTATCCCAGTAAACAGGATACAGGCCTAATTCTCTGCAGTCTGAGATCCTGCAGAATTATTCCATTGAATAGTTTTGACTGTAATGGATATTAGCAATGCAGTCAAAATTAATAACAAAACCATGTTTTAACTTATTTCTGTATATATTTTATTGTACATAAAAATAATTTAGTAATTGTAATTAGTGAAAATCACATTTTAATTATCTCATTGTATATAAATATTTCTTCAATTGTATAACTCTGTTTTTCATGTTTTTATACAAATTTTGGTACTTAACCGTTATAATAATATTTGGGGACATTTTTGTCTTGGGAAGTTTTTTCAGTTACAAGTCTCTTTTTTTTTTCTTCTTCCTAGTGATGATTCTCTTATGAAATAGCTTCCAAGCAGCCGTATTTTTGATATTGTTCCTTTAATACTGTATGAAATATTCCTAAAATGGAGTTCAAAATTCATGATTTTCGTTTAAAAAAGTAGCCATTGTATTTCTTTATCTCATTCTTTACACAAAGAGAGTTTTAATATTATTCTCGTGAAAATGAAATAGTTTTAAATCAAAAGGGACTCAAAGCCAAAAAGACTAGCTAGTATTTGGCTTTCTTGTCGTTCTTGCCGAAGCGAGGTATATATATATATATATATATATATATATATATATATATATATATATATATATATATATATATATATATATATATATATATATACACATATATATATACATATATATATATATATATATATATATATATATATATATATATATATATACTTATATATATACATATATATATATACATATATATATACATATATATATATATATATACATATATACATATATATATATATATATATATATATATATATATATATATATATATATATATATATATATATATATATATATATATATATATATATATATATATATATATATATATATATATATATATATATATATATATATATATATATATATATATATATATATATATATATATATACCGGGTGATTTAAAAGACAGGACAAACTTTAAAAATGAATAATTCGAAAACTAATAAAAATAAAAAGATGCGCTTTACACCGAGCGAGTGGAAAAGAAGCCGGGATTTGTGTGGCAACGCAACGAAAATAGTTCCGTTGGCGAACAACAGGTAGCGCTTTCAGATTTCTGATGTAGGGGGCATACTATGGATGTTGCGAGTTGGTTTGCACGTTCATTGTGACGTCACTTTGACGTCAACTGGATCGTTTGCTCGCATATCCTCAAGCTGATGTCAAAGTGACGTCACAACGAACGTGCGAACCGACTCGCAACGTCCAGAATAAGCCCCCAGGACCGGCATCACTAGCAGCACTAAAGATGCCATCCACCAAAATGTGTCTGCCAGAACGTAAGAAATGCTACTAAATGCTGTGAACAGTGTGGTGACTCGTCTCACAGCTGTAGTTCTGAATGATGGACAGCACATTGAACATTTACTGTAGTACTTAATTAACTGTTATTAAGTTGACTTGTAAGTTGTCAACATTTCTTCATTTGTAAATGATCTTTTAGTGCTATAAAACAGTATAGCGCCATCTGTTCGTCAATACACAACTATTTTTTTGTTGCCACACAAAATCCGGTATCTTTTTCATCCGTTTGGTGCAAACTGTATCTTTGTATTTTCATTCGTTTTCAATTTATTCATTTTTAAAGTTCCTGACTTTTGGATCACCCGGTATATATAGATTTATTTCGCTGGTTGGAGCATTCTTTTCGTAACTTCTGAAGAATTTATTTAATTATGTAGACAACGAGAAAAAAAAAGAACCACAGCACAACGGTGGATAGGAATAATTATATTGGGCAGATATGTGTTGATTCCTTATTTTCTTCCCCAAACGTTAAAACTGTCGAAATAGTCGATAGCCTATTCGCCAAAACAAAATATAACTCAGGCCAGTTTTAACCACATAATAAGTTTTTGCTAGATAACGATTGACAGGAATAATTATATGAGGCAGTTATGTGTTGATTCCTTATTTTGTTCCCCAAACGTTAAAACTGTCGAAATAGTCGATAGCCTATTCGCCAAAACAAAATATAACTCGGGCCAGTTTTAACCACCACAACAAGTTTTTGCAAGATAACGATTGACAGGAATAATTATATGAGGCAGTTATGTGTTGATTCCTTATTTTGTTCCCCAAACGTTAAAACTGTCGAAATAGTCGATAGCCTATTCGCCAAAACAAAATATAACTCAGGCCAGTTTTAACCACACAACAAGTTTTTGTAAGATACAAGTTTAGTATTGCGCCAAAAGAGCTCATAAAAAAGTAGCCAAAAAAAAAAAAAGTGCCAGTTTGTTTTCGAAAATGCGTATAACGGAAAAGTACCCAATGTATATTTTTTTTTTTTTGACTTCGGAAACCTATTTGTACGTAAGTGTAAAAAGTTGTTCTGAATTCATCTAGCTTTTGTAAATACATATGTATATTAATTTCAGTATTCATCAGTATTAAGTTATTTTTATGAACTGCTGTGCTTAAAACTAATGAATTGGTGCTAGTAACTTTCAGCAAAATGAATTTCATGAGTCATTTACATTTGTTGCGTATTGAACCATGTGGTGTACACAGTCTTCTTTCATGGAGGGAGGCTGAAATTTTCGTATGTGACGTCCCTGGCAAAATTATAATACAATAAAAATGTGTATCATGTTATTATTCGACAGTAATATAATTTAATTGTCAAAGTGTAGAATAAATGTTTAAGAATGAAACGTTATGGTAAAAACTAAATATTTATAGAATTTAATTTTCAGTAAATCGGTAATTCCACCCCGCTTGTGTACGACATTGCATGTTTCTAAGATCATAATGCTAAAAACTAGTGTGATTGAATTGAACTTTAATTCAAGTGTAATTAGATGTGTAAGTACTTCCACTTTAATTGTGATTCTGAAGTATTTTGTTTTAGTATATCACTTTCAGCACTTTACATTTGATAATTATATTTAAAAATTAATTGGAAATAAAAAGCTTTTTGCATTTATAAAAACTTACATCAGAGGATTATATAAAAATTTATAAACTGAATTCTCTGTAAAAGCTGTCAAAATTTTAAGTTATATAAATAATAATTTTGATTAATATTATAGTTTGATATGAAAATTTATATCAAAGGATTATATAAAAATTTATAAACTCAACTCTCTGTGAAAGCTGTCAAAATTATAATTTTGATTAATATTATAGTTTGATATAAAAATTTATATCAAAGGATTATACAAACATTTATAAGCTCAACTCTGTGAAAGCTGTCAAAATTATAAGATGTAGGAATTATAATTTTGATTAATATTATAGTTAGATATAAAAATTTATAAACTCAACTCTCTGTAAATGTTGTCAAAATTATAGGTCATATAAATAATAATTTTGATTAATATTATAGTTTGATATAAAAATTTATATGAAAAGATTATATAAAAATTTATAAACTCAACTCTCTGGGAAAGCTGTCAAAATTATAATTATGATTAATATTATAGTTTGATATAAAAATTTGTATCAAAGGATTAGATACAAATTTATAAACTCAACTCTCTGTGACAGCTGTGAAAATTATAAGTTACCAAATATGTTTTTTCTTGCTTATTTTTTAGCATTCATTTTAATTAGAAACTCAAATGCATAAATAAATGCTCGTTTGTATCGAAAGCTCTAGCTTTTAAGAATATTTTTACTATTGACAATTGGATAAATATTTGGACTGGGTACTGCATTGTAAAAAATTTTTAATTATTAATCGGTAAACAATGCATTATAAAGATATTCTTTTTCTTGGTTTGTTAAATTGCTACTTTTGTTCACAAAAATTGCTGTGTTTTATAACCCCCTGCTGTCCAGTTATGGAACACAATATCAAGGATTCATTGATTATGAAAGTTTGTTTTTAATTTGTAATAAACATTTAAAAAAATAATGTTTCTCAACAATGTTAACAATTACTCATTTCCAATATTTATAACCCAAAATACTAGAGCTTATTTTTTTAACGGCTTAATATATTAGTGGCTACTTTTGATGAATTTCTATTTTTATCCCTATTTCCCGCTAACGTTGCTTCATGCAAAAGAAGTTCAGTTTAAAGCTAGGTGTGTTATTCAGAAATAAACTCACAATTAGATGTGTTTTGCTTTTGAAGAACTGAATAAAATATGCGATGTCGGTATGTAGACTGCTGCTCTTTAGAACTGGAGTTCGCGGGTTCGAATCCCGCTACTGGTATGGATGCTCATAGCCGTTCGGAATCGACTTTAAATAGTAGGTCCCGGTTAATAGTAGCCATAATAGTAGACCGTAGCCTCCAAATCACACCAAATCAGGGATGGGAAAACTACGGCTCGTGGGCCAAATCCGGCCCGCGGATAGAATTTTAAGTTGCCGGTCCAGGGCAAATTAAAAGAAATATATATTTATACATTATATATCCATCCCCTTTTCCACTTTGTTTAAATATTATATCCCAAATTTATTATCTTCTGGGCTTGAGCCCAGAAGATCAGCGGTATATTTGCTTCTTATATGTGAACAAGTGTTTTCAATTTTAAATCTTAGAAAGAATAATTTCAGAAGTAGACTGACAGATGAGCATTTAGCCTCGTTCCTTAAAATCAGTACTTCGAATTTCATTATTAGGAACTTTTAAAAATGAAATCGCAATTTCATTCATCTCATTAATATATTTAAACCATAATACTTGTATATAGTTTTTAAAATTTTAGAAAAATTTATCTTGGTCCGTTAAATTTATTTTCTTTTGATTTTTGGCCCGCGACTGAAAAAGTTTGCCCATCCCTGAACCAAACCAATAGAATCTGAAAAGCTTTGTCAAAGTTAGATCTAACTTTCAGTTTGGACTGTTGCTTTCATTTCCAAATTTAAATGAAATTCCTTCCGAATTAAGAATGCTACAATTTTCAGCTATCTGTGTATATTAAAACTTAGCCATTTAAATTAATTTTTGCAATTTTGATACTGTAAAAGAGTTAAGTCTGTTTTATGGTGTTTTTAATGTGATTTAAATTATTCTTTATTTAGATTTGATTTCCGAGTTTCAACCATATTCAATGAATTCTCAAAGTGTTAACTCCAGATCGTTTATAAGCGTATAAGCAAATAAATGTCGTATATGATTCAGACAAAATTTATATTGCGAGAAGAAACTTCATTACTCTCTGTAGTAAATTTTCTTGGATATTAATATATCCTTTTTTGTGATATAAGGAGGCATTCGATATGCTAGTCACCTTTTCATTTAACATTGTATGTAAACTGTGCTTGTATTAGCTCTTGATGTTTACTTTTTCTCATCTGATTTTTTTAATGTAACAACGCATCTCATATGTGCAAATAAATAGAACATTTATAAACTGTGTGTTTTCTTGTGTACACTATTTTCTTTACCATGTCTTGTCTTTGTTGACTAATAATATTAATTTTTTCATAAAATGAATATAAATAAATAATAAATAATAGTATAGTAAAAAATATAAATAATATATATAATATAAAACGATCCGACAGACGTTGTCCTGTTTTAACGCTGTAAATCCAAAAATTGTGAAATTTTTTTAAATAAATTATAAATTGGACCGTTTTGGTGGAAAAATATACTTTAAAAATACTTGAAGCTACCACGCGTTCAGTCATCACAAACGTAATTAGATTAAAATAAAATTCCCACAACGCCTGTACGTGGATTCGATTCAAGAACATCTCCTACCGGAGACCAGAACCAGATACCAGAACAGATACAATAGAAATCGAAAATTAATTGAAGACAAACATAAATACTTTGGTTAATTTTTAGGATAAAAATATTATCACACATACACACACACATATATAAGAGCCGTTTTCTTTGAAAGCAATGTAAGTCCATTTTGACAAAAAGTTAATTAATGATAAAAATGAATAGAATTTACTATGAACTTTATATAAAAATAAGTTTTATATAAAAATGTAAAACTAATGTAGTAGTATATATCCATATTTTCAAATTATTAAAGTGCAAAATCTTAAATATATCCATATAAAATAAAATATACTTAAAGACTATAGGTAAAGAAATTTGCATTAAGTTATTTCAATAAAATTTCTCTAGTCGTGAAAAAAATAATTTGTAATATTTTTTTTTTACCGTTGTTAAAAAAATAAAACTGAGAACTGTGAATAATAAATACTACACAACGTCTAAATGTATATGGTAATATGACTTGGGAAAAAATAAGAACGGAGAAAAATAAAACCATTTGGTTGCTAGTTTCTTCCAATATTTTTTCTCTTTTTTTTTGCAAGTCATGCCATTGGATAGAGTAAAATTTACCCTCAATTCTCCAGTTGACATTTCAAATGTACATACACAGTTTTCTCCGAATGCCTGTGAGAAATCATTGGGCAATTTTTAAAAGTACTTCAGCCAAGTACTTCCTTTTCATTTCGAGTTCTAGAGAGCCTCCAATGGCCTTGAGGGACATGCTAGACTACGGCATTGTTGTATTGTCATAATAGAAACCAATGAAATGATTTTAAACTTCCCTTTTACATCCTCCTTTTCTCCATAAACAGTTTATCACACAAGTTTTTATTCATATGTATGTATATATTATGAAATCTACTTACTTCATATTATTTTGTTTTAAGGTTCATTGAACTAAAGGACAGTGATCGCTTCCATCAAATTCTTCTTTTTACTGGCAGTGGCGGACCTAGAGTATTAGGTCCTAAGATGAAAACTTCTCTGGGGGCCTCCTGGAATGATACCCATACAAAATGTCAGAAGAAATACATAATTGATATTTATTTAATTAAATTAAACAGCTAAAAAAATTCGGAAGACAAGCTTAAGACTAAAGAATAACCAACGTACATCTGGCAGAAATACATTGAAAGTGTTTCTTAATCTAACAGTTTTGATTTTAAAAATACATTTAATTTGTCTGTCAATATAAAAAAACGTGCACAAAATTCACTGTAGACCTCATAAATTTCTAGCTTACTTACAATTATGCACTAATCACACCTATAAGGCCAAAGGTGAACTTATTGCTACTGATGCCCTAGACGGAAATTTTCCCTTTTCCTCTCTTTTATTGGAACTATTCCCATACAAAATATACAGAACAATGCTATCAACATTTATTTAACTAAGATTAAATAGATAAAAGAATTTAGAGGAAAAAATTAGTATAAATCCTAAGATTAAAATAAACCCGTTTATACGAAGTAGATAAATATATATTTAAAACAGTTATTACTCTCTCATTTTAGATTTATAAAAATTCTTATAGTTGTACATAATTAAAAAAAGAGTTAATCAAAGAGGAACGCCAGAGTTTCAAAAGTTCTAAAGTGAGCTGAATACATAAAAGTGTAAAATAAATGCACCGTCCGTAGGCATTCTGGAATAAGATGCCATTACGGGATACAGCCACCGTGGGGGGGATGCAAGATTCCACACGTTGTTTCAGGTTTTCCACAACACTATACAACATCTGTTAGGGTAATTTATCCCATCCCTCTATCATTGTACGGATGAGGTTGTCGTTGTTTACTAGTGGGTAAGGTTGGGGGGGAGGGGTTGTTCTCGACTAGCAAGACTCTTTTTCAAACAATCCCATACATTTTCAATGGGATTTAGGTCTGGAGAACGTGATGGCCAGACGAGGTATTGAATATTTCAACTCTCTAGAAACTCGTGGATAGCGACTCTTCGATGACATATTACCCGGTCATCTACAGAAATAAATTTATTACCAACGGTATCATGGAACATATGAACATGAGGCAGTGGACCAACATTAATATATCTCTGGCCAGTGACAATCCAAGGTGGAAGTGTAATAAGCTACGTGATCATGATTCCAGGCCATACCATAATATTACCCATATAGTGCTAATTAGATAAGGTCATAAAGAGGGATATCGATACACTCCCTGTATGTTTGCCGGACTCTATGCAGCACCTCTCTCTCACCAGATTAATTCACAGGCCTACGATGAAAAAAATACAAGGGATGTGACAACTGAACTTAACGTATTTTTTAGTACTGAATTTGAAAAGAATCATTAAAAATGTCTATCACGTCACATTTTTTTGAAAAATTCAATTTTTTGTGTTTTTTGAATATTTTTCACTTATTTTGCTTTTATATTTTCCTTCGTGTTTTGACATTTTACCGTGTGTGAAACCCTTAAAATACCCTTCTGTGGTAAACTATAAAAGCGCAGTTAGTTTAAAGCTTCAATGTTGATCCAGATCACCGATTAGACAGATTCCTGGATGCGCGCGAGCCTGGGAACGCGTAATGTCCCTCTTCATCACCCCTCCCTTCCGTCGCAATCGCTGTCAACTTATAGCGACGCTCGAATTCTTATTAATGACTTATTATTATTAGTCCTCATGTAAACACCAGTACTAACTCTGTGAAAATGGCTTCAAGTTCGAGAAGCTGTGAAAATATTCCTGATGACTTTTGCTACATTTGCAGCGAATATAGTGTCATTAAAAATAGCAAGAGGAACATCACAGGGTACGTAAAACGGCTTTATTTTGCATGTTTTGGCATGAAACTTGGAGACCAAGACAAATCTTGGGCTCCTCATAAAGTTTGTGTGCAGTGTGTCAATGATTTAAGTTCATGGTTTAAAGGAAAGAAGACTGTCTTACGATTTGGAATTCCAATGGAGAGAGCCAAAAAACCACTTTGATGACTGTTACTTTTATTCTTGTATACCCGTGGATATAATAGAAAAAATGTCAAGCTAATATCGTACCCTACAAACATTCCTTCGGCAATACACCCCGTTCCTCATGGACTTGATGTGCCAGTGCCTTTGCTTCCGACAGAATTACCAGTTTTTTATTCCGAATCTTCTGACTCTGAACATCCCGAAGTTAAAGAATCCGATACAGAATATAATCCCTTTGAAGACGACTCCCCTAGGCTTTTCTTTCAGGTTGAACTTAATGATTTGATTAGAGATCGGGGCCTTTCTAAAGAGGCAGCTCAATTATTAGGCTCCAGATTGAAAGAATTGGCCAAAGGAACCACTTTTTATTGGTACAGGATACGTGAAAAGGAATTTATTCAGTATTTTGACGAAGACGAGAACCTTGTTTATTGCTCAGATGTTCCTGGATTGATGAGAAAATTTAAGATTCCCTACAATAAAGATGAATGGAGGCTTTTTATAGATTCGTCAAAAAGTAGACTTAAAGCCGTCCTACTTCCTCAAGGAAACCAATGGACGTCTGTGCCATTTGGACACTCGGTGCATTTAAAAGAAAGGTATGAAAACCTAGCTCTCGTTCTCAACAAAATAAAATATGACAACCACGGCTGGATAATTTGCGGTGATTTAAAAATCATCACATGCTTCTCGGTCAACACGGGTATACAAAATTTCCGTGCTTTATTTGTCAGTGGGACAACAGTGACTAAACACAACATTGGATCAGAAAAGATTGGCCCAAAAGGCAGAATCTTGTGCATGCACCAAAAATGTAATTCGAGAAAGCTTGGTTGATCAAAAGAAATATTATTACCCCCTTGCACATAAAATTAGGTGTTATGAAGCAGTTTGTTAAGGCTCTTCCACAAGATGGTGATTGCTTTAAATATATGTGCAAAACGTTTCCTGTATTATCTGAAGCCAAATTGAAAGAGGGAGTCTTCGTATTACCAGACATCCGAAAACTTATTAGGGATAACAAATTTGAGACAACTATGACATAAAAGGAAAATGAAGCTTGGGTTGCCTTGAAAGATGTTGTGGGAAAATTTCTGGGCAATCACAAAGGTCCCAAATTTAAAACAATTGTTGGCAACATGATAGACAAATTTCAAGTGTTGGGTTGCTCCAAGAGTTTAAAATTGCATTTTCTCCAATCGCATTTGGACTTTTTCCCCGAAAATTTAGGATCCGTCAGAGAAGAACAGGGAGAAAGGTTCCACCAAGACATCAATGATATGGAGAGAAAATATCAAGGTAGGTGGAATAAGAATATGCTTGCCGACTATTGTTGGATGTTAGCAAGAGATGAAGATAAGATTGAACATAAAAGAAGAACGCCAAAAAGAAATTTTAAAGGAAAAAAAATATACGTAACTAAATTTAAATATCTTTGTTTCGTATTGAGTTTCAAATATATTTCAAACTTACATTTATTTCATGTATAAACGTTAATAAAACGTAAAAACAGGTCATTGGGGTTTTTGTAGGAGTGTTTTTCTTATAAAATTAATGTAAAAAATTTAATAACGAGGGAACTTTTTGTCTCCCCCTGATGCGGCTCATGCGTTCTGGTTGCGATGGTTTTCATTCTTTATATCAAAATGTATATATTTTTAATTTTAATTGTTGTTTAAAAATTAATATGCCTAATCATAAACAGATTAAATAAACTCACATGAATAGATAAAACCTACTGTTGCCAGTCAGTACAAGCAAACAGTTCGAAAGCATTTTTTTCCATATAGCACATTACCAGTAATATGTATATCAATTTTACAAAAAATCCTGACGTGATGGAAAAAAATGGAGGTCATTTTCGAAATCAGCATACCAAATAACTTAAAAATAAGGAAAAACTTCTCTTGTATTTTTCAAAAATTTCAATTTCGCAGGCCTGTGTTATCGTCCAGAATTAAACGTAGGACTGAACTTAATTTCATCTGAGGATAGTATACTAGCTCAGTCGCCTTCCCTCCGATTGTGATTCTGACGACATCATTAAAATGGGCGGATTGATGTTGTCTAGACAATGGGATGCACATAACAGAACAGTATGGGTATAATCTTCTATAATACAAACATCTGGTTACACTTTTTCGGGAAATTCGCTTACCAGTAGTAGCAAGTCATTGATTTGCTACCTCAGTATCTGTGCTGCTCGGGTTCTTTTTTGTCGATAGCATTATATCTTTGACAGCCGTTATATTGCAAACACGACTTACCCTATGACATTTGTTAAACATTCCATTTAGTTAAATAGTTCCCAAAACCTTGAAACAATACATCAACTGAAGTCAAACTTCTTGGCAACATCTGTTATTTTTCACCCTTCTGCAATCTTGCCAATAACATGGCCACGGTTAAAATCATCCAAGCTATGTCTTGAAGATTTACTGAAATTGCAAGTACGTTATTGGTTTTCCCCCTTTAAACTTTGCTTTTAAACAACAATGGTCAAAAAGCATCAAAACTTTTATATCTGTTATCAATCAAATACGTGATAAACTTCGGCAATCCAAAACTTGTTCCACAGTATCCCGCACTAAGTCCCGCAATCTTCATTTTCTTACAGTCCATTGCGCGGTTGCTTTCGCTGCTGTTATTATCAATCCTTAGCATTTAACCACAGTTGTATCCACATTATATCTACTACCATAGTATCTACCCTCATATACATAGGCATCATGTGCTTTAAATGTCATGCCAACTCAATTTCATTAGTCTAATGCACATACAATTACTAGTAACATCAGAACTAGAGGGCTTAGCCCAGGAAGTTCTGTTGTTAATTCTTCCTGTGAGATTCTTTCACATTTAGGCACACTCGAGCAAAACAAGAGTTTTCCTGTTCAGATTGTCAGCTAGACGAACTGCTTATTTTAATGTGTATCAGAATTCTACAATCTCCATAGATATAATAAAAGTTAAATTTGATTTTAGGAAGGAAAATATTTTTTTTTCAGTTTGGAATTTTAATTTTATTTATTTATTTATTTTTTAAGGTTAGAAACCGACGACATTTTGATTCGACACTGTTGTGTGTCGCAAGACCTTTTACCGTATAGAAGTGCAGCGAAACTATTCCTGGAATGCTTTCGAACACTACCACCTCATCAGTTTTCAGGTTTGCTATTTGATTTGAGTCAAACCACAGGCTACGCAAAGAAATAGATGTGTGATTGTATATTGCTCCTTAATTCTAAGTAAGGCCTTATTACACGTTAACATGTAGGTGTTGAAAAAGTAGCGGATTCAGTTTAGGGTTTTTTTACTTTTTGGTTACACGAATTTTACGCATGTCAATTTGACTAACACTTTCGCATGTCAACCTTATCACATGCAAACCTGAACTAAACTAATTATTTCTCAAAATTATTCCTCACCATGAATAAGAATCATAAATTAACACATATAATGTTAAAGTATGATAAAGTCTTCAGAATTTATAATAAAGAACATGCGGATAGGAATAAAATTATGACGAAAATTAGAAATTATGCAGATAACAGTATTTTATGCGGAATTTCGCAGTTTCCTCATTTTCACATATTTATGTACTTCTAGATATATAAACACAAATTTAACGTACATACTCTCTCGGACATGCTGCGGAAATAGCAAATCTGAGCTTACACTTAAGTATGAATGATGATATCCTTTGTCATTAATAGTTATTTCGTATTAAGTTCATATGTACAGAGCCGTAACTAGGGCGTGGCAAAGATGGCATTTGCCACGGCCGTATCAGTCATAGAGGTGCAGCACCGTCAGAAAAATGGGGTCCGAAAGAGGACGATTCATCCCAATTAGAAATAAGGAAAAATAGAAAAAAATTTTAAATTATAGAATCAGATTTTAGTTTTAAAATTTACTGTGTTTAAAAATTACTATTTTAAGAATTTTCTTATTTTTTAAAATGCTGCCACAGAATCAAATTGTTATAGATTCTTACAAAATATTTACAAACGGCCTTAATATGCCTTTATATAAATCCGGGTATTCGTTTTAACTGGTTCACTCTCAATGATTTATTTATCGTCATACTCCTTTAGAGTCTCCCGATCCTGTAATGCAGTTTAGAATCACATTGAATTCATTTAGTCAAACCGTGTGGTTATGTATAACAAACAAACACACAAACGAACAAACTTCTTAATTTCCAAATATATATAAATTAAAAGTTAGATATTTATTAGTCCGTGAAATAGACTCCTAGACTTATATGAAAAGAATTTATTGTTAATACCGATGATAAAATTTTCATTGCAACAAAAAATAATCGATGATTCAATTTAAAATTATCACATATGTACCTAATCTATTATTTAAGCCAAATATAAAAGAAAATCATTTACGTAATATCTAAGTTCAGTGGTAAAAGATATTATAATAGTGTAGACGATATTTAAATAGTTTAAAATATGAAATGATTAAATGAGATGGTTAAAGAAATGACGTCACAATGCTAGAAAAAATTGTTATTTTTCCTATTTATTAAGTGATAAATGGTTAAATTTAATCGCCTGCTCTTAACCGGGGAAAATAGGGCTTGAAATAACGGCATTAAACTCTCGAAAAGGGGCGAAGGGGTGGATTTCGAACGTTTTAAAGACGACAGTATTTTTTGCTGTGATATGTAGCATATTTATACAAATTTATTTTAGAATCGGATCGATAGTTTAGGAGAAGATAAACTTTATTCGCTTTGAATGGATGCCTGTATCCATTCCAGGTCCAACCGCTTCATAAATTTGCGGACAGATAACTTAGGCTATTATTATATAGGGGATGAAATTATATTCACTCGGAAGTTTAGCGTTATGATAATTTTAAATTATAATCGCATTCCTTCTCGGAAAAGTCAGAAAGTAGATGAAATGTTATCCGTATTAAATTTAATCTATTTACAAATGAAGATTTTTTTATATCAAAAAATATAATTCCTTTTATAATCTTTTATTTACTCCAGCTTTTATTTAAAGTAAATATTCATTAGATAAAATGCAATTAATTCATCAAATGAAGTTAATATTTCCTAATTAAAATAAAAATAACATTATTTACGTAATTTAAAATATTTATTAATGAATAAAATTATGAAATAAAAACTTCAGAAATTAGTCATAACTACTTCATTTTAGTTATTTTTACTAAAATTTTGTACAATCATATAATTTTTCATTTCGGCGAAAGTAAGAGTAAGTGGAAAATTATTCTAATTGAATTCAAAATTTGTAAAGATATTTCTTGAACTTCTATCAGTATTTAAATATGCTTTGCTCACCGTACAATAGATGGCACCACTATAAACTCTCTTTTCTACTATTCTTCTTTACTGGATGTCGTAGACAAAACGCAATTACTGAGGAATATTAAGTATGTAAAATAATTGTAAAATTTTCCTGCTATTTTCCAGTATGCAGGTCTAATATTTAACCAATTACCAGTATTTAATTCTTTATCAATTTTTAGGTATTTTTGAATATAACCCTATTTTATTCCTTTACTGGGCAATAGATGGCACTGCTATATCTTTCATTTTGTGGAGTTAGTGATTATATTTTAAATTTCTTAAAGCGTTAAAGAATCCACATTTTAAAGCATGAAGATTTAACCCATTAATGGCCAAGTCATTTCTGCCGATTACATTTCGGAGCCTATCTTAAATCTAAGTTAATATGGACTGTACAGAACAAAATAAATTTGAAGATCAAACAATTTTATTTATTTGATATTGCAGGTAAAATAATCTCTGCAAAATGCTGTAGTGTAATGGAAAAAGCAAATTTGTCATGATCTCAGTCTGTACTTGCCGAAAAAGTAAATTTATGAGCGCTGATCGAAAAATCATAAAATCTAGATCTAAATGAAAAAAAAAATATAAATAATAGAAATTACTTGAAAATTTCGTAGATTGTTTTTAGATTGCCCATTACCTACTCTCAAAAGGAAAATTTGTTCTAAGAAAACATAAAAACTCTACAAGCTATTTTTTAGCCGTATCTAAAATGATACGCCAGGCATTAAAGGGTTAAAGTGATATTATATTAAGAAATAAGATTCTAATTAAAAATAAAAGTGTTTTAATTTTAGGTGTTGTAAGTTGAAGAAACAAACGGCGTTAATCAGACGACCCTGTCAATGAGATAAGATATTGTAAATATAAATTTTTTTTATATTAAAATTTTAATTGCATTTGTCATGTCAAAGAAAAAAATTCTATAACGTAAAATATATAATTCATTAAAACCTACAACAAAAGAACTTTTAATTAAATTTAAAAACTTTTCTTAAAAATAGAGTTGTGTAACAATATTAATATATTTATAGTATACTTAGTGATATAAAATGTGTATGTCAGTAGTTTAGATACGAACTTAGGTTAAATAATTATTTAATTTCGTACTTAAAAATTACCATTGCATAAGTTGCCCAATTCATTAAAATCAACAACTGAATTTTTAACACTTCACTTGAAGGCAACGTATTTTTACGTTTTTTGCAGTCTGTCACTGGAGCGCGGGTCACGTAAAAATACGTATTTAGTAGATTTGTGGTGGATACCAGCTAACCACCACAAATCTACTAAATACGTATAATTATATGTATGTGTGACATTATATGCGTGTTGTTTGCTTTGCTATGCAACGCTTTGCATTTTTTCTTTCCACAAGTTATGATTGTCGAGTTACTCGGTCTTTTGTTGCGTTATTTCGTCTTCAATCGAATTCCTAGCTCCAGAACGTACAAGTCGTGTTTTGTCAATTTGAAGCTTGGTTTTTTTATTGTTGAATACAAAATTGATAAAATGAGCCGTTGTGACAAAGATAGTGATGAAGAAATATGCGCTGACAGATTATCGGACTTTAATTTTAAAAATCGTTTATTTTTGTGATTTCGTAATTTTTTTTTTTTTGTTAAATAATCATACAGTATATATTAAAGTGTAAAATAAAAAAAGTTTCGTTCATAAAAACAAAGTAGTTTTCGATTTACTGCGACTTTTCTGAATAACTTAACTTTCGCGCGATTCACGAAAAAACGCTAAAGTTGTCTATGAAGTATACCCGCATGCCAAGTGTTAATATAATTAGAAACCACTTCTTAATGGAGTTGTGTATTATACGATCATGTTAAATAATTCTTAATTCGTTTAGTGCTTACTTGCAATTTATGCAGAAATTTAACAGGGCTTTGAATATCACTCAATTGAAATACAATATATAGAAAAATAATTAATTAGTTTTGTGGGTAAAATTTGCCATTGCATGAAATATATATGTCAATAAAATCTACAACAAAATAATTTTTAATTAAAATAGAAAACTTAAAAATAAATGCTCTGTAACAACATTCTAACTTCATGATGATTAACAGATTTTATTCGTTAATTGCATGTTTGGCATTTATATAGAAACATATCTAGGTTTCAAACTTCCATTATATTGTCACGAAGATTTGAATGAACACACCGTTTAACTTAACAGAACAATTTATTGAAGGTAAGTAGCAACTCGCAACTTTACAGGATCGAGAAGTTGCCTACAACTAGTGGGGATCAGCTTTTATACCCGAACAGAATATTCGAGAAATAACTAATTTACATATTAAAGAAAGATCTAGAATATTCAAGAACATAAGGAAGCAATAAACATCATTTTTAAATTAAAAATCCGCAATTTGGATAAACTGCCATGTCAAGCATCGAACCCACAATCTCCGGGTCTGGATCGCGTGCTTTGACCATTCGTCCACTGAGCTAGTTAGCTAAGCTGCTTTAAGCGGCAATATTATATACGGTACATAAAAAATAATTTTCTTTTGTACTGTATTGATTTTTTCATAGTTTCGGTACATTGCATATTTCTTAACTCCGTAAAGTGCTTAACTTTTTTCAAAAAGTTACTTAATTTTTTTTTGACGAATAATATAATAAGAAAAGTTCAACAAAGTTGGAAGAAAATTGAGAAAAATGTAAAACACTTGAACACATTTTGGAATATCCAATACGGAAAAAATTCAAATTGAACAAAGTAATTATTTTTAAGAAAGTGTAACAAAAAGTTGATAGCATTGAAGTAAAATAATCATTCAGTTGCAAATATCAAAAAGTATGTCTAGCTTGTTATTTCCAGTACAAAATAGTTCGTATTTTTGATTCAGTTATTCTTTTTGCTAACAAAAAGTATCTTGTTTGGGTACTTGACTTCCTTTTACACCTATTATATTACATAGAATTTCAAATTTTGTGTAGGACGTTATTAGAATTATTATTTCCCAATTGTCTTCAAGATTTAAAGTTTGTTTTGTTTATCAAGGTAACAGTATTGTAGAACTTAAGTACTATCACCTGGCAGAGATTCGCAGCGTTAATATGCCTTATATTGAGGTTTTTCGTCATATAGATATTTCGTTCTAAACCAAAATCTTTCACAATAAAAATGTTCCCTTTACTCCGTACCAGGAAATACTAAACAGGAAAATTTCAAAATTATTCTCTGTAAATCCTAGATTTTTATTTTCTTTTTTTAACAAATTGGATTTTAAGAGCATTACTCCAACTGTTTAAGAAACATCGCTACATCTGCAGATGAATGCGTCACTATATTTTTGTTGCATTGTCCAAGATCAGTAGCATTAATTCGTTATATGTATATTTTTTGTTATATATAATGCGAATTGCAATCCAAAATTGAGGTACATCACTAGATGCTACACCACTCCTAATTGCAAAATTTCCATATTCGACGTCTAAATGAATATTGACAAGTGTCAGTGTTACGTCTTCATACAAGGAAATTTTGGAACTACTGTGATATACCCCTCAAATCGGAAATTTGGCGACTTTTTTTCCGGCCAAGCAAAATACCTGTTTTTGGCGCCTTTTTTTCTCGCCAAGATGGATTCTCGCTAAATACAAATAATTAATACATAAAAAAAAACGGAATCATTAAAAAAAAAGAATACTTAAAAAATACAATAAATACATAAAAAATACAAATAAATGACACTGAATAACATATTATATGCAATTTACACAAAAATTTTAACAAATACAATTGAAAATATGAGTCGGCAATCTAATAAAAATAATTATTTATACAGAAATTTTGAATTCCTCCCAATTTACCCCAGCAGCAATTTCAATAAGTT
>CM063506.1:38138841-38183841 GCA_032207245.1 Pardosa pseudoannulata
ATCTAGTTTGAATCTTGAAGAGAACTTGCAAATAATAATTCTTAAGACATCATACAAAATATAAGAAATGTGTATAATATAATAGGCCTATAAGGGCGTCATTTTGTGTTCATATCAGATTTTTTTTAGATAATTTTCGTGCAAGGAGTATATATTATAGGTAATAGATTAAAGCAAGAACAAGATTAAAGCCGGATAACAAAATTAGATAAGCCGTTTTTCTCGTCCTAGATCCTAATGTCCTAGTGCCTTAAAAACAATTGGAGTATTATGAATTAGGCCAATTCCGAATGTCCTTGCTGGTAGGGAAATTCGAACTCACAGACTCCGCAGAGAACACTTTTACCTCGAGAAGTGAAATCTACTTTGAATCTTGAAGAGAACTTGCAAATGATAATTCTTAAGAATCATACAAAATATAAGAGATATGTATAATGTAATAGGCTAACAAGGGCATTGTATTCTGTTCATATCATATTTTTTTTAAATAATTTTCGTGCAAGTAGTATAGATTACAAGTAATACATTAAAACAAGAACGGCACAATTCCTCATAACAGAATTAAACAAATCGTTTAGCTCGTTCGAGAGTCTTAACTAAAAAACCATGGGGGCTTTATGAATTACGCCAATTCCGAAGTAGCTACGAACATCGTTGCCGGTGGTGAGATTCGAACTCGTAGCCTGCGCAGACACCTCTTTAACCACGATAAGTGAAATCCAGTTTGAAATTCGAACAGAACTTTCAAATGATAATTCTTAAGACTCATCATGTAAAATATAAGAGATATGCATAATATAACAGGCGTACAAGGGAGTCATATTGTGTTCATATTAGATTTTGTTTTAGATAATTTTCGTGCAAGGAGTATAGATTACAGGTAATAGATTAAAGCAAGAAAGATGCAATTCTGGATAACAGAATTAGATAAGCGTTTAGATCGTGCTAGAGCCTTAACTAAAAATCCATTGGGGCATTATGAATTAGGCCAATTCCGAACGGCTACGAACATCCTTGCCTGTGGTGAGATTCGAACTCGCAGACTCTGCAGACAACACTTTTACCATGAGGAGTGAAATCTAGTTTGAATCTTGAAGAGAACTTGCAAATAATAATTCTTAAGACATCATACAAAATATAAGAAATATGTATAATATAATAGGCGTACAAGGGTGTCATTTTGTGTTCATATTAGATTTTTTAGATAATTTTGGTGTAAAGAGTATAGATTATAAGTAATAGATTAAAACAAGAACGGCACAATTCCTCATAGCAGAATTAGACAAATCGTTATATCGTCCGTGAGCCTTAATTAAAAAAAAATTGGGGCTTTATGAATTAGGCCAATTCCGAACGGCTACGAACATCCTTGTCGGTGGTGAGATTCGAACTCGCAGACTCTGCAGACAACACTTTTACCATGAGGAGTGAAATCTAGTTTGAATCTTGAAGAGAACTTGCAAATAATAATTCTTAAGACATCATACAAAATATAAGAAATGTGTATAATATAATAGGCCTATAAGGGCGTCATTTTGTGTTCATATCAGATTTTTTTTAGATAATTTTCGTGCAAGGAGTATATATTATAGGTAATAGATTAAAGCAAGAACAAGATTAAAGCCGGATAACAAAATTAGATAAGCCGTTTTTCTCGTCCTAGATCCTAATGTCCTAGTGCCTTAAAAACAATTGGAGTATTATGAATTAGGCCAATTCCGAATGTCCTTGCTGGTAGTGAAATTCGAACTCACAGACTCCGCTGAGAACACTTTTACCTCGAGAAGTGAAATCTACTTTGAATCTTGAAGAGAACTTGCAAATGATAATTCTTAAGACTTATCATACAAAATGTAAGAGATATGTATAATATAATAGACATACAGGGGCGTCATATTGTGTTCATATTAGATTTTTTAGATAATTTTGCTGTAAAGAGTATAGATTATAAGTAATAGATTAAAACAAGAACGGTACAATTCCTCATAACAGAATTAGACAAATCGTTATATCTTCCGAGAGCCTTAACTAAAAAAAATTGGGGCTTTATGAGCTAGGCCAATTTCGAACGGCTACGAACATCGTTGCCGGTGGTGAGATTCGAAGTCGCAGACTCCGCAGACAACACACTAACCACGATAAGCGAAATCCAGTTTTAATCACAAACAGAACTTGCAAATGATAATTCCGAAGACTGATCATACAAAATATAAGAGATATAACATAATAAACAAGCGTACAAGGGCGTCATATTGTGTTCATATTAGATTTTTTTTTAGATAATTTTCGTGCAAGGAGTATAAATTACAAGTAATAGATTAAAGCAAGAACGGCACAATTCCTCAAACAGAATTAGAAAAATCATTTTATCTCGTCCAAGATCCTTAACTGAAAAAACATTGGGGCTTTAGGAATTAAGCCAATTCCGAACGGCTATGAACATCCTTGCCAGTAGTGGTATTCGAGTTCTGAGACTCAGCAGACAACACTTTAACCACGATAGGTGAAATGCAGTTGGAATCTCGAATAGAACTTGCAAATGATAATTCTTAAAACTCATCATATAAAATATAAGAGATATGTATAATATAACAGGTTTACAAGGGAGTCATATTGTGTTCATATAAATTTTTTTTTAGATAATTTTCGTACAATGAGTATAGATTACAAGTAATAGATTAAAACAAGGAAGGCGCAATTCCGCATAACAGAATTAGATAAGACGTTTAGCTCGTCGTAGAGCCTTAAGGTCCTAGAGCCTTAAAAAACCATTGAAGTATTATGAATTAGGCCAATTCCGAACGTCCTTGCGCCGAACGATGGCCGAATGGTTAGGGTGCTGGCCTTCGGAACCGGAGTTCGTGGGTTCGAATCCCACATATGGCATGGATGTTCGTAACCGTTCGGAATCGGCTTTAAGCAGTAGGTCCTGGGCTCGTACGCCCTCGTGTTGCAAAAAGTAGACCGTAGCTTTCCAAAAAACCAAACCGAACGTCCTTGCTGGTAGTGAAATTCGAACTCACAGACCCTGCAGAGAACACTTTTACCTTGAGAAGTGAAATTTATTTTGAATCTTGAAGAGAACTTGCAAATGATAATTCTTAGGACTTATCATACAAAATATAAGAGATATGTATAATATAACAGGCGTACAAGGGAGTCATATTCTGTTCATATTACATTTTTTTTAGATAATTTTCTTGCAAGGAGTATAGATTACAAGTAATAGATTAAAACAAGGAAGGCTCAATTCCGCATAACAGAATTAGACAAGCCGTTTAGCTCGTCCGCTTTATCGGGGGAGGCCTTCTCTGCCCCCCACCCCTTGCCAGTTATAATCGCTTCAGCTGTGTGCATCAGCTCTCGAGTATCAAGTCGATGTATTGTGTTGCACGTTGTTTTCCGCGACTCCAGCTAATTTCCGACTCTGCGATAGTTGACGGATTGACAGCGAGCAGCGGTTGGTAGGCGGAGATGGAATCTGTACCCGCGCGTTTATTTCGCCCCCGTTGTTGCCTGTGTATTATTGAGCAGGGGAGAAAGTGGCGAAAATGCGGGGAAAGCTGCACACGATGTCGGGTCGTCGGAGGGGAGATAATTGCATCAGCGCATGTCAACTGTCGCATTACTTGGCCAGGAAAGCGACGATAAAGATGCTCTCCAGTTTTGTAAATACTCGGCAGTCACATACAGACAGACCTATCCATTAATTCCTTTAGCGGCCACTTAAAAAGAAATTCGTCTTGCGGGGATGTATTATCTCGAAGCTTTCGAATTTTTTTTTCCTTCCTTGCCTCTTTTCTAAAGATTAAAGGTGGAACTTCCCTCTTCAATGTTATATATTATTAACAGCAGCATCACCAGGGCGTCTGATAATAATACGCTAAGAATATGAAGTGACAGCATGTAATGAAATCATAAGAAAGGGTACTTTTGAACAGGGCCATAACTACGTCCTTTAGCGCCCGTTGCAAAAAACGGGTCCCTTCTTTTTTTAAGAAATCGAATCATTTTAATCTACATAATTTTATTTTTTAAAGTTATACTTTATTAGATATAGAGCTTTTATGAAACTATTGATCTCCAGATTTAATAATACTATATAATGTAACACGCACACGCACACGCACTTGCACACACACACACACATATATATGTATATATATATATATATATATATATATATATATATATATATATATATATATATATATATATATATATATATATATATATATATATATATATACAGTAGAACCTCGATTATCCGAAGTAATTGGGACCAACCTACTTCGGATAATAGAAATTGTTGGATAATCGAAAATTCATCAATAATCATTTAGTTTAATATGTAGTATTGTCATTGGTGCAGTAACATTCGATTGTTCTGGGAGTCGACAGTATGACAGTCCAAATTCCGAAATGAGGTGTGTTTTTGTTTAGAACAGGGATATTTGAAAATGGGGAAGAGCACACATACTGAGAACTGTGCTTGCGAGAAGGAATTCTAAAAAAGGGAATTTCAAAATATTTACTGACTTTGGTTAACGGAGAGTTTTGGTTAATTAAGGTTCTACTGTATATGTCTGTACACACACACACACACATATGGTGATAAATCAAAATTATTTAACTTTAATCTCTCTTAAAAAAAACCCTGTCTCCTGTTCTAATTCCATAAAATTTATTTTCCTAACCAAAGGAGTGTTCTCAACTTAAAATTCTTCCAACCCATTTCAAAGTGCATTCTATGCAATAGATGCAAATTTTCTGTTCACTCCCCATATTTTCCAGCTGTCGTCGGCAAATGGCTTAATTTTTACCCCTGATCTAACAGTTAAATTCGCTGACTAAGTTTTTGTCTTTTGGGAGACATTTCATCTTTGTCTTGCTATGGGGTACACCTCTGTTCGAGCAAAGTGTTTTTCGTGCCTTTCTCTTGTCTGCTGTTGACTAGTGAAGATGTCCTTTTCTAGCAGTTCTTAAATAAAATTTCAATTAGACTTGGACTTGTGTGCCATTCTCTTCAAGGTGGCCCGACTGCATCTTATTTTATTACTGCTATCTGATAGGCTTCACCTTACCCAGTAGCCCGGGCAAGTAAAAACAGTAGGGTCTACATAATTATTGTGACCGGCAGTTAATATTTTGCTGGATTACACACACTGTCACCACACACACACACACACACACACGCATATATATATATATGCATATACATATATATGTGTGTGTGTGTGTGTGTGTGTGTAATAAGACAGGTAGTAGCAGTCATGGCCAGAAGAAGACATTTTATTAGCAGAACGTTCGGTGGACGGGTTCCCACTTCATTATAGAGACGGGACGAACTGAGAGATCATTTAACAGTAGAAATCCAAGTAAATATCTGGGTAAAAACCAAAATCTAAATCTATGTCAAAAATCTGCGTAAAATTCTATTTCCGATAGCGTGCAACTTCTTTTTGTTCAGGTATTTTCTAAATTGGTCTCTAGGGCACTGTAAAGTTTTCATTGGCTAGATCTCTTCCCGGAGGGCTTGAACTGTAGCCCCAGTGGTCAGCTTAGATTAGAGGTTAAAAAGAGAAAGAGCAAAAACAAAGAGAAGCGGGATTTTATGCCTTTGACTTTAGATTAGAAAACTCCAGAGAATTTATAAATATATATATTTATGTATGAGTTAGTGTGTCAGACTCATAGTTTATCATGAGAAGAATGAGAAAGTACGTCGGGAGAATATTCTCGTGGTAAGATCATCCTAGGAGTGAAGGCCGTTCCATTATGATCAGCTGGCTGGTGATTTCAGAAGTCAAATCAGTCTTCTGCCCTTGTGGTCCCTCTCCAAAAAGAAGCTGCAAACAATCCTAAGTGAGATAGACCAGTCGCATATTGATTCTCAGCTCTATGGGGATCTGGTGTCTTTTGGACCTGGTGTAGGATGTTGGCTTCTCTACACAAGGGGGATAGATGGCAACAATAACAGAATGAGAAAGATATCCAATCCAGGCATTAAAAGTGCATTCAAACAGCTTATTTCATCTTTGCCATTTTTTTCTAATACGATAATCAGTCCGGCAGTAGATCACTAGTCCCCAAGATTTACCTTTCTACTTTCATGGAATTTCATCAGGACCATTAGGATGAGGGTGGAAACAGCGTCTTCTGGGTAAACTTCCCTACAGGGGCTGGCTTTTCCTTGTTGAATGGTTAGTCAGTATTGCTTGGCTAGGAACAGGGCCATAATTAGGGCGTGCCAATGGTGGCATTTGCCAAGGGCGCATCAGTCATAGGGGTACCGCACCGTGAGGAAAATGGGGTCCAAAAGAAGACGATTCGCCCCAAGTAGAAATAAGGAAAAGTAGAAAAAAATATTATTATAGAATCAGATTTTATTTTTAAAATCCAATCTGTTTAAAAATTATTGTTTTATGAATTTTCTTATTTTTAAATGCTCTTAGAGACTAAACTTGTTATAGAAATTCAAAATGTTTACCAAATATTCCTAATATGCCTTTATATAAATCCGGGTATTCGTTTTAAATTTTGAATTTATTAAAGTTATTAAAACTAAATTTAAATTTAGAAATCCATCATTTTTTTATGAAAATTCAACTTACAAATAAAAAAAAATCCCCTTAAATAAACTATTGAGATTATCAGCAAAATAATACCTCTATAGTGTTCGAATGTATTTTTAAGTATTAATAAAGTAAATATAGAGGAAAAAATTAAAAATTAATATACTAGGAACATGCTAAGAATTAACATAATATTTTGAGTTCATTCTAAAGATATGATGTAGGAAAGAACATTTATATATTTTCTCACTGTATTAAGTGGTAGGGGCGCAGATCAGTTTTTGACCACAGGGGCTAAAGGACCTAGTTAAGGCCCTGGCTAGGAGTTAGTAGTGTGGAGTTCCAGACGCATGCCCCGAAGTACAATGGCCAACTTGTTGCCGGCGAGGAAAACAGCTGATACCCTGCTTTTATTCTATGGTAGGTGGGACCTCGGTAACAATGGAGTGGAGTCCTAAAGTCTGGGGTTGTGACACTATAACATAATAGCAATCACGCCCCTGATGGCAGGCCAACAAAAATTAATTTCGAGGCATATCGATAGCCTTCCTAACCTCCCCAGCCTATGAGGGTCCCGGAAAATGAGTGAGGTAATGCTGTATCGAATTCACTTCAAGGGCTTTTAAAAGCAGGAGCAAGCCCGCTCCCGGGGCTTCTTGTTTTTTTTTTTCAGAAACGGCCGCCGGTTGCAGAGCGACGTGTCCACCCCTCTAGAGAGAGGTAAGATCTTTTTTTTTTTTTTGTGGACTTGGTCTGTGACCCAAGTCTTAGTTATAAGCTTTTTAAAGAGAGAAGCTTTCTCCTCCTTTGAGGCCAAGTTGCCTGATAAACGACAAGACTTATATCCTGATTGTGGACCGAGAAGCAGCAAAGCAGTCTACATCGGTATTTGACATCCCAGGATTTCCTTCTGGTGGACCTGTAAATATACCTATCTAACCAAGATCCCTAAATATACGGAATTTTAATATCTGGTTGTCTGAGTGGTCTTCTTGATCACCGGTGCACTTCGGTCTAGGTGATCCCTAGAAACCGTTACAGTAGACGGAAATAGAGAAAAGAGTAAAGGATAGACACAGGGATCCATGAACTTCAGATAATCTAGTGGCTTAGAGAAAATTATCTTTGGCACTAGTAAGGCTCAAAGAGAGTGAAAGAAAGGAAAGGGAATAAATATTTTTTACGGTAAAGAAGTAAATGTGGAGTTTGGCAAGCTCTATATTTATATAGTGTTTTTTTTGCCTCCATATTCTTTCGTTTCACAAAGAGTTCGCTCTCTTTTTGTTCATTAATGCTTTACTTTCTAACTTTGAAACTCCAAACATCACTCTCTCTCTCTCTCTCTCTCACACACACACACACACATATATATCCCCTATATAATAATAGAATATTTTTTTCAGAATATTTTTTTACTTTAATCACCAATACAATAATAATAATAAAAATAATAATAGTTTTTAGCACTTTAAAGAAGTAAATTGCACATATGACATTTATTGCTCTTAGGCTATTTGAAAAAAAGTCTGGAAATATAAAATGATCTATATAATGTAACGATCCGTTACATGACCCTAAAGAACGAGGAGCCCGAAGGTGACCTTCACCGTAGACACTTACGATTAGCGGCAGGTAGAAACGGGTGGTCTAAATACACTTGGATATTTAATTGAAAACTGTTCGTGTGCTGGTGCCAACGCGTCTGGGGCTTTGTGAGAATGTTGAATGGAAAGACTCTGTGAAAAGATTGTAAATAATTACAGTGCACATTGTCGCCCATTATCGGTAGAGAAAAAGGCAATTAAGTTGTTTGGGTCGGCTGATCTGAAGACGGCTTTTCGGCCACATATGGAAACGAAACAGCTGATCCAGGCGGGAGGTGACCGCAAGACTGCATCATCCTGGTTCTGGAAGTTTCCCGAAGAATCACGTAAGGGGAACCGGAGGCCGCTATAAAAGAAGAGTGACAGGACGTAACAAAGCTTTTTCTTCTTGAGGCTTCTTCCTGATAGAGCCTTCGTAGCTCGAGAAGAACCGCTCGTATCTCCGCTTCTGGACTTTGCTTGATTAGAGACCTCCAGCGTGTCTGTTTGCTAAGAAGTCGACCTTAGACTTGGGAATTCCATTCCCGTTATTTTGCTATTTTTTTTTTTTACTTCGTGCATAGAAGTAGGTAGCCGAGAGTGACCTTTGCTCTCAATTTGGATCGTCTTGCATCCCGAGTTTTCCTTCGCGAACCGCAGCGTGATACGCACTCTGAACTTTCGAACCTTGGTGTGGAAGCCGACTGTACAAATCGTCAGCCCGGAGGTGATAGTGTCAGCGTTTATTACCGGCACTAATTAGTTAACAATTCCAGTGATTAGAAGCCCTGACCATACTGTATCCGGTACCCACGCATCCTTATTGTGTGAATGTCATTTCAGCACGAGATCTCAGAATATTTAGAAATCTACTAAATCTGTACATAATTTATTCGCTTGAATAAAATATTTAATCTAGATTAAACAGTTTTCTAGCCTGTTTCATTGACGGCTTCGCCTACCATATCTCCAGTACGTTATAATAATAATAGCCTAAGTTATCTGTCCGTTTGTCCTCGAATTTATGAAACGGTTGGACTTGGAATGGATAGAGGCATCCATATTAGATTTTTGATGAGTTATCACAGCAAAAAATACTGTCCTCTTTAAAACGTTTGAAATTCACCCCTTCTTCCTTTTCAATCGTTTAATGCCATTATTTCAAGCCCTATTTTTCCCGGTTAAGAGCAGGCGATTAAATTTATCAATTTATCACATTATAACATTTTTTAATTTTTATGACGTCATTCCTTTAACCATCTCATTTAATCATTTTTATATTTTAAATTATTTAAATATCGTCTGCATTATTTTCATAAGTTTTATCACCGAGCTTAGATAAATGATTTTCTTTTATATTTGCTTAAATAATAGATTAGGCACATATGTGATAATTTTAAATTTAATCATCGATTAATTTTTGTTGCAAGATAATTCTCAGCGGAAAAATAAACCATTTTTTTTTACCTGCCTCTTAAGGTAATTTACAATTTTGGCAATATAAAAATTTTACTGATCCCGTCATATGACGTTCTATATACTATTGATAATATTAGTTATCCCGAAAAATATTCTGTTAACAGAAATCTTGGTTAGTCTCAACTCGGGTAATCGATATAGCTTTGAATTATTTTTTTTTACCAACACTGTCTGAAAAATCTTATGTGGTTTGCCCACATCCAGTAAATTATTTAAATTCATTTTTTCAATAAAATTCCACCACAGCTTTCCGTTTGATAATGACGTATTTGCCATTTTCTAGAAAAAGGAAACGTCTTTGTTTTCCTTTTTATCACATCGTGTTATCGGATGTGCACAATGGGAATTTTGAATAGCACTTTTCTACCGGATGTGAAATAGTAATTGATATTTTCTTTTTCATTGATTAATGAATGGAATGACATCCCTTGTTCCAAGATATTGGAGATATAATAACAGTCTATCTTTCTCGGGTTCTTTTGATGTATTAATCCGTTTTGTTGAGTGCTGATGAAAGCAATATGCCGAATAAAAGATTAGAGGCATAGTATTAACTGAATCATCAAAATTTTTTTTAAAAGTTAGATCGATGTAGTAGGTTTAGATTAAGACAAATATAAATTATTTTAATTACCAGATCTTAAGTGTTTTACATAGCTCTATTACAGTGCTGTGACGACTTCAGTGTTCTTGAGTGAGAAATAGCATTAAGAAGGATCAATCACTTTTATTTTTTTTGGAGTAAATACGGGGTACATACAGTATAAACAAAGGAATTCTAATTCTCCCAAAACAAGTCTAAATGTAGAGAATTTTGGCTGGCACTGAATTACCACGACGATCACAGTCGGAAAAAAAAAGATTAAATAATTTCACAAATGGGGAGACTCTTTCAGGGTGCAATGCAAACCCAATATATCCCCTGTTCGGTAACCTAGACCCTGCCGTTCCTTATACGAGCGGACTTTACGAGTCTCCCGAACGCAATCACTAAAAAGCTGGCTCCTGTCAAAAATCGCCGAAGCCTCCACGAGGTCAAAACACCTCCGTAAAAAAACCTCGAAAAGCCCCGAGTAGAAAAATTCTAGGCTTTTTTATACCTGGAGGTCAGTTACGGTCCCGCCAACCATTTTTTTTTGGTCAGTTACCTGAGAACTCCAGCTAAGGTTACAGCTAGTTTTTTAGCTGAATCCTCATTCGCCAGCTATCCCTATTCTGGAATCTCGGTGCAATCCTCTGGGCTCATTACCGCAACCGATCAGGGGAGTGACGCCTATTCAACGGAACTGTCAACATCCCAGACACGGCGTCGCCAAGCTATTGTCGACGGGTCGAAACAGGAGGCTTCCGATCAGCTGATTTCGTTCGTTAGTTCTGGATAAAGGGAGGTCTTCACAGTGCTAACGTGTTCTCATTTTGACTCCCAGTAACATCATATTATTACAGTTGGAAATTGGCTCCATTTGATGTATTAGCCTGTGACGCCCGAACCCCGTTCGGGCAACGCAAAAGCACCAATTTTGGAATTGGTGTATTGTCTATTGTAAAATTTTAACTTTTAGTCTTCTAAATCTGTTTTTGTTTTGTCTCTACAGCATTTTAAAGAAAAGTTACAGCTGTTTAAACATCAGTGACAGCTGTCAAAACAAAACGGAAGTAGCGAATAACTAACAACTTGGCAATTAGAAAGTTTTGAAGCAAGAAAGTGTGGGGAATCTTAAACATGTATTTTAATTTTTTAACAGTTAAAGCTGCTTTCATAAACTTCAAATGCGTTTTTCTCACAACGGTATTTTTAATAAAATGTTGAAACTTGAAATGTGATTTCTCAAAAAGTTCTTAAAATATTTTGTTGAAAATTATTATGAATGCTTTTTTCATAGTATTTACTAGTGAATGACTTAAAATCTTTAAATTTGGATAATTTTTAATGATGTTACACTCTAGTTAGATATAAATGTGATGAAAATACGTATAAAATTCAATGTGTATGATTTTGAAGGACCAAAATTTTTTATCAAATGTAAATTAAGCAAAGATTTTAGGTTATTCACTAGTCCAATGTATAAGAAATGTGTTGTATCAAAAAATATTGAAATAATTTAATTTATTAAAAATATAGACTTTTTGAAAAAAAACCCCGATTTTTTACTACATTTTCTTCATTTATTAGAAATTTTATAAAAATTTCTCCAGGAATAATTTTGCAGGAATAAAAGTGCAATTCTCTACTATAATATAAAAAATAAATCGAAAAATGTAAAAACATGAATTAGTTTCTACGTTTAAAGAAAAAAGTTCACCGAACGTAGACGGATACCTTAACATGTCCTATGTAAGTGAAAATATTGAAAATAGTAGTTATTTCGTTTAAGATTTCTTTTTCCAACAATAATATTTTTCTCAAATTTGGATGATAATAATAAAAAAAATTAAAGAGAAAATTTTATTTCCATTTTTGGTACTTTTTCTTAAATATATTCCTCAAGAAAAGGATTTAATTGGTTCAGTACTGATAAAGCCAAAATGAGGAATTAAAGATTAGAGGCACATTATTTTTTTTCAACACAGCAGGCGATAGACACATCATCCTAACGTCCTAACAAGGCTGCAAACCTGTTTATCATTTAGCACCACCCGATGAGCACGTGTAGCTTAAGGTATGCTACGGCCGTGAGTAACATTACCCCCACTGGGTTCTCGTAATTTAGAAGCAGGGACCAAGCAAAAGACCCCTCAGAATTGGCCTGCCACCCCCAGAAGTATCGTTTGAGGAAGAGTCACAATATTAGAAGCATCATATTTTTTTTTAAGTTAGATTTCTGCAGTTGATTTAGGTAATTATAAATTATTTTAATTACCAGGTGTTAGGTGTTTTACATAACTACATTATAGTGCTAATGTTTTCTTATTTTAATTTCTAGTCACTTCATATTATTATAGTTGAAAATTGGCTTTTGAAGTATTAATCGGGTGAGTGCCGATAAAGCCAATATGGCAATAAAAGATTAGAGGTATAGTATTAGAAGTATCCATAATTTTTTTTAAATTTAGGTGGATGTAATTGTTTTTGAAAAATATAAATTATTCTAATTACTAAATCTTAGTCGTTACATAGCTCGATTACAATGCAAATGTGCTCTTTTTACGACTTCCATTAATTTAATATTATTACAATTGAAAATTGATATTTTTATTCAAATTGTTAAATATTTTTGATTATAATTTATTGCAAACCTCTTCATATTAAATGACAGAATATGTAGATTACGACACCAGGAATTTCTCCACCTTTTATGGTTGAAAGCGCACTAAATATATACGAAATTATTTAAAATCAAGTGAAATCAAAAGAAAGTAAATTAGATTTTTTTCAATAAATACTTGAAGTAATTACAAATATAATTTCCAAAATAATAAAATTAATGTGTTGGTAGTGGCATGCTTATATAATGTATAACGGGTTATTTAGTTATCTAATTTACAAATAAGAGTGATAAAATCTCATTATGTTATTAACTCAGGAACGTTCGATGTATGTTGCTTTTTTTTACTCAGAATTTCACGACTTTCATTACAGAATTTTTCTATTTTTTTTTACTGTTATTTTCTGAATTTTTAACTATTTAGAAAATAAAAATAAGTACTTCGACATGTCTTTATATCAGTGATACATCTCTTTCTTCTCAAGCTAAAAGAGCGATAAATCTCATTATTAATTAACTCAGGAATTCAATGTACTTTTTTTACTCAAACGATTTTTTACAGATAATTTTTTCTATTCTTTTACTGCTATTTTCTGGATTTTTAAGTGTTTAGAAAAATAAAAATCGAGTTTTTCTTCGACATGTCTTGATATCAGTGATACATCATCTCTTCTCATTCTAAAAAGAATGATAAATCTCATTATGTAATTAACTCAGGAACTTTGGAAGGTAAGGTGTGCTTTTTTTACAGAAATTCCCATGGCTTCAGTACAGAGAATTTTTCTATTCTTTTACTGCTATTTTCTGAATTTTTAACTATTTAGAAAAATAAAAATCAAGTTTTACTTCGACATGTCTTTATATCAGTGATACCTCATCTCTTCTCAATCTAAAAAGAGTGATAATATTATGTATTTAACTCAGAAACGTTCGAAGGTAAGGTGTAAATATTTTTACTCAGAATTCCACGACTTTCATTACAGAGAATTTTTCTATTCTTTTGCTACTATTTTGGGAATTTTTAACTATTTTGAAAAATAAAAGTCAAGTTTTACTTCGACATATCTTTATATCAGTGACACTTCATCACTTTCTCAAGCTAAAAAGAGTGATAAATCTCATCATGTAATTAACTAAGAAACGTTCGAAAGTAAGGTGTACATTTTTTTTACTCAGAATTCCACGACTTTCATTGCAGAGAATTTTTCTATTCTTTTACTGCTATTTTCTGAATTTTTAACTATTTAGAAAAATAAAAATCAAGTTTTACTTCGACATGTCTTTATATCAGTGACACTTCATCACTTTTTCAAGCTAAAAAGAGTGATAAATCTCATCATGTAATTAACTGAGGAACGTTCGAAGGTAAGGTGAACATTTTTTTTTACTCAGATTTCCATGACTTTCATTACAGAGAATTTTTCTATTCTTTTACTGCTATTTTCTGGATTTTTAAGTGTTTAGAAAAATAAAAATCGAGTTTTTCTTCGACATGTCTTGATATCAGTGATACATCATCTCTTCTCATTCTAAAAAGAATGATAAATCTCATTATGTAATTAACTCAGGAACTTTGGAAGGTAAGGTGAACATTTTTTTTTACTCAGATTTCCATGACTTTCATTACAGAGAATTTTTCTATTCATTTATTGCAAATTTTTGAATTTTTAACTATTTAGAAAAAAATAATGTTTTACTTCGACATGTCTTGGTATCAGTGATACCTCATTTCTTCTCAAATACTCGGTAGAAAAATCCCGGTTAAAAAATCCTAGTGGAAGATTTTATTACAGACATTCATATCTGTCATCTATATATGTATTGAAGTGTTTATTCACTTCGACTTCTACTTTAAATTTTATCAAAGTTTATGATTATGACAATGTGAATATCTTTCTTCCATATTAAATATATCTGATCCGTGAATTTCGTACAACCTTGTTCAACATATGCTTGACATTGATATCTCGCTCGTTGTTGTTCAATTCAACGAATACTGGTATCGGTCTTTTGAGTCCAATAATTTCCTAGATCTATTTCATGTTCTGACGAAAAGTAATAATACTTTTCATGAGAATACTGGAAAAGAATATTGAATATCTCCCTTCCTGCCCCACTTCCTCCCGAAAATTCTAATCTTCCCCTAGATAAAAATGCCATTCTGCTTGCTCTACTTGTGCTTCGGGAAGCATCCGTGAATAGCTTTGTTGACATTTTACTCTCCCTTGCTCAGAGTTGCGATTTTTCAGTGGCTCTTTTGAAACGTCAAGATCTCGGATCTGTAACAGAATCTGGCAGCGAAGAAGTCTTTTTCCTTATCTGCCTCCTGTCCTCCTTTTGTTCTTCTCTGGAGCTTCCCCCCTGGACGGAATCGCGTCTTACAAAAGGCACCGATTCCTGCCAGAGATAGCGTCCCACAATGGATACCTTCAGGGATTACTGCCGATGACAAGTGCTTCATACCTCATCAAAGTTTTTCATAACCGTTTAAAGAGCTGCTTTTAGGAACATGGATACGATAAGACCAGGGGTACCGAACTATCCCCGAAAGAGGCCCCGTTGCATACGTTATGAAAACGAGGGTTTAGAATATCCTATTATTCGAGGGATATGCGATACGCCATGCTAGGTGATGGTATTGGAGAGATATAATTCTACCACCCTCCTGTCCCTGAAAAAAATTTGAAAGGAAAAAAATTTCTCGGATGAAAGCAAAATTACAACAGTTAGAAACATATCCCATTACATTATTCAGTGATATATTGACAGTGATCGGCAATATCAATAACTGAGGCTTAAAATAGCCCTTATCCATGAGCTATGTAATAGTAATATAATATAGTAAATCCATGTGCATGTAATTATGTGTCATATTACCATGTGTGGTAGTAATAGTAAATCCATGTGCTATGTAATATGTTATATAAAAATTTATATACAGATGTTGTTAACTGATGAAGTAACTATATGAAATTAAAATCACGATAACATAATAAATAATAATTCTAACGACCTCCTATCTCTGAAAAGAAAAATGAAAGGAAAACAATTTTTCGGATGAAAGCAAAATTACAACAGATAGAAGCATATCCCATTACATTATTCGGTGATATATTGACAGTGATCCGCAATATCAATAACTGAGGTTTGAAATAGACCTTATCTATGTGATATGTAATATGTTATATAAAAAGTTATATAAAGATTTTGTTAACGGAGGAAGTATAATTCTACAATGAAATTAAAATGACGATAACTTACCAAATCAAAATTCTACCACCCTTCTATCCCTGAAAAAAAAATGAAAGGAAAAAAAATTCTAGGGACGAAAGCAAAAATACAACAGTTAGAAACATATCACATTACATTATTCAGTGATATATTGACAGTGATCGGTAATATCAATAACTGAGGTTTGAAATAGCCCTTATCCATGTGCTATGTAATAGTACCATAATAATAAGTATAGTAAATCCATGTGCATGTAATTATGTGCCATATTACCATGTCATATTACCATGACATATTACCATGTGTCATAATAATAGTAAATCCATATGCTATGTAATATGTTATATGTGTAGCAAAAGAATAAACCGTAGTTCTCCAAATCAAATCGAATCAGCAATCTCTCATGTAGCAAAAGAATAAACCGTACTTCTCCAAATCAAATCAAATCAGCAATCTCTCATGTAGCAAAATAACAAACCGTGCTTCTCCAAATCAAATCGAATCAGCAATCTCTCATGTAGCAAAAGAAAAAACCGTACTTCTTCAAATCAAATCGAATCAGCAATTTCTCGTGTAGTAAAATAATAAACGGTAGTTCTCCAAATCAAACCAAGCCAAACCATCCCACAGTCGATCCGATTTATAAATATGTGCTTGTGTGAGCCAAGCCTCTTCTTCATTTGTGACTCCTTCATCACGCTTTTCTTCATTTTGTTATAGTTGTTACCTTTTAGTGTTCATAGATCAAATCTACTTTGCCTTCTCTTCTGCAATCGGTCGTACTTATTAATATGTTGGTAAATGAGTTGGCAATCTTTTACTTGTGCAAATAGAGTCAGAAAATGAGTAAATGAAAGAGAGCAAGGAAGGAGAGAAAGGGGTGTAATAGAACGAAATTTACGAAGATAATGAATACATAATGAAGGATAATATCGCTTTGTTTGAGTGATTCGCCATAAGCCAGAAATCATGTACCTGTCTTGTCAAATTTTCCTTAGACGTTTATAATGCACATTGATATTATTATCACGCTAACTATATTACTACACTATCATCATTTGATACACAAATTAATAACATATACATTACAATGCTGGACCAACACATAATCATGACGTGAATGATACTACATATAGCAGGAATTTCATACCTCATTCGTCCAAAAACAGAGGCATAACAGTACAAGCCAACAGAATAAAAGCTGAGAAATAAAATAACTTACTTTCATTTCATATGCTTTGACAGGGTTAGAAATGAAAGGCAGACGTAATAATCCAATATCAGACTGAATAACAAAGAGCTGGACACAAGGTATCACCAGACCGTGTCTGCTAAATCAGTTGGAATGTTAATTATATTACCAGGAGAAACGGAAAGAGCTAAAATCCATTTGCGCTCTTCATAGCTGTTTAGACGATGAACATTCCTTTAAGGGAAATTAGAACGAACAATTTTAAATGAATGTTTATAAAGTATATGCAATGAATATGTGTATATACTTTAATTAAGAGCAGTTTCATTAAAATTTAGCGTTTAGTAACCGGCTAAAAATTCAACACATAGGACCAAACACTTATTTAATAATAACATGATGTTCATAAAACGTTATGAATGTTTAGTCGACTGTAAACCCTCGGAACTAAATATTACTGTTTTTAATAAATTTATTTCAAAAGAAATATCTTCGGATATACCTTTTTGTAAATGTGATTAAAATTGGAATCTAAAATATGGATTTATATTTCAAGCAATGGGTAATTAATTATTTGAAAATCAGCTTTAACGACAATATTCCAGGCACATACCTTTTACACGTAAGGCCAGAATAATCTCAGTCTGGGAGGGGATGCTCCAAGGGAGGTTCAGGGCCAGCCCTAGCGTTTTTGCTTTTCTAGACAAAGCTCCAAAACATTAGTTTAAAAGATGAAAAGCAATTTAAAATTCTTCACAATAAATACTTTACTCATAATTTATTTTCTAAATTTAAGTAATCGAAATTTCGTTTGTATATTTCATGTTTATTTATCTTGAACTCTTGTTCAGGAAGTTTTGTTGCAATCGCCTTGGTCTGGAGCTGCATGGAGGGGGGGGGACATATGTAGCAGAAAGAAAATACACCGAACAGCTATCACATTAAGATCGCCCTATTAATAACATGTAGGACCACCTTTATCCCGCAATACCATCGTCATCAGTCTTGGCATTGGCTCACAAGGTACTGATAGGTAGTCTGAGGTAACTGGTACCAAGAACTCACCAACTGGGGCTGCAATTTCAGCACATTGCGAGGTGGTAGCGAGGAAGCACGAATTTGGTTTTCCAGTTGGAACCTCAAATACTCCATTGGATTAAAATCATGTGAATTTTGAGGCCAAGACAGGATTTGAAATTCACTGGAATGTACCTCAAACCACTCCCTGACCATTCGATCCTTTAGACATGGTGCATTATCCATTTGATAAATACCATGCCCCGCCGGAAATACTGTTGTCTTGAATAGGTGAACCTGGTCTACAGTGATGTTCACATAGAACACACACGCCAGGGGTTGTTCTATGGGGATTATGGGTTTAATGTGCTCCGTGAAGACATTGCCTACACCAAAATACCCCAACCACCGACTTTTCTCCGTCCAAATGTTCATCTAGGAGCCAAGATTTCCTTTGGAAATCGGCATATTCGCACAAGCCCGTCGATATGATGGACCAGAAAACATGATTAGTGGGACCATGTAATTTTTTGTCATTCTTCTAATGTCCAATTTCGATGTCTCTTGGCCCATTTCTATGTTTTGATGCTTCTTGACATAACTGGCGGTGACGTGCCGTCAGTGTAGGAACGTGCTTCGGCCACCGACTGTGTAGGCTCATACTCAGCAATGTTCGTTGCACAGTGTGTTGAGAAACACATTCTTGGTCACCACTGTTGTATCTTTTGGTGATTTTGGCTTTTGTAGCTCTTTGGTTACGGCGAACAATTCGTCGCAATCTCCGCTCTTCTCTGGAATCAATGCGCCTCGGAGGACACACTGCTGGCTGGCGACTTGTCATTTCACTATCCACACACCACTTAAGATACGTGCTCACAACAACTGCACTTGAAAAGTCCACTAAACAGGCCGTTTCTTTCTCTTTTTTATGCAATTTGTAATTTTCATTGTTTATTTTTAAATAAAGTTAACTGCTATAGTTAGGCACATGCTGGGCGATTTGTGTTTCATGGGTTGCGCTCAATGCCTACGTCACCCGTACGAGAGGTTGGCTGCAACCCGCAGGGTGTTACATGATATTGATGTTTCCAGTCGCCGAGTCATAATGATTTGACCTTTATCGAAGTCCGATAAATCAGCTGCTTTTCTCATTATGTTACTAATCGTGCTATGTTTGGAAAGACAATGCATAGCGCTTTATATAGTAAAGCATCTAGCACTCGCAGTGGTTTTGTTCCTGAGTGAACCCATTTTTATAAATGGAGGGTGGTCATAATGTAAAAGCTCTTAGATGTATTATTAAAAACATTTATTATGTTTCTAAAAGGAGAGTTAAACAAAATGCATTGTCCCTTATTTAACATAAAATACACATTTAGACTGATATGACGCATTTATAAATTATTATATTCTATCAGTACATTCCGGAAAGATTCCTTATAGGTAGAAGGATCGGCTACACCGAGATTGGCTAGAATACGGAAACTGGGTCAACTGATATTCCTGGGTCGAATCCTCTTGTCCAGAGATTCTGTCTTGCATGGAATGTATGGAACAACTTTGATTGAAGACAAGAAGTTAAAGTTTTAATTTTAAGATTTAAAAATTAAAGAATTATAACTTAAGGTTGCTAACAAGTTGAAAGAACTTCATGAATGCAAGACGAGAAATATAACTATACGATACACCGTATTTAACACACTTACAAATTTAGAAACACGATACATTAAAATATAAAACACACCATGCTAATATCAAAATGTTAGTTACATGATTCGATGGGGAATGCGCCTCCTAGCATCCCTAAATGATTTTTTCTGCGCTCTGTATAGAAAAGAAGTATAGTGTACTCCGCTTAATGTGATCGTGGTTAATGTTATCAATCGCTTATTGTTATTGAAATCAGTTGGTCCCGACTTTCTCTATTCATTTGTATGTTAAAATTATCACTTTTTCTGATCGTTTAATATTATCAGTTTTCGAACCTCATTTTAACTTGCAAAGGAATATTCACAATGTATTCAGAAGAAGACCCTTCTTTTCGTTCCCTTCGCTGTTGTTTGAATTTGAGAACTTTTCTCTTTCACCTAAGAAATGGAGAATGGCCAAGGGAGTGGGTGTACACGTTCCTGGAATTTTTCAGAAATAAGCACATCCGGCTGCTGGTCAATGGGTGGCAGATGAAAGGAAAGCAACATATTCCTATTGGAATTGAGAAGAAGCGTATTCACATTTTATGCCTTGCTCGCTTGCAGCTTGTAGATATTGAATCCAGAAAGCGAAATGATTTAACATTTAAACAAAGGAAATTTTAAATCGTTATGAATGGTTACCAGAAGTGAGTCAGAGCAATGCTGCAGAGCAATTAATCATTTCTCAGCCTCTATTGTGCAAAATTTTGAAAAATCGTGATGAACTTACTAGAAGAGATACACAAAATAAAAATACGGAGTGCAAACGTAATAGAGCTGGTATGTACCAGCTGTAATAGAGTTGGTATGTACCAGCTGTAATAGAGCTGGTATGTAGAGCTGACTTGTTACCAGAAGGTAAAGATGAGCAAGTTGAAAAGGCTTTAAGACGTTGGTTTGAAAATGTTCGATACCGTGATGCTCCAGTCAACGGATCCCGTATGAAACTAAAAGCAAAAAGTTTAGCTGCTCAAATAGGAAAAAAAGATTTTGTTGCAACAAATGGTTAATTCCAGCGGTGGAGGACACTCGAATGTTTTACAAGAGAATTCACAGAAATTTAGTACGTGTGAATTACAGGGAAGGAAGTAAATTTACCTAATTCTGCATATCGTTTACTGTTATCAAAATCCCGGTGTCCCAAACTGATCCCATTAACACTAGAATTACGGTGGTCTTTGTATATCTAGAATTACCGCAGGTGTCATTTTGACCCCTTGATAAGATATCTGCATATTTCTCTATATGATATAAAATATTTGGGAAAAAGAAATTAAAATAACGTAAATGTGACAACTACAGTTTATTTTAAAGAATATAGACACTTTGACGGTATCAATTTCTTTACAAGTTAGTCTGAATTACGTTGAATTTCATATTCCCTTTTGAGCGTCTACTAGATCCCACTTTGGCCTTCTTAGGTACGGCAGAATTTGAACTCGTAGAAACAAATCCATTTGTATTTTCCCTTGAGCTAGAGGATGATATTGCCTGATTACACTCTATAATAAATTCAGAATCACAAGATGTTTCATCTCCATCTTTATCTGTAGATTTATTTCCGATTTCAGAACTGGAATCGGTATCAGATAGGTCTTGCATCAGTTTCACGATTTCTTCATGCGTTCGTCCTTTTCTACGCATCATTAGTACGTCACTATAATAAATTCATGTAAATAGAATAAAATTTTCTACTAAAACTTGTTATGAATAATAAACAAAATATCTACGAAAAATCTGTAAACGTCCTGCCCAACGTTCATCTCGTAATAATGTCTCTTCTCAGTTTTCTTTCCACAAAGAAAAGTATTGCACATATTTCAAATCATGTGACTGGCAGATGTGACTACGCAGACCCGCCATATTATTTCCCTTTGTATTTTGTTTAGAAGGTGCAAATAAAGATAGTTTACAGAAGTTACAGTGTTCAGATAATACAATGGAATGTATTTACATTTCATTTCTCTCAAAGGGGTCAAAATGACACCTGCCGTATTTCTAGGTATAATCATTTGTTAGGGCTAAAATAAAAGTACAATTTTCTTGAAATCTTTATTATTTCGTAAATCACAATGATTTAGGAAAAGTCAAAAGAAAAGATTAAGATATTTGCCAAAAAGAAGAAGAGCTGTCAGAGATAAAAGTTCGCAAGGTGTCAAAATGACCCATTCCGTAATTCTAGTGTTAAACGGAGTCTACTGATTTCAATTGGCTATGTTATTTTTAGCAAATTGAACTAAAACATAAACAGCTATATATGCATAATTTCCTTTCCTTTCCATTTATTTTATCAATAGGTAGCAAAATGTGACGACTAAACCTTGTCTTGGCCACTTTTGACATCATTTGTATGTGTTCTATATCACGTGACACTCAACTACGTTGCTTATTTTCGTTATAAATTTTTTCAAATAAAAGTGATATTAAAGTGATATAGTGATTAACCCCTTCCGGTAAAATGACGAGTCTAGCTCGTCATTAGTTTTTCATTCCATACCGCACAATGACGAGCTACACTCGTCATGCGACTAAAGTTACTGTTAAATATGATAATTAATTTAGTTTAAAATTTCTAGTGTACTGAATTTGGCAACACTTTTATCACTTGTGAAAATCACAAGTCACTATTGCATATTGTTTACTTAGAATTTCTTGGTACAAGTCATTGCCAAATTAATGAGTCAGAATAAAAGAAAACCTACTAAGAAATGCCGTGTGTGTGTTACAAGAATCAAATTAAAAGTGAGACTACTTGGCGGTGTAAACAATTAAGAATTCCTTTGCACTTTGTTTTGAAAAGTACCACTAGCTTGAAGACTATTATCTGTATACCTTATTAATGTTTTGCTTTGATATTTTCTTAATTTTACTGTTTCTGATATTATTTAACACTATGTAAAAAGTAGATTTTAATTAAGAATATGTAAGAATTGCAAAATGAAACAAGTTTTTTAAATAAAAATTAAATGGTTATTTCATGCACAGTTTTTCATTATTAAATCATACCGGAAGGGGTTAAGAGAGTTGGATGGAGTTGGTAGAGGGAAAGTCCCAGATTCTATGACTTCCCCTCTATTTTCATACACATGCATCGCTAAATGCTCAAACAGAAAATCAAGATAACATGTCATAAGCAATGTAGAGCAAAGCGAATTAAATAGAAACCCAAAAAGCCAGCGTTGTTAAAATATGTTATAAATGCGTCGACATCCTTTTACAAGAAGCAAATTTTCCGTTACTTTAATTTCCAGTTTTCATTCAAGTCATGCATCGGGGGGAAAATTTATGTTCTCGTTGTTTGAAAGGAGATATTTGTGAATGCCATGTGGCGAACGAGATATCTCCATCTCCTTCCAGCTTCTGCATTAAAACATTCCGTCAGCTGTTGCTCAGTGTTTGGGGCAACAGCTCGCGATGCACCTCGTAATTTTGGAATTATGAACGATTGCTTCTAGCCCCACTTCCCCTCTCGGCGTTTTTAATGATTATCGGATTATGGGGCTGGCCCCCGACACAACTCAGTTTATGTAACGTTATGAATTTTGCCTTATAGGCAAGTATCTCGGGGCGTGCTTTCGAAGGGGGGTGGGGGTGCTTGTGTTTGAAGAGCTGTTGCTTTTGTTTCGGTTCATGATCACGGCCGGACTGAATCAGGTTTTATAATTACAGAGAAGTATTTTAAAAAATGGATAATTAATTGTTTAATAATTCCATCTAATGGAATTTATAATTTAAAGTTGGGTTTTATTTTTGCTTTAGTCTATTTATATATCTACTTGTTGAAGCACTCCCTAGTAAAAATGGGGTTAAATATTTTATTTAGATTAAAGTTGAATATTTTGATTGTAGCAGAATGTTACAAAGCTTTCCCAAAATATGATAAGGCTGTAATTTTTTACATATAAAAGGAACATTTTTAACGGAAAGCTTGAGTGTATACGTTGTATTACAGTTGTATGTCCGGAGAGTAATGAGCAAAATATCTTGTTTGCTGAAGGAAATATGCTGTTTTTGCTTGGCAGGATCCGAAAATATTTTAAACTCATAAAAACTAAACTTTTATAACTAGCATAGAGCCCGTCATATGATGGGATCAGTAAAAAACTTTACTGATTGTATATCAGTTGCCAACCTTATCTTGTCATATTACATGATAGGATGGACAGCAGAGGTTTTAATACTAACAGTGATTGTATAGCGGTATATATGATTGATGTCCAATATTTGTCGAGTCGATTGCAAACCATGTGGGTATGTATAAAAATCAAATACACAAACGGACAAACTTCTTAATTTTCAAAGATATATAACTTAAAAGCTAGATATTTATTAGTCCGTGAAATAGACTCCTATACTTTCATAAAAAAAATTTGTTGTTAATACCGGTGATAAAATTTCCATTGCAACAAAAAAATAATCGATGATTAAATTTAAAATTATCACATATGTACCTAATCTATTATTTAAGCCAAATATAAAAAGAAAATTATTTACGCAATATCTAAGTTCAGTGATGAAACATGAGAAAATAATGCAGACGATATTTAAATATTTTAAAATAAGAAATGATTAAATGAGATGGTTAAAGGAATGACGTCATAATACTGGAAAAAAATGTTATTTTTACTAATTTATTATGTGATAAATTGAAAAATTTAATCTCCTGCTGTTAAAATGGAGCTTGATATAATGGTATTAAAAGCTTGAAAAGGGTGGGAAGGGGTAGATTTCGAACGTTTTAAAGACGACGCTTTGAATTTTGGTAACCCTAACTCATCAAGAATTCAATATGGATGCCTTTATCCATTCTAGGTCCAACCGCTTCATAATTTCGAGGACAGACGGACAGATAACTTAGGATATTATTATTGGGGAATGAAAATTTTTACAGCTAGAAAGGTACAATATATTTTAAAGCAAGAACACCACAATTGAAATATTCACAAAACTTTCCCCTTAATTTAAAAGTGAAGTATATGCAGAATTTTGTTCAAAAAACATTATCTTAAAAGCCCTTGAATATTTATAGTATATGTATACATAACTGTTCATTTTTATGGAATATAAAGACAAGAGATTTGAATTCAGGGATCATGGAATTAAACAAATTTAATGACCAATAACGTTCAAGAAGCAGCTTTTACTTCTTTTATGTGAGGTTTTTATCCAGTGCATAACACTTCTTTACATTTCTTACGACCCTAAGCTTTTCTCTACAGTAGTAAAAGTGTTCCCCATAAAACAGCTGATGATGGTTGTGTTATCTCAAACTTAATTGCCTTTAGAGCTGCTACAATTTCGTTTTAAGCCTATAAAATACTTATGACGTCTTTATACCCTTTGAAGTAAACTGTTAGTATTATTTTGCGGTTTTGTTGAAGTGCTAAACGAAAATTTAGATTTCCTTTTATTGGCTTGGAGATTTTTTAGAAACTTATAAAAAATAGTATAAACTTTTTAGGATGTATTTTACTGTAAAAACATTATGCGGGATATTTCATAGTATGCCAGTTTTATAAACTGATTAAATTGTATATTTTAAAATGAATACAGTGAAATTATGCCTAACAGAAGATATTTAAGAAATATATATCCTCTTAAATCATATAATTATATGCTTTGAAGGTACAGCGGCCTTTCCAAACAATCAAATTTAACAGATAGATTTATTTTTAAATTTGACTCAACTTTAGAAATAGATAATATCCATAATTATATGATTATTTTATTTTTTTACAAGTATGTTGGAAAAATTCCATGTTTAGAAATGAAATTGTTTATAATATTTTTTAACCCTTTCTTGGGCAATTTATTTCTCCCAAAAAGTTTTCACACTTTCAAAACAGAAGTGCTAATTATATTCAGTTGATCATACAATAGATGACATCGCAAAACTGAAGTATGAACAAGTCTTCAGAACGTTATAATAGGAAGGCCAATATATTATAATGGGTTTTGAGCTTTCCACAGGTGTATTTTGTTAGATCTTGTAGCTGGGAAGTATCTTCCCACGGCCTTCGAAAGGGTTAACTATAATTTATGGTCAGCTTTTAATATTATTACAATTTGGTAAATCATGTTGTTTGGTTTGTGTCTGTGTTCTAATTTATTTTTCAAGCATATAACAGATTTTACGCAAAATAACAAATTTTTCAATTAGATAAAAGAAAAAATATAATTTTTAAAAATTTTTTGTATAAATATTTGCGATGTACAAATAATAATTCTGATGGCATATCACATAATAAAATTAAAAAATTATGTATAATTTAATACTCGTGCAAGAAAGTCATTTGGTGTCCACATACAATATTTTAATGAATAAGTAAATCCCATCTGATGCCCTAGAAAGACCCTCGGTGTTAAGGCATCTACGAGATCTCTGAACTCATAAATACATTAAGTGATAAAACGGAACTGACAGAAGCGAGTGCTTCTTTTGTCGATTTGCATGCATAATTCAAAGGAAATATAGGTATAAAAATTAAACAGATATCTAGGGCTAAATAGCAACTCATCTTCAGGGCGTATAAATTCCCCCCCTCCTCTTCAAGTTTGGATTAAAACTTGATTAAATCCTTCTTATGTTTTTATATTCCTCCAATTTAGTTCTTATTATTATGAACATACTAACAGTATTCTATCCAACAAATACTACCAACTAATATTTTAAAATTCCAACCATTTTCATAATCGACTTTTCAACCGCTTTCTTAACCCTTTAGCGGATAGTGGTTTCCCAGCGAAATATCCAGTTAAACATTTTTTTCTCTATTTGTTTTTAGAAATATGAATGTTTTATTATGTTTTTTGACATTTAAAACTTGCAATAAATGATAGTACTACATTTGATTAATTTTTTCTTATGACATATAACTTTCTGTACCTGGAAAGTTAGTAATTTGATTTTTTTTTTTTTACTTATGACCCCAAACAAAAATATCTATTCCAACAGCACTTATAAATTTTTAAACTATTTATTTATTTTATTTTTTAAGAACACTTACTTATTGTTCTTCCAATGTAATTAAATTTTTAAAAAGTATAATGTTCACACTGTACAAAAGGAATGGGTTTCCTTTTGTACAGTGTGCCCCCCCCCTCAATCCCTCCTACGGTATCCACTAATGGTTTGGTTTGGTTTGGAGTGCTACGGTCTGCTTTTTGCAACACGAGGGCTAATGAGACCGCGACCTACTGCTTAAAGCCGATTCCGAACGGCTGCGGACATCCATTCCACAGTGGGATTCGAACCCACGAACTCCGGTTTCGAAGGCCAGCACCCTAACCATTCGGCCATTGTTCGGCATCCACTAATGGAAACCCCTCTAAGGATTGTAAAGAAAAATTTTAATACATTTTGCATTCATAAGGTTCATAGGTAATATTTATAAACTAATTTCATTAAATTCCAAAGAATTTATGTAGGTGACCTTTAAAGGGTTAAGGCCTGAATAATAATGCTACTTAAGGTGATATAGTATCTTCCGAGTTGAAAAATCTTCATTAAAATAGCTTATGTTTTTCCTAGATCATTAATAAAGGTTACACATTAAACAACTAATTAGTTTTGTTTTATACATATAAAAACAATAAATTTTTAAAAAGATAAAATTTGTACAAAAAGTGAAAAAAATATAAATCCACTTACCCACAAACTACTTTTTTAGTATATATAAATTAGAAACTAATTCAAATAGAGTCTAATTACCATTAAAGCTCATTTATATTAATTGGAGCAATTTATTTTATTTTTGCAGCATATAAATGCCAAATTTAAAAAAATGTTCAACTTCTTAATAGTTCTTTTTTAATTTTAAAATATCAGATACAACTAAAATTTAAGTTTATAGAAGTGAAAGCTATTTGTCTTCTGCTTATATTAATATTTAGTTTCTAGTATATCTCCTTGAAAAATAATAGTGTTAGTAAACAAATTTCAATTTTTTTTCATGTCAATTAAAAAATCTACATAGTGGAAATAATAAAACTAATTAATTTTTTAAAGATGGAATGTTACTAAATTTTTAAACTCATTCCAGTACAACTGTTTATTCTACGATGAATTGAATAAAGACTATTATAACGAAAATTTTACGAAACGAAATATATTATGACTACTCCTAAAAAATATTTTATTCATGTAGCAAGCTAACAACTTGAATAATTATTATTAAATTGAATACAATTTGTAGTACAAATGGTGTTTAAGAGTCAAAATATCATTTCGAATTTATGGTAAACTCATTTTTAGAAACAAACCTGCAGTGAACATAATTTCAACAATTCATAATAAAAACATTTATTGTTTTAGTATTAAAACTTGATATTTTAGTGGCATTGTGAATTTTTTTTACATATTATAAGTAACTTTTGTTATTTATTAAATATTAATATACCACATTATGCTATACGGTAGCAGATTTTTCCCAAAGTAATGATCGTTAAAAGACTATTTTATGCTTCAGAGCACTTAAGTAATTTTCATTTCAACGCATCAAATTGAAGACTAAATCTTTAAATACTCTTTGTTAAAGACCACATCTGTAAAGAACTAACTCCCTAAAGAAAAGCAAATTTCAGATCAAATCGTAAATGATTCTAAAAGTATTTCTAAAAATTTATTTTAAAGTAATATGAATTTCAGTCATATTCCAGAGTAAATAGAATTTTTTTTGGTGACATTGTGGATCTCGTTGCAATTTTTCCTTACCTGTAAGTAATATTTATTATTTATTAAATATTACCATATTATACTATAAGGTTACAAACTTTTCCCCAAAGTAGTGGCCATTTAATAAATATTTAATATTTCAAAATCCGAAAATAATTTTTATTTAAACGCATCGAATCGAAGAAGCATAAACACATTGAAAACTAAATCTTCTTTAAACACTCTTTGTCAAAGACCAAAACAGAATATATAATTTACTAGAAAAAATCAAATTTCTATTCCAGACAAAAGGTTGTTGTTGTTGTTGCATATGCCACTTAGTTTAACTAAGCACAATTGAGCCGAAGGCTATTCGATTTAGGGCAAAAGAGTTCGTCTTTCTTTCTGACGAGCACCACCAGGGTGAAAGTACGACTTAAACTCAAGTAGGTCCTCGTAATTTTGAAGCAGGTACCAAGCAGAAGACCCATAGGCTTGGCCTGCCACCCCCAGAGGTATTGATTGAGAACTTGGAGAACATTGTGACCACGAACATATTTTACGTGTCCCAGTCACCTTTAACAAATACGGCGTATCTTAGGCCGGCTCGGGCTTCAAACCCGCAATTCTCCACTTACGAGAGCGTTTCCTTTGCCAACTGAGTTACCGCTGCTTAGACAAAACGTGAATAACCCTAAATGTATATCTGGAAATGCATTGTAGTAAGTAACATGCATTTTAGTCATAATATTCGAGAGTTAAAAGATTTTCTTTTTAGAGGTATTATGGATTTTGCTGCAACTTTTCCTTACATATAAGTAATCCTTCAGATTTATTAAATATTAACATACCTTATTATATTACAAGGTTACAAACTTTTCCCCAAACTAGTGACCATCAAAAAATATTTAATATTTCAAAATCTGATCTAATTAAACACATCATATTGAAGAAGCATAAACACATTGAAGACTAAATCTTCTTTAAACACACTTTGTCAAAGATCACAACAGGATATATGATTTCCTAGAAAAAAATCAAATTTCTATTCTAGACAAAACATGAATAATACTAAATGTATAGCTGGAAACGCATTGTAGTAAGTAACATGTATTTTAGTCATTATATTCGAAAGTAAAAAGAATTTCTTTTTAGTGGTATGATGGATTTTGCTGCAATTTTCCTTACATATAAGTAATCCTTCAGATTTATTAAATATTAACATACCGTATTATATTACAAGGTTACAAACTATTCCTCCAAAGTATTGACCAATAACAGAATATATAGTATTTCAAAACCCAAAAATAATTTTTATTTAAGCGAATCGAATTGAAGAAGCATAAACACATTGAAGACGAAATCTTCTTTAAACACTCTTTGTCAAAGATCCCAACAGGATATATAATTTCCTAGAAAAAATCAAATTTCTATTCCAGACAAAAAGTTGTTGTTGTTGCATATGTCTCACTATTGAGCAGGAGGCTACTCGTATTAAGGAAAGGGGGTGTTCCTTTCGTTTTGACGAGCACCTCAAGGGTGAAAGGACGATTTAAGCTCAAGTAGGTCCTCTTATTTTTGAAGCAGGAACTAAGGAGAAGACCCATATGCTTGGCCTGTCACCCCCAGAGATGTTGATTTAGAACTTGGGGGACATTGTGACCACGAACACATTTTACGTGCCCCAGTCATCTTTAACGAACACGGCGGATCTTATCCCGACTCTGGCTCCGAACCCGCAACCCTCTAGTTACGAGAGCCTTGCCTTTGCCAATTGAGCTACCGCGGCTCAGACAAAATGTGGATAACCCTAAATGTATATCTGGAAATGCATTGTAGTAAGTAACATGCATTTTAGTCATAATATTCGAGAGTAAAAGTAATTTCTTTTAAGAGGTATTATGGATTTTGCTGCAATTTTCCTTACATATAAGTAATCCTTGAGATTTATTAAATATTAACATACCGTATTATATTACAAGGTCCCCAAACTAATGACCATTAAAAATATTTAATATTTCAAAATCTGAAAATAACTTCTATTTAAACGCATCAAATTGAAGAAGCATAAACACATTGAAGACTAAATCTTCTTTAAACACACTTTATCAAAAATCACAACAGTATATATAATTTCCTGGAAAAAATAAAGTTTCTATTCCAAACAAAACATGAATAATCCTAAATGTATATCTAGAACCGCATTGTAGTAAGCAACATGCATTTTAGTCATAATATTCCGTAGTAAAAAAAATTTCTTTTTAGTGGTATTATGGATTTTACTGCAATTTTTCCTTACATATAAGTAATTCTAGAGATTTATTAAATATTAATATACCATATTATATTACAAAGTTACAAATTTTTCTCCCATTGTAGTGACTATTAAAAGAATATTTAATATTTCAAATTTGTTTTAACTCATCAAATTGAAGAAGTATAAACAGATTGAAGACTAAACCTTCTTTAAACACACTTTGTCAAAAATTACAACAGAATATAAAATTTCATAGAAAAAAATCAAATTTATATTCTAGACAAAACAGGAATAATCCCAAATGTATATCTGGAAACGCATTGTAGTAAATAACATGCATTTTAGTCATAATATTCGAGAGTAAAAAGTCTTTTTTTAATGGTTTATGGATATTGCTGCAATTTTCCTTACATATAAGTAATCTTTGAGATTTATTAAATATTAAAATACCGTATTATATTACAATGTTACAAACTTTTCCCCCAAAGTAGTGACCATTAAAAGAATGTATGATATTTCAAAATCCGAAAATAATTTTTTATTTAAACGCATTTCATTAAAAAAGCGTAAACACATTGACAACTAAATTTTCTTTAAACACTCTTTGTCACAGGATATATATAATTCCATAAAGAAAATCAAATTTCTATTCCAGACAAAACGTGAATAATCCTAAATGCATGTTTGGAAAAACATTTTAACCATTCTTTGCATGACGATGGATTTTGAATGATGAATTCCATTACAACATTTAGTGAACAAAATAATTATACTCAAAAGAGATGCACTGTAAATAGCTTGTTGCTGGCAATTTTTTTCTATGACCATTGCGTAATAGAAACCGTATCTGTAAAAAAAATCCAATGTCACAATTATTATAACGTGTTTGAACTTATCATTTTGCTGTTTGTTGTGGTTGGAAGAAATGCTCGATTTCATGATTACTTTTTTATACTAATTTGAGATTTTTTTTGCTAATAAAAGCAATGATGAGTGGGAAAATATTTGTTTTCCTTCGTTTCTGTTATTTTCTGTGAAATTTATATGGAACCCAAATATAAATATATTTATATGTTTCCACCATACTATTTTTTAAATACACTGAAGAGCCAAAAAACTGATACACCTACCTAATATCGTGTAGGTGGCATGGACTTGACTAATATCTGAAGTAGTGCTGGAGGTAATTGACACCATGAATCTGTAGGGCTGTCTATAAACTCCTAACAGTAAGAGAAGGGGGAGATCCTTTCTGAACAGCACGTTTCAAGGCATTCCAAATATGCCCAATAATGTTCATGTCTGGGGATTTGGGAGGCCAGTGGAAATGTTTAAAGTCAGAAGAATGCTGCTAGAGCCACTCTGTAGTAATTCTGGACGTGTGGTGTGTCGCATTGTCCTGCTTGAATTCCCCAAGTCCGTCGGAATGCACAATGCACATGAATGGGTACAGATGATCAGACAGGATGCTTATGTGTCACCTATCAGAATCGCATCTAGACGTATCAATGGTCCCATATCACTCCAAATGCATGCGCCTCATGAGTCTCCACCAGCTCCAATAGTCTCCTGTTGACATGTGAGGTCCATGGATTCATGAGGTTGTCTCCATGTCCGTACATGTCCATCCGAATGATACAATTTGAAAAGAGACTAGTCAGACCAGGCAACGCATTTCCAGTCATCAACAGTCCAAAGTAAGTGTTGACGGGCAAAGGCGAGGCGTAAAGCTTTGTGTCTTGCAGTCATCAAGGGTTCACTAGTAGGCCTTCAGCTCCGAAAGCCCATATCGATGATGTTTCGTTGAATGGTTGGTACGCTGACACTTGTTGATGGTCTAGCATTGAAATCTGCAGCAATTTGAGTAAGAGTTTCAGTCACGTTTAATGATTTTGCCCAGTTATCGTTGGTTCCGTTGGTGAACGATCTTTTTCCTGCCGCAGCGATATCGAATATTTGATGTTTTACCGGAATCATGATATTCAAGGTACACTCATGAAATGTTCGTAAGGGAAAATCAAATTTCATCTCTACCTCGGAGATGCTACGTCCCATATCTCGTGCGCCGACTATAAAACCACATTAAAATTCCCTTAAATCTCGATAACTTGCCATAGTAGCAGCAGTAACCGATTTAACAACTGTGCCAGACTCTTGTTGTCCTATATAGGCGTTGCCGACCTTAGTGCCGTATTCTGCTTGGTGCATTATCTCTTTATTTGCATACGCATGTCTATACTAGTTTTTTTTTGCTTTTGTATTTTATATCATATATTTATATTTGGATTTTTCAAAGATTTTTCTTTTAATATAGAGCATGAATTATTTCACAAAAAAAAAAAGAGAAAAACACATGCAAAGAATGGGGTAAAGTAACATGCATTTTAGCCATAATATTCGAGAGTAGACATAATTTCATTTTAGCAGTATTATGGATTTCGTTGCTATTTTTCTATACATATAAGTAATTCTTGAGATTTATTGAATATTAAAATACGATATTATACTACAAGGTTACAAACTTTCCCCGATGTAGTGACCGTTAAATATCTATTATTTCAAAACCCGAAAATAATTTTTATTTAAACGCATCCCATTGAGGAAACATAAATTCATTGAAGACTAAATCTTCTTTAAACACTCTTTGTCAGAGACCACAACAGGATATATAATTCCCCAGAGAAAATCAAATTTCTATTCCAGACAAAACGTAGTTAATCCTAAAAGTATTTCTCGAAACGCATTTTAAAGTAATATGTATTTTAGTCATAATGTTCGAGAGTAAACAGAATTCTTTTTTCCCACTTATGGACTACCATAATTTTATTTCGAAAGGCACAGGAAACAAGACATCTCAAGTTCCGGAATTACGGCCCTTAAGGAGCTTAAGTGAATAAAATGCGTCGTCGAAGTGAAATTTTCTTCTTGCTTTGTTCTCCGGGACTTAAAATTGGTTTTTATTCTTCTAATATTTTCTCGCAGCTGACGTTCTTCCTGCGATATTTCATGGTGGACACGGTTACAGTTTGTCGGAATAAGATATTTGCGGAGGAAATGAAAGGCGCTTCCCAGAAATATAAAAATACAGTCATTTTTTTTTCGGTTAAATAGCTTTGTTTTCCATACTCATTGGGCAATAATGCATGGATACGAGTGCATTCTTGGCATTGAGATGAAGGACTGAAAAAATTTTGGTGAGCTCTGACTCGGGAAAAGAAAAGTTGTAAGGAAATGCAGTTCAAAGATATCAAATGAAATTTGGTCTCAGTTCAAAATTATGTTAGCGTCTACTTTTTTTAGCTTTGTTTACTACATACATCGGACTATATACTTGGACATTAATGCATTAATGTCCAAACAGTGTTATTATAACCCGAATCAAAACAATAATAAAAAAGTTGCATCAAGTCGAGACGGTTCTTTTTCAAATAATAAAAATGATTTGTGTCTGAGCAAGGCCGTAACTAGGCCCTTAGTACCCGTGGCAAAAAACTGGTCTGCACCCCTGCCACCAAATCTAGTGATAAAATACATAAATATGTTTTATATATACATATATACATATGTATAATATATATATATATATATATATATATATATATATGTATATAAATATATATATGTAAACATATATATATGTATATATATATATAAATATATATATACATATATATAAATATATATATATAAATATATATATATATATAAATGTATCTATATATATATATATATATATATATATATATATATATATAAATATATATATATATATATATATATATATATATATATATATATATATATAAATATTATATATATATATATATATATATAAATATATATATATATATATATATATATATATATATATATATATATATATATATATATGTATATATATATATGTATATATATATATATATATATATATATATATATATATATATTCAAAAGGAACTCACAAAATATTTTGTTAATTCTTAAAATGTTCCTAGGATATTAATTTGAAATTTTTTTGTCTATTTTTTCTACTGTTTTTCACTTAAAATATTTTTGAACGCTTTGGGGTTATTACTTTACTGATAAAGAGAATAGTTTATTTGAGAGGCCTATTTTTTATTTAGACGGTGAATTTTCGTAAAAAATTGATAAATTTCTAAATTTAAATTTAGTTTTAATAGCTTCAATGAATTCGAAATTTAAAACGAATACCCGGAATTATATTAAGGTGTATTGGGAATGTTTGGTGAACATTTTGTAAGAATCTATAACAAGTTTAGTCTTTTGAAATATTTTAAAAAACTAAGAAAATTTATAAAAAATAACTTTTAAAGCACATTGGATTTTATAATAAAATTTTTTTTCAACTTTTCCTTATTTCTACTTCGGACGAATCGTCCTCTTTCGGACCCCATTTTCTTCACGGTGGGGGCGTCCCTAAGACTAATCACCTTGGCAAATGCCACCTGTGCCACGTCCTTGTTACGGCCCTGTGTTTGAGCTGTTCGGACAAAAGTGATTTTTTCGTTTGATGAATACAACTTATGTCTTTGATTATGAGATTTTGCATGTTGAACATTCATCAAAATGATGTTGCATTGAGACCAACTTTTATTTTTATTTACCAAATATTAAGATTTAAATATTGGAGCTGAAAGCAAACTTTATTATATATTAGATCCAAGTTAGTTAGAACTGTAGAACTGCATTATATGCTAGATTCAAAATTTTGGTTCATTTTATTTATGTATTTTGAAACCGATTTCTCAGCTGAGTTTATTTCAACAGAAAGATTAAAACTGTTGTTCTAATATTCTAAAAATTACAAAAACATATCGTGTTAACTTTCAAACTCCACTTGTTCCTACTATCCGTCAATGTAATAATATAAAATCGTTATTATGATTTGAGTATAAAAGCTACTGATATCGTGCTGCTGACAATTTTAGATCTATTGATGATACCATTTTTGTCGTGCATTCTATTCCCTTATATTAAACTATTTTATCAGCCCACGTCTGAAAAGCTGCTAAAAAGAGTTTTATCTTCCGACTTGATTCACAAATATTGAAATTTTGTTCTAAAAAAATGATTTTATCTGAGTAAAATATAACTTATTTTAGATAGTGTAGCTGCCAATTAGTAAAAATGTTTAGAATTAGTTTAGTAACTTCAAAGTCACCCCCCCCAACTAAATACTAATTTAATTTTACCTCTTTATGATATAAGTATAGATATATATGCAGCAGTTCTTGGGGATACCCCACTGATAAAAACAAACATGTACATTAGAAATGCTATTTTCCCAAACTATGATATAGTTGCCCTTATATATCGTATAAATTATTAAAGACCGTATTTCTGCCAGAATTATTTTTTGGCAGACATAAAATCAGAAACCTCTCTCGGTGGAAATCAATAAAATTTTCCTTTCCAATGAATGAATCCCCATTATGGCAAAGGAACTCCATTAGGAGCTGTGCTCTCTCATCGTTTACGACTATGGCCTGGTTGAATGGATTCAATAAAACCTCTTTTACAAGCAGTGCATTCTGAATGAAGGCACTTTGTGTGCAAACACAAAGTGTATCTTTCTTTTGAAGAACTGCTTTTAAGATCAACAATATCTGCGGATGGAGTCATCCGAGCTACCCTTTTACGTTTTTATTGTCTGAGGGAGAAATCTCTGTGTTTTTCTTATAAATTGTTCTCATAATTAAGTTTTATACCTAGAGACAACAATTTACGAGATCTTTAAGAGAAAAGGGGGAATAGATTTTGTAGGATGTTAGGTCCTTCTACTATGTATACAAAGAATGAGAAAGCTAACGTAGTCATGTTTTTCTTCATAGTAAGGTGTAAATATTAAAGGGAAAATATATTTTAATACAGTATTAAAAATTATACCTTCATTTATGTAGAGAAATATTTTTGTCACAATACCAAGCATTTTATATTAACGCTAGACTTACAGACCGAGCCAATATGACTCATTAAAAAATTAATCACTATATATATATATATATATATATATATATATATATATATATATATATATATATATATATAACTTAAATATCACTTTTCAAAAACATACGTTGATTTTTAGTTAAGTAATAAAATATATGTAAACTTTCATTTCTCTTCCCCGTTGACCCCTTCATTTCGCATTATCAAATATGGTATATCTATTTTCACGGTCGTGAGCCAATTTGACTCATAGAATGGTTTAACAGTTAATCGCATAATATGAAATTTATTGGTCCTATCAGGCCTGGGCAACAGTCAAGTCGTGCGGGATTTGTTTCTTTTCTCATTCACGCAGATGACCTCTACAAGTTTTCTACAACATTTTAGATTTAGCAGCTGTCAATGCTTGGATTTTGTATAAAGAGAAGACTCAAGTAAATATTTCACGAAAAGATTTTATTTTCCAATTGGCTGATGAGCTAAGAAGTAAATATAGAGAAGTCGAGAACACTTCCATTCCAATGACAGAAATTCATGCTACTGACGCACGGAAGAATCGTTAAGTTGAACAATCGGGCAAAAGAAACAGATGTAGAAACCATTGTGCTAAATGTAATAGAAATGTTTGCGAAAAATGTGTTTCAAAAACAGATTTTATATGTAAAAAATGTTTTCCATGAATTTTTTGATAATAAACATTTCATTTAAATTAATTTGCAACTATTTTCTTTGCAAAAAGCTTCAATTTTCTTGTATGAGTCAAATTAGTTTCCTTCAGTAAAAATAGGTATATGATCAACATCCGTAAATCTAGTGTTAACGAGCAGGAAATTTGCTGTAAGCTAATAACATCACAACGAAAGGACAATGCAATGGAGTGAATAAGCCAGCAGTTTTTATTTCAGGCTCAATAATAGTTATTTAAATAGCGAGGACCCGCCGGACCTCTGAGGCACAAGCGTTATAAAAATATTCCACGCAAAATTGCCCAATTGATATCAACTTTCCAAATTTTCAGTAGCTGTCTTATAGCTTTGGATCACCGTGCATATTACACGGTAATTAAATTTCGTGAACAGATCCAGTAGGTGATAAGCTACTTCTTAGTCTTGTTGTGTTTTTAATGCTCTTAATTCGATCAATTTTCGTAGATGGACATAACAAAAAGTTATGAAGCTCAAGTCTCCGTGCACTTGTGATTGCATGCATGTCAATGAGGTCAATTTGACACGATTTGATTCGAATTAAGATTACTGTTTTTAATTGGCTTAACAACAAACCTTTTTCAAGAAACAGTATGTTTCTTTTGACAAGTTCCACAGAGACTGAAATAAATCCTTACTATTTCAGTTGTAATATCTTCATATTTCGCTTTCTCTTTTCTCCCCATTCTGTTTCACCCTCCATGGCTGTATGCAATATGAATCCCATGGATTATTTAAAACTTCTCCTCCATACAAGTATAATAAATAATCCAATTTTATCCTTTTTCAATATAACAATCAGTTTCTCAACACTACCAATTTTAATATTATCAAATCTTGATACTCGTTGTTAGCCCTATTTTGTTTTCCAAAAGTCTTCTGTCTACTTTTCTTAACTTTCACCATAAAGGAATTATACTTTTCTCTGGTAAGTAACTGCCGAACGCTGGCCGATTGGGCTCTGATCGTCGGTACCGGAGTTCGTGGGTTTGAATCCAACTATGGCATGGATGTTTGTAGCCGTTCGGAATCGGCTTTAAGTAGTAGTTTCCGGTCCCATTAGCCCTCTTGTGCAAAACAGTAGACCGTAGAGCTCCAAAACAAACCAAACCTTGTTAATTGCTAATCGTTTTACCTTTTTTCAATTTGATCGTGATCGCTAAAACGTGACTTCATTAGTTATAAATCGTATACCCTTGTGCTTAAATTACAGTTAAATATGTGAAAATCTTCAAACAGCAGAAATGCCAAAAAGGGACGAAAAAAAACATATGTCAAGCTGGCACCTAAGTAAAAGTGATCAAAAGCGTGAAGCACAGGCAAATGAGAAACGCATACAAAGTGCAGGTGTCTACATCCAAAATGAACAAGCAATTGACATCCTCTGTTTGCGAGGGAAATTACCATTACGCATGCGTATTGGAATTCTTGGGGAATTCAAAATTAGAAATGCGTTGACTTTAAATTCCTCCAACACATTTCAGCTTTATGTGAAATAGATGTAAATTTTTTGTTCATTCAACATATTTTCCAGCTGTTGCCAGCAAATCAGTCAGGGTCAGTTTTTCCCCCGATCTAACAGTTAAATTTGCTGAATAGCTGCTAAGTTTCTTGCAGATTGGGATAATTCTGTCTCTCTCGCTCCGGGATATTCCTCTATTCCGGCAAAATGTTTTTTTTTATCATACTCTTGTCTACCGTTGAGTAGCAAAGATTTTTTTTTATAGCAGTTCCTTAATAAAGATTTAAGTTGTTCTCAAAATTGTGCTTCTCTTTAATGTGGTCCGACTGCAACATTATTCATTATTGCTAGCTGATTAAACATCTTGGCAATAATCAGATGTAACCGGCCGTCTAAGAATTTTCTGATTACATGTATATATACATATATATATTATATATATATATATATATATATATATATATATATATATATATATATATATATATATATATATATATATATATATATATATATATATATATTTATATATATGTATATATATGTTTTTATATATATGTATATATATATATATATATATATATATATATATATATATATATATATATATATATATACAGTAGAACCTCCAAAGTTGACCACCTCTCTATGTTGACCGAAATTTATTAGTTTGAATGGTCCAAACGTATTTTCAATGGCGATTTACCTCTCTATGTTGACCACCTCCGTAAGTTGTATGTTGACCAATTTTTAGTAGGTTTTACTCTCTGTAACTTGACCACTGATGTTTTCTTGAATTAGATTTTTCCTTCCACTATTCTCCACCTGGTTTCCAGGAGTTTCTTTATCAGTCATTCGGATTATCTGAGCAACACTCGCGACCCCCCCCCTCTTTGGTACTCCTTTCATTGTTCACTTCCAGTATGGTACTATGGGACGGACATACCGGAGATTACCCAGCCTTTTGTTAAGGAGAAATGATATTCTAGACCTTTGCATGCTTTCATTTCTTGGATTGGCTGTAATTGCTGAAATCTGTCGAAAAAGGTCAGGAGGGTGGGGTATGTGTGTAGCGGTGTAGCATTGAACGAACTACGCAGAATTGGAAAACAACGTGTATCGCTCACATATGAAACATGTTCTGTTCTTTTTGTTCTGGACATCGTGTCGTGGCAGTACCAGTCGTTTATTTGCGAAGTTTTATTAAAAATGGCGCAAAGAAAAGCTCTAAGAGAACTTAAATTAAAGGAGAAAGTGAATCTTCTTAATTTTCTGGAAAGCAGCAGCCAAAGAAAGACAGCAGAAAAATTTAGTGTAAGACAACTGTGAGCAATATTTTAAAACGTAAGGAAGAATATCTGGAAAGATATTCTTCCGAAAACGGGGAACGTCAAAGAAAAACGAGACGACGCTGTGAATGAAGCCACATTTCGTTGGTTTACAGAGATGAGATCAATTAATACAAGAATATCGGGTCTATGCTTCAGGAATTAGCAAAAAAATTTGCAAAAGAATTCGAAATTGAGGACTTCCAAGCGTTAGCAGGTTGGCTTAAAAATTCAAACTACGATGCGAGATTTCTCAAAAAGTTTTGTGTGGGGAATATAATGAGGTTTTAGCTGAAGTGGTGGAGAAGTTTATTGAAAAATTCCCAGAGTTTGCTAAAGGTTTTAAAGATGAGGACATCTTTAATGTTCATGAATGCAGTCTCTTCTTTAAAGCAATGCCGGATAGAACTCTAGTAATGAAGGGTGACTCTTGCAAAAGAGGAAAACTTTTAAAATAGCGTTTTACTGTTCTTCTATGTGCTAGTATGACTGGAGAAAAATTGAAGCCTATGGTGATCGGCAAAACCCAGTGAATTTAAAAATGTAAATTCTGATGACCTTCCTGTTTTTTTTAGAGCGAATAAATCTGTTTGGATAACCAGTGCTTTATTAGAAGTGTGGGTTAGAGGAATTGAAGCAGAAATGAGGAAAAAGAAGAGGTTTATTCTACTTACCGTGGATAACTGCCCCAGCCACCCAAAAGTGAATAATCTCACAAATGTGAAACTAAAATATTTACCTCTAAACACAACTTCGAAAACCCAATCTTTAGATCAAGGTATTATTCAGTCCTTCAAAGTGCACTACAGAGCTCAACTTCTGGAATGGGTGATCATGAAAGCACAAACCTGTGGTCCTTCTTAGTTGGCATCATCAACAGTTGCGTCAGTAAATGCTTTGAATGCTGTTCATTGGATTAATTCCGCTTGGAATAAAGTTACGCAATCCACGATTAAGAACTGCTACAAGAAAGCCCTATTTGTTACAGCTACAACATCGGTGCAAGAGGATGAGCTTCCTCTATCTCCCTTGCCAGTTTTTGATGGAGTTAATGTTGAAAATTATGTTACCATGAACGATGAGTTAGAAACATGTGTTGAACCAGACTCAGAGACAATCTTCAGTGAGATACTCTCTGAGACTCAGTACAGCGAGGACTCTAAGATACGAGAAACGGACGGCGAAGAGGGTGATGATCCAAGTGACGATGAAACTGAAAACTACCCAACTCTGAAGGAAGACGATGCAAAGGGCATGATGGAGCAATTTAAAGATTTCGCTGAAGAAAAAACCCAAGCATGCTTAATGGACTTGTAAAATGTGAAATTGCTTTTTATAATTACCAAATGAACAAAAAGAGGACTCAAACAAAATTGAATCATTCTTTCAAAATTTGTAAAAATGTGCTGTACCTTCAGTAAAAATAAAAATGAGTAAACGTTAATTTTTTTCTAAATTTTTCCTTAAAAAATACTAAAAAAGCTTACTTTTTTCTAATATTGTACTATAGTATATTTTAAAAAAATTCCCTAAGTTGACCACCTCCGTATGTTCACCACTTAGTTACAGTCCCTTGAGTGGTCAACTTATGGAGGTTCTACTGTATATATATAAGGAAAAGTAAAGCCTGTAAAAAAAAAAGGTAGAAATTTTAAATGAAACCACAAGGACAGACCCTTAAAGATTATACTGTTAGAATGCATGCTGTTATCTGATAGATCACTATCACTCAAGTAAATTATAGTAAAAAGCCTTCATTATGACTCGAGAAAATTCTCAGGGGTTTTCAAATCTACAGTCAAATTCGAAAACCCCATATCTCTCCGCTCCCCCCATGCTCTAACTTTTAAAATGATCATTGGGGTTACATTTCACGCCCTCAGGCAAAAGGTCTAACCAATCAAAACTTTATACTGCTCAAGAGGCCAATTTAGGAAATTCTGTACAAAAATGGGATGCATGCTCGGAGATAGATTTTTTTCCTATATTTTTCTAGAAATTTATCTCTTACAGCCAATTATGCTTATTAGAAGATCTGAATTCATCCCGACTTCATAATTAATTGGGAAGCTATACAATCGACGCTGTGGCAATAAATGTTTATCGTAACAGTTGTGGTGTCTCGCTTTATCACACCAATTGGCAATGACTTCAGTTCCCCCCCCCACACACACGTCGTACACTTCATATAACATATTCTAGTTTCAGCTTTATATCGTCATATATTAATGTTAAAATAGTTAACACTGACAGTTATAGTTTACAATTCATCACTAATATAAAATACGATTTATATATATGATATGATTTAGAATAACATGCATACATATAACGCTTACTTGAATATTAGAATATACATATCCAACATTTTGAGAAAACATATTAGGTAACGTATAGCAGATCTGCTAAATTCTCTTTAACATTTAATCTTCTCATTTCGAATGACGTTTTAAAGCGAACTTCACTCGCTTCATTAATTATTGTTTGCATGTATGAGACTCGTTTGGAAATGGTATGTTAACCTTCGGGTTACCAATAAACGATTAAATATTCATCGAAATCGTTCCCAGTCTAGTTTCCGCATTCGAATAGCTGCCACTGTTTTGTTCTAAGCGTTACATTTAAATGGTTTCGCTTCTTTCCGGAATATTCTGTGTAAGATCGGTATCGAATGGAACAATAAAAATATTTGAATATTCCTGAAACTATTAGAACGTTTTAGTTATATGTAACCACTAGATGAGAAATTATGATTTAAATACGAGGATCGCATAAATATATTTAAAATATATTTAAAAATATATTTAAAAATTTTAAGAGATGCCAGTAAATATGTATTGTATATATTCACTCCAGTAATGTACATAGTCACGTATACAAATAAATAAACACAGACATACATATATATATATATATATATATATATATATATATATATATTTATATATGTATGCATATATACATATATATTTATATACCAGTAATGTATCATGTATATACCAGTAATGTATATATTCACGCATACAAATAAATAAACACACACATACATATATATATTTATTTATATATGTATGCCTATATATACATATTTATATACCAGTAATGTATCATGTATATACCAGTAATGTATACATTCACGCATACAAATAAATAAATACACACATACATATATATATATATATATTTATATATGTATGCATATATATATACATATTTATATATTTGTATACACATACACACACATACACACGCATACACACACACACACACACACACATATATATATATATATATATATATATATTTATATATGTATGCATGTATATGTAATAAATCAAAATTATGTAACTTTAATATTCCCTTAAAAACCTCCTCTCTCCCATTTTAATTTCTTAATATCTTTTTCCCAGACTCTAAATATCTTAATCAAAGGAGTATCTTCGACTTAAAATTCTTTTGATACAATTCCCAAAGCTTTCTTTCCTATAGATGCAAATTTTCTGTCTATTCAACAAGTTTTCCAATTGTTGCCGGTAAATGGCTCCGCGTTTTTCCTGATCTTAACACTTAAATTCGCTGAGTAAGTGGGAAAATTCTTTCTGTCTTCGCTCTTGGGTGCACCTCTGTCCGAGCAGAGGGATTTTTGTGTCTTTCTTTTGTCTGTCGTTGACTAGTAAAGATGTCCGTTTTAGCAGATCTAAAATAAAGTTTTAATTAGACTTGTGCCGGTCTCTTTCAATGGCCTGACTGCATCGTTCGATATTACTGCTAGCGGTTGAGACTTCTTCTTGCCTAATAGACGGGCAAGTAAAAATAACAGGGACTATAATGTCCAGTAGTTACATAATTATTAGGACTAGAGAAATAATTTATTATATATATATATATATATATATATATATATATATATATATATATATATATATATACATATTTATATATTTGTACACACACACACACACACACACATATATATATATATATATATATATATATATATATACATAATCATAGTTTTTAGTTAAAACTTATAACAAATTAATTACGTACAAAAATTGGAAGATTTTTTGGGAAAGTAGTGGAAAAGGTAGAGTAACATATAATAAGTGTAGTAAAATATAAACACCATTAATGTCTAAAAATACAATAATAAATTATTTTACAATGAGCATTGTTGTTTCCTTACTTTTCAAAATTAATGTCAAGTGTAAATTGCTCTTGTAGTTAAGGCGAGGCCCAATTCATTATCTACAAATTTTGTCCTAATTAATTAAAATTTACATTAAAAGAAAATTCGAGGAAACACAAATTCAATTCTTTAAACGTACAAATAAAAGTAAAAATTTGGTCAAGAAATGAAACGAAATTTATTATATTTTAAATGTAAATTATTACTTTATTAAATTTAAGCTTTGAATTGTCTATATTTAAATATTTGTGATATTGTTTGATTTATAAAATGTCTTTTATTTTATATGTCCAATAAAAGGTTTTTTGAGACGTATTTTTTGTGAAAATTGTGAAATATGAATTTGTTAAAATTTAAATGTAATTAAAGAAATAAATGTCAAAGATGTAAATAAAGAAAATACTTATGCTTAAAATGTGCATGAGAAAATCATTTCATCAGCTACCTCCGGCAAAATGATGTT
>CM063506.1:38188841-38196341 GCA_032207245.1 Pardosa pseudoannulata
TGCATTTATTTAAATATACGCTCAGAAATAAAAGTTTGATGAAGATTGACATATTTTTAAAAATTTGTTTAAACAAAGAAATAATGCACATACAAAATATAAGTTTGTGTACATGTACAACTAAATATCTATAGGCTGTATGGTGTATATAAACTTATCTATCTACTTGTAGATCTGTCATGAAACGCTTGAAGAGAAAAACATGAAAATGACTTTTTTCAACATATGAAAAATTCCTGTATTCATTTCAATATACGCTCAGAAATAAAAGTTTGATGAAGATTGAAATAATTGTTCAAAATTTGCCTAAACAAAGAAATAATAAGCACACAAAATATAAGTTTGTGTACATATACGACTAAATATCTATAGGCTGAAACTTTAAAGCTGTTATCGATCAAAATCTTTCTTTTCATAGTACTATGAATTGCATTTTCCTCGCAACACATCATTTCACTCTCGTAAGATTGGGTCATCAACAAATTAAGAGATTTCTGCGTAAATTTCTAATTCCCAGAATCGACCGTGTTTCTCGGTGGCATTTGCAGTTATTTTGTCTGCTCGCTGGGCAAATGATTCGGGGAGAGGGGAGGTAGTAGAAAGGATGCGGTTGATTTATGAATAAATACATAGCCTGGATTAGAGTGGACGGACTCATTTTGGTAAATCCGATTATGCAGGATGCCTCTGAAAAATTGATAAGCTTTGTTTACATCGTATCACAGTTTGTTGCATGTAATGCGTAACAGAAATGTTAATGAGGATTAGTCAATTGGGGAATTTCGCTACGGTATTTGAATATCAAATGAGAATTTCTCCATAGAGATTCTATTGTTTCCGCTTGTAAAAAATATCATTTATATTGTCCCAAAATATGAATAATTAAAAACTCATTGATAGAGAAAAATAAATCTTATTATCACTGATGTAATTTTTTGTACTACCTTTAATTCTTGTTGAACTGAGAGTTGTAAAGTGTTACTATAATAAATTGATCTCTGGTTACTATACCATCGAATGTATTCTACATATTATAATTTTATGTACTGAAGATAGCAGAGGGTTTTAAATTCCTTGGAGTGGACACTACTTCAAATTTCAAGACTGTTTTTGTGCTGGTTTTCATCTTAATTATACTCAAATTTCTTCATAGCGGTTGTATTGTTTGAGCCAAAAAAAAAAAAAAAAAAAAAAAAAACCTGTACATATTCTCATAAAAAATTTGATTTATTTACAAGTCATTGATAGAGAAAAATAATACTTATAAGCTATGAAGTATTTTTTTCTTGCTATACCATACAATTGCTATGCATGTCGGAAAATATTTTTGAATAATTTCGATAAAGCAAAATAAATCAACTCTTTTATATATTTAAAGTGAGAGTAAAAATGTTCATCATTCAATGCTATTCCCAGATTTCAAGTACATTTTTTTATATTTTACATTTCACTCGTTGATTAAGTTAGAGATTAAGAAATCTGGGCAATCATAAATGTATCTGGGTGAAAAACTCTGCATCACATCTGAGTTAATCGTCATTTTAAAATGAATGTTATTGTAGAGAGAATGTATATTTAATTTCACCAGGTTTCAGTTGTTGATTAAGGTAGCGATTAAGAAATCTGGACAATCATAAATGTATCTGGGTGAAAAACTCTGCATCACATCTGAGTTAATCGTCATTTTAAAATGAATGTTATTGTAGAGAGAATGTATATTTAATTTCATCAGGTTTTAGTCGTTGATTAAGGTAGATATTAAGAAATCTGGGCAATCATAAATGTATCTGGGTGAAAAACTCTGCATCACATCTGAAATAATCGTCATTTTAAAATGAATGTTATTGTAGAGAGAATGTATATTTAATTTCATCAGGTTTTAGTCGTTGATTAAGGTAGATATTAAGAAATCTGGGAAATCATAAATGTATCAGGGTGAAAAGTTCTGCATCGCATCTGAGTTAATCGTCATTTTAAAATGAATATTATTCTAGAGAGAATGTATATTTAATTTCATCAGGTTTTAGTCGTTGATTAAGGTAGATATTAAGAAATCTGGGAAATCATAAATGTATCAGGGTGAAAAGTTCTGCATCGCATCTGAGTTTATCGTCATTTTAAAATTAATGTTATTGTAGAGAGAATGTATATTTAATTTCATCAGGTTTCAGTCGTTGATTTAGGTAGATATTAAGAAATCTGGAAAATCATAACTGTATCTAGGTGAAAAACTCTGCATCGTATCTGAGTTAATCGTCCTTTTAAAATGAATGTTATTCTAGAGAGAATGTATATTTAATTTCATCAGGTTTCAGTCGTTGATTAAGGTAGATATTAAGAAATCTGGGAAATCATAAATGTATCTGGGTGAAAAACTCTGCATCACATCTGAGTTAATCGTCATTTTAAAATGAATGTTATTCTAGAGAGAATGTATATTTAATTTCATCAGTGTGATCAAACAAAGTATCTTTAGTTCTATCTGTAGGTTATGGTGAATTCATTTGTAGATTTTGTAAAAATACGTGTAGGTGGACCATTATTAAACTAACTGCATTTAGTGATTGAAATAAAAGACTTTTTGTAAAAGACTTTTTCTTCATTTGTTACCATTTTTTGTACATCAACAATACAAAGTTTGGAATCAAATTTTGTTTCAGTTCATGATAACACACAAGAATTGAAGAGTAAGTTAGGCCTAGTATATACATACCATACAAAGATTGATGCATTTGAAACCTCCTTGTTTTTTTAATTATAATAATATCAGTCTATTACTCCGTCAGTGCTTAACTAATTTAATATAAAAATTATTAGTAGGCTTTGATTATTTTTCCAAGCGAGATGCTTTCAAATATCAGACTTCTACGAATTCTTTCCTTATTTGGGACTCAAAGAATTTGTATAAAATAAGAAAAGAGTTCTTAATTTTGTATTTTTATTCGGAACTACTTTGATATACCCCCCAAATCGGAGATTTGGCGACTTTTTTTCTCGCCAAGCAAAATACCTGTTTTTGGCGCCTTTTTTTCTCGCCAAGATGGATTCTAGCTAAATACAAATAATTAATACATAAAAAAATACGGAATCATCAAATACAAAAAAAAAAGAAAAATTAAAAAATACAATAAATACATAAAAAATACAAATAAATGACACTAAATAACATATTATATGCAATTTGCACAAAAATTTTAACAAATACAATTGAAAATACGTGTCGGCAATCTAATAAAAAGAATTATTTATACAGAAATTTTGAATTCCTCAAAATTTACCCCAGAAGCAATTTCAATAAATTTATTGAAACAATCAACATTAGCCGCTAAACATGATTTACGAAACATATTGAAAGCTAAAAGACAAAAATAATTAATAGAAAAAAAATATAATTGGAAAATACAACCAGATTTGCAGCAAAATACAGCAAGTCAGAAATCCGCTTGATCACTTCATAAAGAAATGGCGAATGAATGAAATGGTGGTAAAACATATGTGAAATCCAAAAATTGTTGCCACAAAATTTACAAAAAAAATGGTACAAAATACAAGAAAATACTAAATTTGGCAACAACAAAAGCGTAAAAGCTGAAAAAAACTAAATTGGCAACACCAAAATAAGAAACAGCAACCATAAAAAGTTCGTAGGGAGTGCCAGATTTGGCGCGTAATTTTTTGGGGGGTATATCAAAATTGTAACTTTTATTCTCATAGCGTTAGTTTATCAGCAGTTTCTTATTAAATTTCAAGATTAAATCCATAATCAACTAATCCTGAATTACCTAGAATTTATTTGGATGTTATCTTCTACTTTGGGCATTCTGACAGAAACATGGTAATGAAGATTAGTTAGAATGTTAGAATGTATCTGGTTACCTGTTTGGTTACTTTCAGATCATTTGATACTATAAATAAAGAACAATATAATAAGATCATACACACCATGCAATAGCAACATAAAGATATTTAGAATATCAATTCAATAATGAGTAGTGTATGTTGATCATTTAATAGTTCGCTATGTCTAAAAATATTATCCCATTTAGTTAGTTATCAGTAATTATAACTTGCCCCATGAGAAGAAATTTAAACAAATTCAATAGAGGCCACTTTATAATTATCGTTACCAAAAATACAATAATTAAATATTAGAAATAACTAAACTCTTTATGTTTAAAATCATTATTACATTGAATGAATTCTTTATCGGTAAATAGGTTGTTCCATGAGTAGAAATCTAAAGAAATTCAACAGAGGTTATTTTTGAGTTATTATTGCAAAAATATAATAATTAAATACTAGAAATAATTAAATTCGTTATGCCTAAAAATATTATCTCATTCACTGAATGAAATCTCAATTAATAGGTTGTTCCATGAGTAGAAATCTAAACAAATTGAACAGGGGCTATTGTTGAGTTACCGTTGACAAAAATATAATAATTAAATATTAGAAATAACTAAATTCATTATGCCTAAAAACACTATCCCATTAACTGAATGCAATCTCAATTAATAGGTTGTTCCATGAGTAGAAATCTAAACAAATTCAATAAAGGGTAGTTTGTAGTTATCATTATCAAAATTTTATAATTAAATAGTAGAAATAACTAAATTCATTATGCCTAAAAACATTATCCCATTAACTGAATGCAATCTCAATTAATAGGTTGTGTTCCATCAGTAGAAATCTAAACAAATTCAACAGAGGCTATTTTGAGTTATCGTTGACAAAAATATAATAATTAAATGTTAGAAATAACTAAATGCGTTATATCTAAAAACATTATCTCATTCACTGAATGAAATCTCAATTAATAGGTTGTTCCATGAGTAGAAATCTAAACAAATTGAACAGGGGCTATTGTTGAGTTATCGTTGACAAAAATATAATAATTAAATATTGGAAATAACTAAATTCGTTATGCCTAAAAATATTATCCCATTCATTGAATGCAATCTCAATTAATAGGTTGTTCCATGAGTAGAAATCTAAACAAATTCAATAGAGGGTAGTTTGTAGTTATCATTATCAAAATATAATAATTAAATATTAGAAATAACTAAATGCGTTAGGCCTAAAAACATTATCCCAATAACTGAATGCAATATCAATTAATAGCTTGTTCCATGAGTAGAAATCTAAACAAATTCAATAAAGGGTAGTTTGTAGTTATCATTATCAAAATTTTATAATTAAATAGTAGAAATAACTAAATTCATTATGCCTAAAAACATTATCCCATTAACTGAATGCAATCTCAATTAATAGGTTATTCCATGAGTAGAAATATAAACAAATTCAACAGAGGCTACTTTCGAGTTATCGTTATCAAATATATAATGATTAAATATTAGAAATAACTAAATTCAAATGTGTCATAATAAAATTTAACAGGATATTTAAAAGTAATGTAAATTCCTTTACCGACGGTACCTACATTTTTATGCTATGTTTATACGGTGATACAGTTTCGCATTTGCCTCTGTGGAATAAACATGAAGGCGGCGCTATTGTCAAAATTTAAACCCCTTTAAAGGCGCATTTATCCACTGTGACAGTTTATCTTATCAGGAATCGGAATGTAACCTCATTACCACAGACGGAATCCCTGCCTTTTCTCCGTGCAAACCCCCGCATACTTCGAAACAGTTAGTTGCAGAGTTCGGCCTGGGAAAAATGTTCTATTAAATAAAGGAGGTAGAGCTTTCTCTTCAATATGCAAATGGAAAAGGGAGAGTGAAGGATGAAATGTTCCCCTTGCACGAAGGATGAACACTACAAAGCAGCACTTACAGCGACGGACAAGTTTATCTCGAAATCGGATTAACAATAATGCTGAAAAATTAATGTCCATACTTTGCTCAATTCTTACGCAGTCGCTAGAGTTACATACTCTAGGGCTCGTGCTCGCAATTCCGGGGTTGTTACACTTTTGAGAGAAAGAATTATATTTGAGGAAATGAGTTTGGGTACTGATGTCTAATTAAAAAAAATTAGTGTGGACAGAACATGACTACCCTGTACGCCTATTATATCATACAAATTTTTTCTACACTTTATTTAAGGGTACAGTGGAATCTCAGTTTTTAAAATTTTAACGATATTTTTATAATGAGAATATCTAATGCTGCAACATGAAACATTCCATTCTTCAAAACTAGACACAAATTGATTTCTAAAGTCTTGAGTCTAGTCTTTAGACATTCATTTCATACATCGACTGCTCACTTTTCACGTGATAAGTTCTGGAATGTTCTCCAGGACTTAGAACCAGTTTCCTTCATGTTCCTCTTTCAGTTGCAACTTCCACTTTTAGAATTTTGACTGGTAACGATTGTATCCGTGTCCATGTTTCTCATTTTAATATTGTTTCTTTGCCTATGTGTTTATTTATTTTCAAGCAACATATGGCTGTTAACTTGCACTTACATTACATGTTACTTTACATCCTTTGCTACATGATACACTACAACTTTGCATTGCTACATTACCGTACTTGCAACGACGGAAAAGTTTATCTCGAAATTGGATTAGCAATAATGCTTAAAAATCAATGTCCATACTCTGCTTGATTCTTACGCAGTCTCTAGAGTTATATACCCTAGGACACGTGTTCACAATTCTGGGGATGTTACACTTATAAGAAATAGAATTTCATTTGTTCTATGATGACATATTAGATTTTCCTGTTTTAGTCTATGACTTTTTGAAGGTGAATAAACTTTTTTATCTCATATAGCAGTGGCTCGACTGGGAGATTAGCAACAACAACAACAATAACAACAGAATTTTGAGGAAAGATGTTTCGGTACTGATGTCTAATTAAGAAAAACTATCGTGGACAGCACATGTCAACCTTGTTAATCTATTATTTTACACATATCTTTTGCTACACTTCATTTAAACTTATTTTAATTGAATGTGAGATGTGTTCCTTGAGTTCTTTAAGTGAACAGATACAAAAAGTCTAAAATAGTACATTTTAATAACTTAAAATATTCAGACACAGGCAGTTATGCATTATATCATAATTAAACTGGTAAATTATGTCTGGGTTACCCTGTTAAGTTGGAAGATTTAGTTTTCAATAAATTTTGTTTATACCATTTATGTACCGTAAATTAAGCAATATCTCTCAGACATATTTATGCATTTTTATATAATTTCTATTTACGTGTTTATTTATTCAGTTATTCTTTTTTTTCAGCTTTAACTTTTTCAACTATTCAAAATTCCATTCTTTGAAGAGCAAATATTGTTTACAAGTGTGAGTAGAAAGCCGTGGTTTTTGGTTTGGTTTGGAGCGCTACGGTCTACTGTTTTGTACACGAGGGCTAATGAGACCGGGACCTACTGCTTAAAGCCGATTCCGAACGGCTACGAACATCCATGCCATAGTGGGATTCGAACCCACGAACTCCGGTACCGACGATTATCGCCCTAACCAATCGGCCAGCGTTCGGTTAGAGAGCCGTGGTAGCTCAGTCGGCAAAGGCA
>CM063506.1:38198841-38253841 GCA_032207245.1 Pardosa pseudoannulata
TAAAATTTCAAGCTTAACAAACTCTTTATTTACAGGCGTACTTATTGAAAATTCGTAAGTTAAACTTTTTCTTCTATGGTTTGGTTTTGGTTTGGTTTTGGAGTGCTACGGTCTACTTTTCGCAACACGAGGGCTAATGAGACCGGGACCTACTGCTTAAAGCCGATTCCGAATGGTTACGAACATCTATGCCATAGTGGGATTCGAACATAGAAGGCTAGCACCCTAACCATTCGGCCATCGTTCGGCTTCCCTTCTATGATCTCCGTTAAAAAATGCTAATCAAGAATAACATTCAACTTAAGAGTAAGATAGAGGTTTCAAAGTTCTTCTCTGAATCATTGACTTGCAGCTATGGATTTTGTTTACATATCTGCAAATCGGAAGTAGAGAACACAGCGTCCATTTTTTAAAATTGAGATTTTTGTATATTCGTTTATGATTTGAGATAAAAACAATATTATGTGATTAAAGCAATGCTTTTATTTCTTAAAATTAAAAACTGCATTCACAGTATCGTTAGACTTTAGATTAAAATGAAGTTATATAAATAATTGAGCGTGGACCAGATAATTCTCATCCAAAAAACAAACCATTATTTTACCTGCCTCATTGGGTACTTTGCAATTCTGGAAAATTAAACTTTTACTGATACCGTCATATGACGGGCTATATGCCAGTCTTAAGATAATCTTCCCAGTTTCTACAGTGTCAGAATGGCTTTGAATAATTTTTTCTCAATAAGACAGATAGTTCAATCAAAAAGCTTGATGCTGAAAACCTTTATGTAATTAGTAAAAAAAGTAAAGATATCTGAATTGTAAAGATTATTTTTGTACTTTCATCTCGATTATGAGAACGTTCTTTTTTCCGAATCTTACAAAATAAGATAATTCTGGTTATAGTAAACTGAATAAAACTCTTCACTTTTGTAATAAAATTTCAAGCTTAACAGGCTCTTTATTAACAGGCATACGTATTGAAAATTCGTAAGTTAAAATTTTTCTTCTATGATCTCGGTTAAAAAAATGCTAATCAAGAATAACATTCAACTTAAAAGGAAGATAGAGGTTTCAAATTTCTTCTCTGAATCATTGACTTGCAGCTATGGATTTTGTTTACATATCTGCAAATCGGAAGTAAAGAACACTGCGTCCATTTTTTAAAATTGAGATTTTTGTATATTCGTTTATGATTTGTGATAAAAGCAATATTATGTGATTAAAGCAATGCTTTTATTTCTTAAAATTAAAAACTGCATTCACAGTATAGAGAGACTTTAGATTAAAATGAAGATAAATGAATAATTCAGCTTATACCAGATAATTCTCAGACAAAAAAAAAGTCTGCCTTATAGGGTATTTTACAATTTAGGAACATTAAAAATTTTACTGATCTTGTCATATGACGGGCTATATGCTAGTAGAGAAAGAATACCCCTTGTAAAAACAGTTGTTAAATCTTGAAAACTGCTCAGATTTGATACTTTTCCTGATAATATCCAATTTTTTCTGGTCCAATTGTCACTAAACAGACACATATAACACACATACAAAAAAAATGTTTGACAAAACTTTTAAGAAACTAAAACTTAGCTTGAAGAGCGTTCTCCTAAGTTGCTATACTTGTCAGTGTACCAAAGTGAACTACACTCTGTCAAATGAACAAAAGAACCATATAAGGAAATTTTTCAAGTAATAAATTTCCCTTACACATAGTCATTTTTTTAAACCATCGACGCAATATGCTGTCACCGTTCTTTTACTTTTTACGTTTTCTATTTTTTTTCTTTGGTTATATATCTTTTTGACAAATCTGATATTTTTCTCACGCAAGGAAATTTTGCAATATGTTTCACTAACGGTACTTAATTTTTCTATCTTGCTATCAATCTTCCTTACAGCTTGTAAGTGATTGAAATTGTGTTTCGAATCTTCATGAGGATTATTTTGCTGACTAATTTATTAAATATAATCTTCAGAAGATTTTTTTTAATGTAATGGACATTTTAGGGAAAAATTAAGAATGTGCATTAAGAAGAATTTAGCTTTAATATAAAATATTCTAAAGTTTGTACAAGTTGTATCTACAAATTAAGATAATTCTTAGGATTATGATACCTTTATTAATGTAGAAAATAACTCAACGATTCTAGCATCTATTTTTTCTTCTTTAAGGAAAAAAATGATTTTAAATATGTATTGTAACCTATTGGAGATATGGTAGGCGAAGCCGTCAATGAAACAGGCCAGAAAACTGTTTAATCTAGACTAAATATTTTATTCAGGTGAATAAATTATGTACAGCTATGTACAGGTTCAGTATATTTCTAAATATTCTGGGATCTCGTGCTGAGATAACATTCACACAATTAGGATGCGTGGGTACTGGGTACAGTATGGCTAGGGCTTCTAAATCACGGGAACAGTTCACTAATTAGTGCCGGTACGGAACGCTGACACTATCGCCTCCGAGCTGACGATTAGTATAGTTGGTTTCACACCAAGGATAAAACGCTCAGTGCGTATCACGCTGGAGTTCGTGAAGGAAACTCGGGATGCAAGACGATCCAAAATGAGAACAAGAGTCACGCTCAGCGACCTACTTCTATACACGAAGTAAAGCAAAATAGTAAGATAACAGGAATGGTATTCCAAAGTCGAAAGTTGACTTCTTAGCAAACAGAAACGCTGGCGGTCTCTAAAACAAGCAAACTCAGGAAATCGGAGCGACGAGTGGACTCCTCTCGAGCTCCACACAACAACTCCAAAAGCAACTCTCAAGAAGAAGCCTCAAGAAGAAAAAGCCCCGTCTTGGTTCCGCCACTCTTCTTTTATAGAGGTTCCGGTTCCCTTTAAGTGATTCTTCTGGAACCTCCCAGAATCAGGATGATTCAATCTTGCGGTCACTTCCAGCCCGAATCAGCTGTTTCGTTTCCAGGTGTAACCGAAAAGCCATCTTTAAATCAGCCGACCCAAACAACTTAATTTCCTTTTTCGCTATCGCTAATGGGCTCACATGTGGCATTGTAACGTAGCTCAATTTATAATCTAATCCCCGAGTCTTTTCACTCAAATAGTCTCACAAAGTCTCAGACGCGCTGGCTCCAACACGCAGACAGTTTTCAATTAAGTCCGGGACCTAGTACACAACTTGTATTGTTCGGCACACCCGTTTCTACCTGCCGCTAACCGTAATTGTCCGCTGCGAAAGGTCACCTTCCGCTCCTCTTTCGTTAGGGTCATGTAACGGATCGTTACAGTATATTATAATTTCTAATAAGTAGAAAGACTCTTCAACATCTAGTTTAGTTTTCTACCCTTATCTAGTTAATACAAATTTCTAAATTATTTTCTAAAAGTTAAAATTAAATAAAACAACTTAATTAACTTAAGGAAAATGCAGTGGTTTATTCTGCTCTTAAAAAAATCGACGCATCGAGAAGACGTAATGCAAATTGGACACTAATGGACCGGCCCCACACTGCACGTGTTTTTACTGCTTGTCTTCGGGCTTGCCAAACGCTACCTTGGCAAGGAAGGTAGTCGGATCTCTCTCCTATTGAGCACGTTTGGAGCATTATGGGGTCCCTCCAACCAATTCGGGATTTTGACGGTGTAACGCACCAGTTACACAGAATTTAGGAACATAATTTTCCTTTAGGAGGACATCCGCCAGTCAACACGAAGCCGAATAATTGCTTGCACAAGGGACAGAGGTAAAGAAACGAGTTGAGTTGTTCACTTTGTGAAGCTCTATCATTTGAATAAATCATCCAATTTTTCTCAAATTGTAATCATTTGTTTTTCTGTACATGTACATTACATCTACCAATTTTCATCCCATTCGGATAACTCCTTGGGTTTTTTTTTGTCACGAATGTACTAAGCCTTTATAAGGCATGGTGTATCAAATGGTGTATCAAAATAGCAATGGTGTATCAGAATATTTTTAAGTTGAGATTGATTTTAGAAAATAATGCTTTCTTGGTTATTAGATTAAGTTAATTTGACTTTCACTTCTTTGTTGGTGGAAAGTATGCTTATCAGTGCCATCTCGGTACTATCAAAAGTACATTTTATGTTTTTTATTTCTTTTTATGTCGTGGAGCAAAATATTTGTAAAACATAACGCGATAAATAAAATGAATCAACTAACGCGAAGGATACCATGCAACAGTTTTTGTGCTGATTCTAATCCTGTTCAAGGCAATTTTTCCCTAACAGTAGCTTATTAAAGCACTTTTAAATTGAGATTGATTAAAAAATAAGTTCTTTTAGACAATCAGATTATTTTATTTTTAAATTTTAGATAATTTTATTTCAACTTCTTTTTTGGCGGGAAGTATATTTATCGCTGCCGAATAGAGACTATCACAAGATCCAAAATTTTATGCTTCTTATTTCTTTTTATGTCGCATTACAAAATATTTTTAAAATATTTTGCATACGTTGCCAGATTAAAGTTTGGGGCTCTATATATTTTCTTTCCTGACTCCAACCTTTCCCGCAATAAATAGGGCCCACAAAAATTTAAAACAATGATTAAACAAATCTAAATGATGCTAAGAACTAATAGAAATCTTTCGTAAATAGCTTTTTACACTATTTTATATTGAAGAAGACCTTTTATCAGATGCATTTGATAGAGACAAAGTTAAATATATCGGAAATAATATGTCTACATTTGAAAATGTTGAAACTATTTTAGTGTTCTTTATAAATTGCGGCATAGCAGATGGCAAAGTTAAGATGTGGCTTTTGCAAATTAATTTAAATTGAAACAATTCAGCGTTTATAAACTATCTTATTTACTAATCTTTTCAAAATAGCAGTCTGACCCGATTCTAATCATTTATCTATGCAATGATTAGACCCTGTTTTATAAGATTAGATCTGAACTTGTTGACAGCAAAGTAATATACATACCTATGAATTATAAATTTTTGTAATTATGCAAGTATTTTATATAAGTTATGTTCCGAGCCAGGCTAATTTGACCAGTCGGCCATTCAGGCATATTCCAGCGGATGTGTGCAGGTCGCAAGTACTGAACCGCTCCACTCGGGTGACCACAGACAAAGTACCCGTCGTGCGTCCTTCGCGTCCCAGGTGCCACGTGATATTGACCATACAGGCCTTGATATATGCCTATATAAGCATTTATATAATATGAAGTAAGAAACAATATATTTTTTCTTATAAATCTTTAGATTGTTGTTGAATTTATTGTATTCATTATTATTGGATTTTTGCTTCTTTGTTCAATTTTGTATTTAAGAAAAATGTTTTGAATTATACATTTTTTGAGTTATTTGTATTGGTTTTTGTTATATTTGTTATGTATATATGATTTATTTGTTAATTATTGCTTCAATTGTACTATATTATCGAGTTATATCTTTGTTGCCCCATGTATTGTTTGGAAATGTGTTAAGATAATTTGTTAAAAAAAATGAATAAATGGTTAAATAAATTAATGGAAAAAATATAAAGGATTAAGTTTATTGGAATACAGGAAAGGAAAGTTTTTTTTCTTTTTTTTTTCGTGGTTTCGCTTTTTTTTTCGTAAATTTGTTTTTGTTTGGATTTGGTTGGTTTTGTTTGTTTGGCTCTGGATTACTGTCCTGAGATTAGTATGGCGGGGGGGGGGGGGGGGGGGGGGGGGGGGGGGGGGGGTGGGGGGGGGGGGGGGGGGGGGGGGGGACGTATGGCGTTTGCTGGGTAAGGTGATTAAGTAACTTACGACACTTGTGATCGGATTTAATATTTCTTGTTTAATAAAAAATCTTCTACGATCTTCATTTAAAAATATATTTTCTATGCATGGACTTCGGTGCGAAAGCTGACTCAAATTGTAGATTAAATCAACTTCATTATCTCCCCACATATTTTTCCTCAGAAACTTTCCTCTTGCTCATAATAATTCAAGTAATAATATCCGAAACACCATCAGATTTTGTTTTATTGCTGCATTCATTTATTAGTTAAAAGAACCATAATCCCTAGCAATAAAATCTCTTGGGGCAAAACCCTATGAATTATGACTGTTTTCTTCTGAATCAGAAAGCTGGTTAATACTGAGTTGCAATTTCACCATTTCATCACCGTCTAGGGCCTTATTACTCTGATATTAAGAAGGAATGTAGCGTATAAGAGATCAATTGTTCGTGGAGAAATAGCCTCAGGGTTTCTGTCTAGAGAAAAATATAAATACGTGAACACACTATAAGTAGGAAAAATTACAGTTTGTTGTTGATAAAAGAAATTGGAATTGAAGATGTTACACTTCGTTAATATTATAGTATATACTTAAAAAGTTTATTTATTATGTTGTAGATTAGAATAAAATATTCCTTCTATTGAAAATTTTAATCGGTAAAGCTGACAAATTAGTTAACCTTCTAACTATCGCATAATTTTTAGGAAAGCTCTCATAACAGTGTCTATTTTTTGTTCAAGAAAAAATATAAAAATCTTCGTATGTATAACATATGTATTAATTTTTTAACTTGTGGGTTCATTTAGATCTAAAATAAATAAAATTATTTTAAGGAAAAGCCAACATTCAGGGTTATTATGACTGAATGTTTGTTTTCCAGTAAATTAAAAAAATAATGTTTTAAACAGGGAATGAGAATTTTATTACACTTACGTATAATATCAATAAATAATAGTAATTGTTTCTTGGGTGATAAATTTCAAAGCATGAGATGCAAAGTCCAACATCACGATCTGGACGGTAGAACTGAGTTTCCATCCTGTATCTCTTATTGATTTCATCTCTTCTGGAACAACAAACTTTGCATTCTCTTGATAGTTGCCATTTCTTATCAGTGGGAGTATCTGTCTAATAAAATTCCTTTCAATTAAATGGTTGGGGTTGTAAATAATAGTAATTGTTTCTTGTGCGATAAATTTCAAAGCATGAGATGCAAAGTCCAACATCACAATCTGGACAGTAGTACTGAGTTTCAATCCAGTATCTCTTATTGATTTCATCTCTTCTGGAACAACAAACTTTGCATTCTCTTGATAGTTACCATTTCTTATCAGTGGGACTATCTGTGCCATAAAATTCCTTTCAATCAAACGGTTGGGGTTATTATTTAAGCTTCTTCGATCTCGTATTGCATTAATATATGAAATAATTTTTTTAGTAAATGAAGTACGAGTTCAAAATAGTTTGATCTAAAGCCATTACAAATAGTCTGGTCTTACCATTGGGTGTAAGGATAAAGAAATAAACATTCTGGGCATAAGAAATAGATTATTTCAATATTTTAGGCACGTTACATTTGAACACTCCAGCCCGGATATATAATCGGCGAGAGAAAAAAAGTTGCATTCTCTTGATAGTTGCCATTTCTTATCAGAGGGAGTATCTGTCTAATAACATTCCTTTCAATCAAACAGTTGGGTTATTATCTAAGCTTGATGGACCTCTTTTTTAATGGTATAGGAAATACTATTTATTGTAAATGAAGTACGAGTTCAAAATAGTTTGATCTAAGACATTACAAACAGTCTGGTCTTACTATCGAGTGTAAGGATAAAGAAATAAACATTCTGGGCATAAGAAATAGATTGTAATAGAATATAATCGGTACGAGAAATAACTTTGCATTCTCTTTATAGTTGCCCTTTCTTATTAGGGGGAGTATTTGTCTAATAAAATTCCTTTCAATCAAACGGTTGGGGTTATTATTTAAGCTTGGTCGATCTCTTATTGCAATGATATATGAAATAATTTTTTTTAGCAAATGAAGTACGAGTTCAAAATAGTTTGATCTAAAGCCATTACAAATAGTCTGGTATTACCATTGAGTGTAAGGATAAAGAAATAAACATTCTGGGCATAAGAAATAGATTATTTCAATATTTTAGGCACGTTACTTTTGAACACTCCAGCCCAGATATATAATCGTCGGGAGAAATAATTTTGAATTCTCTTGATAGTTACCATTTCTTATCAGTGGGAGTATCTGTCTAATAACATTCCTTTCAATCAAATGGTTGGGTTATTATCTAAGCTTGGTCGACCTCTTTTTGCAATGGTATATGAAATGCTATTTTTTTTTGTAAATGAAATACGAGTTCAAAATAGTTTGATCTAAGACATTACAAATAATCTGGTCTTACCATCGGGTGTAAGGATTTGAGAAATAAACTTGATTCTGGGCATAAGAAATAGATTGTTTTAATATTTTTGGCTCGTTACTTTTGAACACTCCAGGCCGGAAATATAATTGGCGCGAAAAATAACTTTGCAGTCTCTTGATAGTTGCCATTTGTTATCAGTGGGAGTATCTGTATAATAAAATACCTTTCAATCAAGCGGTTGGGGTTATTATCTAAGCTTGACCTCTTTTTGTAATGATATCTGAAATACTGTTTTTTTATAAATGAAGTAGGAGCTCAATATAGTTTGATCTAAGACGTTACAAATAGTCTGGTCTTACCATCGGGTGTAAGGATTGAGAAATAAACATTCTGAGCATAAGAAATAGATTTTTTTTTAATATTTTAGGTGCCTTACTTTTGAACACTCCAGGCCGGAAATATAATCGTCGGGAGAAATAATTTTTCATTCTCTTGATAGTTGCCATTTCTATCAGTGGGTGTATCTGACTAATAAAATTCCTTTCAATGAAACAGTTGGGTTTATTATCTAAGCTTGGTCGACCTCTTTTTGCAATGGTATATCAAATACTATTTTTTGTAAATGAAGTACGAGTTTAAAATAGTTTGATCTAAGACGTTACAAATAGTCTGGTCTTACCATCGGGTGTAAGGATTGAGAAATAAACATTCTGAGCATAAGAAATAGATTTTTTTTTAATATTTTAGGTAGGCCGGAAATATAATCGTCGGGAGAAATAATTTTGAATTCTCTTGATAGTTACCATTTCTTATCAGTGGGAGTATCTGGCTAATAAAATTCCTTTCAGTGAAATAGTTGGGGTTATTATCTAAGCTTAGGTCGACCTCTTTTTTCATTGGTATATGAAATATTATTTTTTGTAAATGAAAAACGAGGTCAAAATAGAGTAATCTAAGACATTACAAATAGTCTGGTCTTACCATCGGGTGTAAGGATTGAGAAATAAACATTCTGGACATAAGAAATAGATTTTTTAAATATTTTAGGTGCCTTACTTTTGAACACTCCAGGCCGGAAATATAATTGTCGGGAGAAATAACTTTGCATTCTTTTGATAGTTGCCCGTTTTTATCAGTGGGAGTATCTGTCTAATAACATTACTTTCAATCAAACGATTGGGGTTATTATTTAATCTTAGTCGACCTCTTTTTTCATTGGTATATGAAATATTTTTTGTAAATGAAGAACGAGGTCAAAATAGTTTGATCTAAGACATTACAAATAGTCTGGTCTTACCATCGGGTGTAAGAATTGAAAAATAAACATTCTGGGCGTAAGAAATAGATTGTTTTAATATTTTTGGCTCGTTACTTTTGAACACTCCAGCCCGGAAATATAATCGGCGCGAAAAATAACTTTGCATTCTCTTTATAGTTGCCCTTTCTTATTAGGGGGAGTATTTGTCTAATAAAATTCCTTTCAATCAAACGGTTGGGGTTATTTTTTAAGCTTCTTCGATCTCGTATTGCATTAATATATGAAATAATTTTTTTAGTAAATGAAGTACGAGTTCAAAATAGTTTGATCTAAAGCCATTACAAATAGTCTGGTCTTACCATTGGGTGTAAGAATTGTGACAATTGGGTGTAATAATTGTAACAATTTTTTTTCCTAAAAGTCTATGGGTCTATTTCACGGAATAATAAACATCTAGCGTTTAACTTATATATCTTTGAAAATTAAGAAGTTTGTTTGGTTGTGTGTTTGTTCTTCATACATAACCACACTGTTTGACTAAATGAATTCAGTGTGATTCTAAACTGTATTAGTAGGGCAAATTCTCAAATTATGACAATCCTGGCTTTAGTTTCAAACGGAAGGGCAGTTTATTGTTTGTCTATTGGCTGTTGTAAACATGAAAATGAATGGGAAGGTCATTATAGTAGTTCGTGACGTTGCGACAAATTGCCTTATGTAGGGAGACTTTAGAGGAGTATGAAGATAAACACATTATTGAGCGTGTACTAGATAATTATCAGCCAAAACACAAACCATTTTATTACCTGCTTCATAGGGTACTTTACAATACTGGAAAATTAAAAATTTTACTGATCACGTCATATGACGGGCTATATGCTAGTTTCTAATATTAAATATATGAGACTGCCTGTTGGTCTATATTAGTAAATACAAATATATGAATAAGGAAGGAAAGAAAAAAATTGCTGACAAAAATTATGAAAAAAAGAAGAACGCTACATCATTTTTTTTTGTTATTTCGTTTTAGGTGGCGTGTGTTTTTTATTTTTTAAATTTTTGTGGAGCAATTTTCTTTGTTTTTCCTTTTTTATTCTTATATTTGTAATATAGACCAGTAATATAGACCATATTACCATAGGCATTATATTAGAAATATAGACCAGTGGCAGTCTGATATATTTAATATTAAAAATGATTAAAAACGAACCTCGTTATTTTTGAATGTGTATCAATGGGTCTTCAGAAAAAACAGCGAATATTCAACCACAATATTACACTGTCTAATATTATTTTCTAGAGGGAAATATATATACGTGAACATGCTATAAGTATAAAAATTACATTGGTTGTTGATTAATAAAATCACTTTTGCACTTCGTTCATCATATAATATATGCCAGGGGTGGCCAACCTGCGGCTCGCGAGCCACATGCGGCTCTTTGAAGGATTATTTGTATCTCTAAATAAATGTATCCTAGTTACCTTTTCATTTTTGTGTTATTAAATGTTAAAATATTATTACGGTCGAACGATGGCCGAATGGTTAGGGCCTTCGGAACCGGAGTTCGTGGGTTCGAATCCCACATTGGCACGGATGTTCGTAGTCGTTCGGAATTGGCATTAAGCAGTAAATCCCAGTCTCATTAACCCTCATGTTGCAAAATGTAGACCTTAGCACTCCAAACAAAACCAAACTAAACCAAAAATTATTACAACTGATCAAGCTCCGGCAATGCTGAGTAAAAAAAAAAAAAAATCTATCTTATTAGGCTTTTAAGACATAATTCTCGAATCCCACATTGGCATAGATGTTCGTAGCCGTTCGGAATTGGTTTTAAGCAGTAGGTCCCGGTCTCATTACCCCTCATGTTGCAAAATGTAGACCTTAGCACTCCAAACAAAAACAAACAAAAACAAAATTTATTACAACTGATGAAGCTCCGGCTTTGCTGGGTGAAAAAATCGATCTTATTGGGCTTTTAAGACATAATTCTCGAATCCCACATTGGCATAGATGTTCGTAGCCGTTCGGAATTGGTTTTAAGCAGTAGGTCCCGGTCTCATTACCCCTCATGTTGCAAAATGTAGACCTTAGCACTCCAAACAAAAACAAACAAAACCAAAAATTATTACAACTGATGGAGCTCCGGCTTTGCTGGGGAAAAAATCGATCTTATTGGGCTTTTAAGACATAATTCTCGAATCCCACATTGGCATAGATGTTCATAGCCGTTCGGAATTGGCATTAAGCAGTATATCCCAGCCTCATTAACCCTCATGTTGCAAAAAGTAGACCTTAGCACTCCAAACCAAACCAAAACAAAACAAAAATTATTACAACTGATAGAGCTCCAGCAATGCTGGGTAAAAAAATCGATCTTATTGGGCTTTTAAGACATAATTCTCGAATCCCACATTGGCATAGATGTTCGTAGCCGTTCGGAATTGGCATTAAGCAGTAGGTCCCGATCTCATTAACCCTCATGTTGCAAAAAGTAGACCTTAGCACTCCAAACCAAACCAAACTAAACCAAAAAATTATTACAACTGATCAAGCTCCGGCAATGCTGAGTAAAAAAAAAAAAAAAAAAAAATCTATCTTATTAGGCTTTTAAGACATAATTCTCGAATCCCACATTGGCATGGATGTCCATAGCCGTTCGGAATTGGCTTTAAGCAGTAGGGTCCCGATCTCATTAACCCTCATGTTGCAAAAAGTAGACCTTAGCACTCCAAACCAAACCAAAACAAAACAAAAATTATTACAACTGATAGAGCTCCAGCAATGCTGGGTAAAAAAATCAATCTTATTGGGCTTTTAAGACATGATTCTCGAATCGCACATTGGCATAGATGTTTGTAGCCGTTCGGAATTGGCTTTAAGCAGCAGGTACCGGCCTCATTACCCATCATGTTGCAAAATGTAGACTTTAGCACTCCAAACAAAAACAAACAAAAACAAAAATTATTACAACTGATGGAGCTCCGGCAATGCTAGGGAAAAAAAATCGATCTTATTGTGCTTTTAAGACATAATTCTCGAATCCCACATTGGCATAGATGTTCGTAGCCGTTCGGAATTATCTTTAAGCAGTAGTTCCCGATCTCATTACCCATCATGTTGCAAAATATAGACCTTAGCACTCCAAACAAAACCAAACTAAACCAAAAATTATTACAACTGATCAAGCTCCGGCAATGCTGAGTAAAAAAAAAAAAAATCTATCTTATTAGGCTTTTAAGACATAATTCTCGAATCCCACATTGGCATAGATGTTCGTAGCCGTTCGGAATTGGCTTTAAGCAGTAGGTCCCGGTCTCATTAGCCCTCGTGTTGCAAAAAGTAGACCTTAGCACTCCAAACCAAACCAAACTAAACCAAAAATTATTACAACTGATCAAGCTCCGGGCAATGCTGAGTAAAAAAAAAAACTATCTTATTAGGCTTTTTAAGACATAATTCTCGAATCCCACATTGGCATAGATGTTCGTAGCCGTTCGGAATTATCTTTAAGCAGTAGGTCCGATCTCATTACCCATCATGTTGCAAAAATTAGACCTTAGCCCTTCAAACCAAACCAAACTAAACCAAAAATTATTACAACTGATCAAGCTCCGGCAATGCTGAGTAAAAAAAAAAAAAAATCTATCTTATTAGGCTTTTAAGACATAATTCTCGAATCCCACATTGGCATAGATGTTCGTAGCCGTTCGGAATTGGTTTTAAGCAGTAGGTCCCGGTCTCATTACCCCTCATGTTGCAAAATGTAGACCTTAGCACTCCAAACCAAACCAAACTAAACCAAAAATTATTACAACTGATCAAGCTCCGGCAATGCTGAGTAAAAAAAATCGATCTTATTGGGCTTTTAAGACATAATTCTCGAATCCCACATTGGCATAGATGTTCATAGCCGTTCGGAATTGGCATTAAGCAGTATATCCCAGCCTCATTAACCCTCATGTTGCAAAAAGTAGACCTTAGCACTCCAAACCAAACCAAAACAAAACAAAAATTATTACAACTGATAGAGCTCCAGCAATGCTGGGTAAAAAAATCAATCTTATTGGGCTTTTAAGACATGATTCTCGAATCCCACATTGGCATAGATGTTCGTAGCCGTTCGGAATTGGTTTTAAGCAGTAGGTCCCGGTCTCATTACCCCTCATGTTGCAAAATGTAGACCTTAGCACTCCAAACAAAAACAAACAAAAACAAAATTTATTACAACTGATGAAGCTCCGGCTTTGCTAGGTAAAAAAAATCGATCTTATTGTGCTTTTAAGACATAATTCTCGAATCCCACATTGGCATAGATGTTCGTAGCCGTTCGGAATTGGTTTTAAGCAGTAGGTCCCGGTCTCATTACCCCTCATGTTGCAAAATGTAGACCTTAGCACTCCAAACAAAAACAAACAAAACCAAAAATTATTACAACTGATGGAGCTCCGGCTTTGCTGGGGAAAAAATCGATCTTCTTTGGCTTTTAAGACATAATTCTCGAATCCCACATTGGCACTACTTTTGAACACTCCAGGCCGGAAATATCACATGCGAGAGAAATGGAGGAAACTGTAAACCGTCATTTTGTCAGGAACGAGTAATAAGGGGTTAAAGAATAAATTACTTGATTAGTTATTTGAATTGTTTTCAATTTTTTTTTGGGGGGGGGAATTAATCAAGATTTTTCTTTCCTCTCAGAAACTGATTTTAATTTGTGAAAGTAATAAAAAGACATACTTTTTTCTTAAATGAATTTTAACTTATAGATTTGCTGATAGAATTGTGTCTCGTAATATTGAATTGTGAATAATATAGTTATCTGTCTATAATGGTGATTGTACATTCGTTTTTTTTTTCACAAGACCCATTGACCCACATTCAAAAACAACCAGGTTCGTTTTTAATCATTTTTAATATTAAATATATCAGACTGCTACTGGTCTATATGACTAAATACAAATATAAGAATAAAAATAAAAAGGCAAAGAAAATTGCTAAAAAAATTTAAAAAAAGAAGAACGCTACTTCATCTTTTGGTTTTTCTTTATATGTAGACGTGGCACTTTTATTTTTAAAAATTTTTTTGTAGCAATTTTCTTTGTCTTTCCTTCCTTATTCTTAAATTTGTATTTAGTAATATATACCAGTAGCATGATATATTTAATATTAAGAATGATTAAAACAAACCTAGTCTTAAAAAAAAACAACGAATGTACAACCACTATTAGGTTGACCACCAGTTAAATATAAATATGTGAATATACTATAAGCAGAAAAAATTATATTGGTTGTTGATTAATCAAATCTAAAGATTTTGCACTTTGTTAATCATATAATATATGCCAGAGTTGGGCAACCTGCGGCTCGCGAGCCACCTGCGGCTCTTTGAAGGATTATTTGTGGCTCTCGATAAATGTACCCGAGTTCTCTTTTCATTTTTGTGTTATTATATTTTAAAAAATTATTACAACTGATGGCGCTCCGGCAATGCTGGGTAAAAAAACGATCTTTTTGGGCTTTTAAGAGATGATTCTCAAATTCCACAATTATTATCGATTCACTGCATAATTCACCGAGATCATCTCGTTACAAAATGATTAAAATATCCTGATGTTTTGAAAACAGTGTAACACATTGTAAATTACATTCTCACCAAAGCAAAAAATCATCGACAATTCAGAAATATCCTTGAAAAATTGAAGGATGAAGAAGTTCCAAATGACTTTTTTTCATACCTTTTAAATAAGTATTTAATTGCGTCTCGCGAAATATTTCAAATTTTGAAAAATGGCTCGGACGATAAAGAAGCTTGGCCACCCCTGATATATGTTTATAAATTTTATTAATGTACTATAGATTAAAACAAAAATATTTTTAATTGATATTTTTAACTCTTTTACATTAATATTAATTAAAGAAGTTCTATTATTTGATTTCGTTTTGTTATTTATTGAAAACTAATCAAGGATTTTTTTTTCTTTTAAAAATTGCTTTTAATTTTATTTGCAAATGTGATATCAAAAATCAGTTTAACACTAGATTGCCCAAGGCAGTCATTTTGACTGTTTTTTAATTTCAATTAGAAAAACAATTATGAAATATAATGACACAATTTCTTAGAATTTGGTGACTTTTTCTATAACATATAAATGGGTTTATGAATAATTGTAGTTACTTTCACAGTCCTTTATTATATAATATTAAAAATTAATTTTAAACAAATTTCTTTACATATTTGTTATTTTTTCACAATGCAATCATTTTGACTGTTTTTGGGCAATATATGTATACAAGAAATCTCGGGCAATCTAGTGTTAAATTAAATTAATTTTAAGTTGTAGAATTTCCAATTTAACTTAATTCTCTAAAATAATATAAATTTTCTAATAATAGAGATTTCTGTTCAATAAAATTTGCACTCTTTTAGCTCTTTATTGAGAAATCTAAACTTCCAAGATATTAGTGGCTAAAATTTTAATATTTTAAAATCTGCGTTTACAATCAGTTTTTATAAATTAATGGAGACTTGCTATCATTTTATTATTTTTTTCCAAACTCCTAATTAGTATAAAAGGTTTTACAGTATTAGTTAAAACATGCTGGTAAAAAATAACTATTCTTTATATAATTCCCGGATAAAATTTTACTTAGTAACTTAATTAAGTTGCTAAGTAGTATTTTATCCAAATTTAAAACTCGATTATTTCCTTAGTCTTTTAATTTCATTAACAAATTAATTAACTCCGACTGGTGGGAAGTATTTTAAAATTCATTCACCTTTCCTTGCTTTTACTTTTGAGTAGATAATAAAAATCAATTTTTTGTAAGAGTAATTACTCTGTTACTTTATTCAAACTTGTTTCAATTTTTTTATTTTGCGTAGAAAGTTTTTTTTATAATTTGCAAGAACTTACGTTAAAGAATTATTAAACAGAATTATATCGAAAGGAAAATTATTGATATTTTCTCAATTACCTGACTTACATAGCAAAATTATATCCCCTAAAGTAACTATCGTACATATTCAACGATAAAAAATAGAAAAAAGAAATCCCATGAGAGCATCACATGAGTGCTTTGAACACCTATTAAATTATACACATTTTTTAAAAAATTTTGATTTTTTTGATGCGTCGTCAGAATTATGATTTTTACATTCCTTTAAAGGTTTAAAGTAAGCTTTGTTTTAGAGCGCCACTGTAAGACTAGAGCTTTATTCAGGGGGGAATTGAGCTCCCCCCGAAATTCTTGAATTTACTATACTGCATTTAAGCATTAAAATAAAAGTCCTTTGTAAAATGTAATTTTTTTTTTGTAAATTGCATATTCAATAAAAATTTAATGGTTTAAGCGTCTATCTAAACTTTTAGTTTTCAATATTTTGACTAACAAATTTTTATAGATTTATTGAATGTATTACACAAGATTGTGCTTCGACTTATACATAATTGTTTGTGGGCTATCCAGTTTAATTCCTGCTGAAACTAAATCTTGGCTACTTACCTGGGTAGAGTACTGTTCTCTGGCAGCAATCGGATTTGCTAACATCCGTTACATTGAGAGTTATCCGTTTTATAAATATTTATAGATTTATTGAATGTATTACACAAGATTGTGCTTTGACTTATACATAATTGTTTGTGCGTTGTCCAGTTTAATTCCTGCCGAAACTAAATTTTGACTACGGACCTGAGCAGAGTACTGTCCTCTCGCAGCAATCGGATTTGCTAACATCCGTTACATTGAGAGTTATTCATTTTATATATATTTATAGATTTATTGAACGTATTACACAAGATTGTGCTTCGACTTATACATAATTGTTTGTACGTTGTCCAGTTTAATTCCTGCCGAAACTAAATCTTGGCTACGGATCTGGGTAGAGTACTGTCCTCTCGCAGCAATCGGATTTGCTAACATCCGTTACATTGAGAGTTATTCATTTTATATATATTTATAGATTTATTGAACGTATTATACAAGATTGTGCTTCGACTTATACATAAATGTTTCTGTGTTGTCCAGTTTAATTTTTGTCGAAACTAAATCTTGGCTACGGACCTGGGCAGAGTACTGTCCTCTGGCAGCAATCGGATTTGCTAACATCCGTTACATTGAGAGTTATTCATTTTATAAATATTTATAGATTTTTTGAATGTATTACACAAGATTGTGCTTCGACTTATACATAATTGTTTGTGGGCTATCCAGTTTAATTCCTGCTGAAACTAAATCTTGGCTACTTACCTGGGTAGAGTACTGTTCTCTGGCAGCAATCGGATTTGCTAACATCCGTTACATTGAGAGTTATCCGTTTTATAAATATTTATAGATTTATTGAATGTATTACACAAGATTGTGCTTTGACTTATACATAATTGTTTGTGCGTTGTCCAGTTTAATTCCTGCCGAAACTAAATCTTGATTATGGACCTGGGCAGAGTACTGTCCTCTCGCAGCAATCGGATTTGCTAACATCCGTTACATTGAGAGTTATTCATTTTATAAATATTTATAGATTTATTGCTTGTATTACACAAGACTGTGCTTCGACTTATACATAAATGTATGTGCGTTGTCCAGTTTAATTCCGACCGAAACTAAATCTTGATTATGGACCTGGGCAGAGTAGTGCCCTCTTGCAGCAATCGGATTTGCTAACATCCGTTACATTGAGAGTCATTCATTTTATAAATATTTATAGATTTATTGCATGTATTTTCGACTTATACATAATTGTTTGTGTGTTGTCCGGTTTCATTCCTGCATAAACTAAATCTTGGCTACGGCTGGGTAGACTACTGCCTTCTTGCAGCAATCGGCTTTGTAACCATCCAATACCTTGAGAGTTATTCGTTTTATAAATACTTCTTTATAAGCCGAAATTCTTCATTATTACAATGCTTCCTTTACTTCATACGGGAAAGCAATAAACTAATAAAAATTCAATATAATTTTCCGCAAATAGTTTTATTTTAATTTGACGTTTACTGATCTTTCATTGGACATTTAAAATATGCTTAGATTAACCGTAACATTTTATTAATTATTAAAATTTTATTATTTTTTTTTTTGAAAAAGGGAAAAATGTTTTACATTTTACTCTTAGTTTAAAAGTATCTAGTTTTACTTTACATATTTACTCAAATATATTATAGTTTTGTAACGCAAATATATTACAGTTTCGTTCAAATGTAATTACTCTATCTGAATATTGATGAATTTTGTAGAATTGTATTTATCTTTATGTTTGGCTAACAGATGAGAAATAAATATAAAATTTCTACAATAAACAGATCAAAAAATATTCAAAAGCTAAATAATCGTAATATCATCTTAAAAATATTATATTTCTGAGTATTATTGGTATTTTATGATATTGAATAATCTTTACCGGTAAAAAATCTACAGTATTTCTACACTTCAAATAACGACAGTTACAAACGAGAAGACGTAAAAATTAAACATAAAAATTCTGACAGGCTCCACATTTTGTTGTTGTGCTAAATTATAAAGGACCTGACGACAAATTAATTTTTTATACGTAATTCTTCATGAATAATTTTATCTATATCTGCAGATCTAAAGTTAACTGTATATTATTTTATATCATTTATATCAAAGATCATTGTATATCAAAGATTGTATATCATTTGGTAATTGCATGGATTGTCATCGATTAACATTTTTCGTATGACCAATACAATTTCTGGGACAACAGATGACAAAATTTTTTTTGTATGTTTTTGAATTAGATAGTGCTTTGACGTCTACCATATTCTCTGACCCATCTGTATACAGAAGCATATGATACAATACGTGTATAGGGTAGAACTCTTTTCAAAATATTAATTGTAGACGTTGAAAGAGTTCCTTTTGATCTAACCCCACTTTATTATTATAAAAATTCATAGCTCGTTAAAGCTCCTGCGTCACCTCTACTGTTCTTCCTTTCAAAACTTATTCTATGACAGCCAAATTACAATTGTTGCCACAAATTATCGTCTGCAATCATAAAAAATTTCAAATTTGCATTTTCAATAAATTACTTAGCCTTCTATCTTCTACTGTCTCAAAAAATTTCAAAAATAGCCTAAATATGAATAAGTAGAACATAGCTGAACGTTACAAAAGTAGAAAACTCTATTTGCTCTTGATACCTTATGCGAATTAGATCATAGAAAAATTCTAGTCAAATTTTTGATTGTATAAAGCTGTAAAAGTTAGGCGATCCCGAGTTTAAACTGCTTCATTTCGTATAATTTATTTCCTTGGTCATCTATCTCAATAAAGACAACTCTCAAATTCACAAGAAAATATTCTTAAATTGCCCTACTTAGAATCGAACCCTGTCTTAGACTTCTCATTTGTTCATCACTGTCTTGAAGCAATTATCTTTGACCGTAAAGACAAAGAGAAATCTCATTCAGATTTTTATTAACAAGAATTATTGATGTCAAATGCATAAGTACCAAAAAGAGCCGAAAAATCCATAAATGAAGAATGAACCTAGGCTTTATTAAGAGAGTAATGTCTCGCTATCTAAAGTCAATTTGTAAAATAATCTAAAGATATTTAATGATGAAATGCCAAGATGTGACGCCCACACAATTAACTATCATTATATTTATATGTTCAGGATCATTATTTTAATTAAGAACTGGAGAATTATGTAGCCACGATTAATCCTTGGTTAATGAACTGTACATTAGCAGTAGTTATCTATATGATGTATAGTCAAGGTATCTTTTATTATACATTAATAATCTAAATGTATATAAACAAAAGCTTTAAATTTATGCACTATTACAGGTTTTTATCCATTAATAGTGTGTAAATTTTATATACTAAAATCAATGTATATTAAATTTCATGTTTTTATTTGTTTTTAAAGTAAATTCTTTAATGTTTTATCAAATTTTAATTATTAATTAATGAACTGTCCATTAGTAATAGCAGTATTTATCGATATAATGTATAATCAAGATATCTTTGGATATTATACATTAATATTTTGAATGTATATAAACAAAAGCTTCAAATTTATGCACTATTACAGGTTTTTATACAGTAATACTGTGTAAATTTTATATACTAAAATCAATGTATATTAAATTTTATGTTTTTATTTGTTTTTAAAGTAAATTCTTTAATGTTTTATCAAATTTTAATTATTAATTAATAAACTGTTCATTAGTGATGGCAGTATATATCGATATAATGTTTAACCAAAATATCTTTGGATATTATATTTCATTTTTCATTAATATTTCATTTATAATCATTAATAATCATTTCATATTTCATTGATATTCTAAATGTGTATAAACAAAAGCTTCAACTTTATGCACTGCAACAGGTTTTCATCCTGTAACAGTCTATAAATTTTATTAATTGTATTCAACGTATTTTGAATTTTATGTTTCTATTTATGTTTTTAAAGTAAATATTTTAATGTTATATCAAATTGTAGGGACAAGCTAAATTTTTAATAATATACTTTCAAAATAAACATGAAATTTTATAGTGCTTTTCTTTTAGATAAGATAAATATTACAACTCTGATTTTAAGTATGCTCTTCTTTTAAACAGTTATAGACACAACAGCCCCTAGGTTGCCAAGTTCTACTATGCTAATCTCTGTTTCCAAGACCAAGGGTTCTGAGGTGTTAAGCATATGTACCGGTTAGGTGGTCAGCTTTACACGCAACATCTAGTGTTTAGTTCCCAAACATACTTTGTCCTAGGTTTGTCAACCCACTGAAGGGGTGAAAGACTGTGTCAACCTCGTCCATGCCGTAGATCGAACCTTGTACCAGTGTCGTGGTAGCACCTCTAGGCTTCCATCGATGGAAATCCTAATGCTAAAATAACAGGTTATGAATTCTTAAGTAGTAGAAGGTTACGGAAAAAGCGAGCTCTTTCTAAGCAAGTCTAAAAAAAAATGCAAAACATCAGCTATTCTCGTTGTTCTATATCACTGAATAACTTGCATTGGTTACTTTTTAATCTAACTCTATTCTCCATAAAGGCATTTACATTTTAAAAATGACCTCTATGGTTCAGAAAAACAAAACTTTTTCCACATTCTAAGCAAAGTATCATTCTCAACTTTATCGCGTGTCATCAGGAATAATCAGATTCTCTTTTCCTTATACCTCGGTACCTGAATTCCGAAACAATAAATATCTGAATAACAATAAAAGGTCTATATCACTGAATAACTTGCATTGGTTATTTTTTAATCTAACTACATTTTCCATAAAGGCATTTACATTTTAAAAATGTCCTCTATGGTTCTAAAAACAAAACTTTTTTTCACATTCTAAGCAAAATATGATTCTCAACTTTATCGCGTGTCATCATGAATAATCAGATTCTCTTTTCATCATCTGGTACCTGAATTCCGAAACAATAAATATCTGGATAACAATAAAAGGTCTATATCACTGAATAACTTGCATTGGTTATTTTTTAATCTAACTACATTTTCCATAAAGGCATTTACATTTTAAAAATGTCCTCTATGGTTTAGAAATACAAAACTTTTTTCCACATTCTAAGCAAAATATCATTCTCAACTTTATCGCGTGTCATCATGAATAATCAGATTCTCTTTTCATTACCTTGGTACCTGAATTCCGAAACCATTAATACCTAAATAACAATAAAAGGTCTATATCACTGAATAACTTGCATTGGTTATATTTTAATCTAACTGCATTTTCCATAAAGGCATTTACATTTTAAAAAATGTCCTCTATGGTTTAGAAATACAAAACTTTTTTTCACATTCTAAGCAAAATATCATTCTCAACTTTATCGCGTGTCATCATGAATAATCAGATTCTCTTTTCATTACCTCGGTACCTGAATTCCGAAACTATAAATATCTAGATAACAATAAAAGGTCTATATCACTGAATAACTTGCATTGGTTATTTTTTAATCTAACTGCATTTTCCATAAAGGCATTTACATTTTAAAAATGTCCTCTATGGTTTAGAAATACAAAACTTTTTTCCACATTCTAAGCAAAATATCATTCTCAACTTTATCGCGTGTCATCATGAATAATCAGATTCTCTTTTCATTACCTTGGTAAGTGAATTCCGAAACAATAAATATCTGAATAACAATAAAAGGTCTATATCACTGAATGACTTGCATTGGTTATTTTTTAATCTAACTGCATTTTCCACAAAGGCATTTACATTTTCAGAAGTGTCCTCTATGGTTTAGAAATACAAAACTTTTTTCCACATTCTAAGCAAAATATCATTCTCAACTTTATCGCGTGTCATCATGAATAATCAGATTCTCTTTTCATTACCTCGGTACCTGAATTCCGAAACAATAAATATCTGGATAACAATGAAAGGTTTTATCAAAATCCATTTTCCTCATTGGAAATTCTCCCTGATCTCGTTTGAAAGATAAAACGCCATTATATCCATTCCTGAAAGAAAAGCGTTTGCTTAAGATTTCTGAAAAGGAGACCATTTGTTATTTTTCTCAGCAATCCTCAGTTTTGTCGGAGCTCTTTATCATATTATTATGTTGTCAAGTATTACATGACAACGAAATTTCTTACGTTCTAAGAAGCTTTTCCACGGGGGAGGAATTGATTGTTTTAAAGGATATAAATATCTGGACTTGATATTTCAACCTTTGTATTAAATCTGATTGGATTTTATTTTTTTCCTCCAAAACGTCGAAAGTTTAAGGTAACTTCATTTGTTTTTGAGACATTAATTTATATTTTATGTGTTTCCAGAAAGTGATAAAGAAATTTTTTAATTTTGTTTTGAATAGTTAGAATTCGTAATTCAACCTCCAAATAAAAAGTTTTTAATTTTTAGTCATATCTTTAAGGGACATTTTCAAATTTTGTTTTATTTATTAAATGCATCTTATTAATTTATTTAAAGTTGTAACCGTTTTTAAACACTAACACTGAGTAGCTCTCGACTTATTTTGAAGCGTAATTATAAATAGATATACTAGTACATAATCAGAAACATTTGATTTTACAATCTTTATTACTTGATATATGCTCTTTTAGAATAGTGGCATATTCTAAAAAAGCATAGAAGAGTTACAAAATAAACACTTATACATTCAAACCTTTAAGCCCGGTGGCGTTGTGATAGTTCTTCGCCCTCCACTACGCAGATCCGAATTTCGATCCCCGGAGTGGGCAAGGTTAACTCAGCCTTTCATCCCTTCAGTGGGTAGATGAACTGAGGACCTAGCGTGCTTGGGAACTAAACACTGGGAATTCCGCGTAAGATTGACCACCTAACCGGAACATATGCTTCGCACCCCAAGCCCCTTGATCTGGAAGCGGAGAGAGTCCCTGGCCACTTGGGGCTGTTGCACAAAGGAGTTTAGTTTAGTTTTACATTCAAATCTAGAAACAGCAATTAAATTTACATTATAGTCCCAGACTTAGCTCTAGACATCCTATGGATATTCTATCCTAACACCTCTTGGAGAATGAGTAACGACAGTTTTTACAAATCGCCACTAGATGGCGAAAAATATTTCTGTTTCATAGTATGTTTTTAAAATGCTAAATTGCTATTAATTTTTTAATTAAAAATGGAAAACATATCTCTTCATTCAATTCTGGATCATTGTGAGCTTTTGGGAAAAGAATTGGCAAACTGTTTGGCGAATAGTGGTTCTGCTTCATTGCAGTGATGCAGTAGACGTGAAGAGAAATTGCTTTAAATTCTCTTCATGTCTTGGCGTATTTTCAAATATTTTTTTTATTATAAAAAGTATCCTTCCCTTATGCCTATTACAAGACACTACCAATCAACATATTTTGAATTATAATTTAACATCAGAATTTACAATTCAGTTGTTAGATTTTGATAAATAGATACGTATTAGTTTGAATTTTAAAATTAATTAAATTCAGCAGTGGATTATTTATATTTACTTTTCTATTAAATGTTAACGGTCAACGGATTAATTCCCAGGAATGACCCTTCTCCACGACTTCACGAATTTTTCCAATTTCCTCTTTACACCCTCCTATGTCACTATAAGTCACATCCGGTCTATCTTCTACCTGCATCAGTGTCACACTTGCGTCTATTTTCCTAGGCAAAGGTTGCAATACTTGGAATTTAACTCTGTCTACCCCAACACGCATGCCATCTTGAATTAATGAAGCATCAAGTTTTTTTTCTTTGTTTACAACAAATTTTTCCATTTGCTGAGATTTCCTCTTGAACAAATAAGCTAAAGAAAATAATTAGTGATAAAATAAAGATATTTAGCTGTAGCTTTTGTGTGATACAGACTAGAGTACTTTTCTGAACACTCGTCTTCCAGAGTATTTGTCAATGTTTGTGGGCGTTGCCTGCTTTCGTATACTTATTATTGGACATGACCTACCTGCACAACCTGCAAAAACATCTAATTCTTTATTTTATTGTATTGCAAACCCTCCTATTTGTCCTTTTGTGTGCTGCTGAACTGACGAGTTATGAGACGTGGCAAGTACACCAGTTGTTCCTTACCTTCTACCATTTTGCCGAGTGTAAGTCTTTAATGAACAGTACCATATTTTAGATTCAAATACATTTTATTCTTATAGAAACATAGAAGTATTTTTGTAAGTTAAAAAAGACCGTTATGAAGCGTGGCAAGTACACCAGATGTTCCTTACCTTCTACCATTTTCCCGATTAAGTCTTTTAATGAACAGTACCATATTTTAGATTCAAATACATTTTATTCTTATAGAAACATAGAAGTACTTTTGTAAATTGAAAAAGACCGTTATGAAGCGTGGCAAGTACACCAGTTGTTCCTTACCTTCTACCATTTTGCCGAGTGTAAGTCTTTTAATGAACAGTACCATATTTTAGATTCAAATACATTTTATTCTTATAGAAACATAGAAGTGTTTTTGTAAATTGAAAAAGACCGTTATGAAGCTAGGCAAGTACAAAAATGTTCTTATCTTCTACATTTTGCCAAGTGTAAGTCTTTTAATGAACAGTACCATATTTTATATTCAAATACATTTTATTCTATAGAATCATAGAAGTACTTTTGTAAATTGAAAAAGACCGTTATGAGACGTGGCAAGTACACCAGTTGTTCCTTACCTTCTACCATTTTGCCGAGTGTAAGTCTTTTAATGAACAGTACCATATTTTAGATTCAAATACATTTTATTCTTATAGAAACATAGAAGTGTTTTTGTAAATTGAAAAAGACCGTTATGAAGCTAGGCAAGTACACCAGTTGTTCATTACCTTCTAGCATTTTCCCGATTAAGTCTTTTAGTGAACACCGTTGGTGTATTTTAGATTTAAATACATTTTATTCATATGGACAGAAACGTAGACGTACGTTTATAAATTGAAAAAAAAAGAACAATTATGAAACGTAGCAAACATACCAGTTATTCATTACCTCACACCATTATGTCAAGTGTAACAGCTAGTTTTCCCTGCGAAAGTTCATTAAATTAACCTTACACCAGTTTCGTATTTCAGTGGAGAGAAATATGTCCTGTGCATTTGTTCATAAAATTGTTCCTCCGCTTCATGAATTGCGAAAGCCTTTGTCGCACCATTTAAAACAGACAGCGGCAATTAAAAAGATCGCATCAACCCCCGCAAAATCCCGATTTTTTTTATTCTGTTTCTCCGGGAAGCATTCTTGTGTGTTCGGGAAGCATTCTCAAGGAAGCGGTTTTGCGTCACGACGAAAGAGGTTAACCCAGGAAGCGGCCATTAGTCGCACTTTATTCCGTCCAATTATGCATTTGATGCACTCGCGTCAGTTTATATTCCTAAGTGATTTTTTTATTGTTGTAATTCTTTGACTTCCTGAAATTTTCAGCCATTTATTTTGGTTTTTAAGCATGTTCTTTTCATCGCTCTTGTGTTTTATAACCTTCCGTTACACTCTAACAGCAGAGATATTTTGCCTCTCTTTACAAGTACTATATTCAGCCATAGTTTATTGGTTATAGTTACTAGCGGAGACAACAATTTATTGAATCGTTGCTTAAGTTATATCATGATTACAACATAATCTTAAAAATAAAACCCGAGTTCTTTTAGAGAAAGCTTAAGCTAATAGCAGAAGTTTGGTTTGAAGTGCTACAGTCTACTTTTTGCAACACGAGGGCTAATGAGACCGGCATCTACAGCTTAAAGCCGATTCCGAAAGGCTACGGACATCCATGCCACAGTAAGATTCGAACTCACGAACTCCGGCACCAAAGGTCAGCACCCTAACGAATCAGCCATCGTTCGGCCATAAAAGCCGAGAGTGCAATACTATAAGCATACTTAAAATGTAAATCATAACATATATCCTTTTGATAATACTCTGATCCCATATAAATTTATTTTAAACTCAACGTAGGGTTTTATTCTTTAAAGATCTTTAGACTAGTTGCTCCAGCTTGTCAAAGAAACTAAAATTAAGTTTAAAATTGAAACTCTAGAAATAAGTCAGCCTAAAGAATTCAAAATTCTCCCACATTAAAAATTCAATGCTGAAAAAAGTATTGAATATAATATAGCCATTTTATTTCTCACTATGCACATATTTGGATAGAAAAACACACTAACCGGAGTTCGCTACAGGGATTTTGTGGTTTTTAAGGTACTTATAATAATCTCTTTTTACGCATACAGGAAATATCTGTTACACTCTATAACTATATATACACATAACATTTATTCTAAACTCTAATAGCTAAAACATTTTCACAAAAGTTTATATATCTACTGAACACATAATACAAAGTTTTCAATAGCTACATAAATTGTTTCAAAACATCACTGATGTATTCTGAATATTGTTTTAAGTTACTACTTCAGATACTGAGATCGTGCTCGTGGATGAGGGCTTGTTGGATAGAGGATGTGGTCCAGAATAGTAGCAGTTTAACTATATATACACATAACATCTATTCTTAAAACTAATAGCTAAAACATTTTCACAAAAGTTTATATATCTATCTAACACATAATACAAAATTTTCAATAGCTACATAAATTGTTTCAAAACATCACTGATGTATTCTGAATATTGTTTTAAGTTACTACTTCAGATACTGACATCGTGCTCGTGGATGTAGACTTGTCGGATAGAGGATTTGACCCAGAGAAGTAGCAGTTTAACTATATATACACATAACATTTATTATTAAAGTTAATAGCTAAAACATTTTCAATAATTTTATATATCTATATAACACATAATACAAAGTTTTCAATAGCTTAATAGTTTCAAAACATCACTGATGTATTCTGAATATTGTTGGAAGTTACTACTTCAGATACTGAGATCGTGCTCGTGGATGAAGACTTGTTGGATATAGGATGTGGTTCAGGATAGTAGCAGTTTAACTATATATACACATAACATTTATTCTTAAAGTTAATAGCTAAAACATTTTCACAAAAGTTTATATATCTATCTAACACATAATACAAAGTTTTCAATAGCTAAATAAATTGTTTCAAAATATCACTGATGTATTCTTATATTGTTTGAAATTACTACTTCAGATACTGAGATCGTGCTCGTGTATGCAGGCTTGTTGGATAGAGGATGTGGTCCAGAGCAGTAGCAGTTTAACTATATATACACATAACATTTATTATTAAAGCTAATAGCTAAAACATTTTCACAAAAGTTTATATATCTATTTAACACATAACACAAAGTTTTCAATAGCTAACTATGTTTCAAAACATCACTGATGTATTCTGAATATTGTTGGAAGTTACTACTTCAGATACTGAGATAGTGCTCGTGGATGAAGACTTGTTGGATATAGGATGTGGTCCAGGATAGTAGCAGTTTAACTATATATACACATAACATTTATTTTTAAAGCTAATAGCTAAAAATTTAGTTTAAAATTGAAATTTCACTTATACCTTTTCTCACCAATCGTGACTGCTGGATGATCGACAATATATGTAGAGATAAAATCTAAAATGAATTTCTAAATATTTTTGTTTTTAATCATGAATTAACTTTAGGTAATCTCAAATAAACCCACAGAGAACGTGTAACGCATCTCGCAAAAAATATCAAAATGTCTATCTTTGACCTTTGATACCTTAAACATGTCACATTACTGATAAACACTAAATCTAAACCACTCTTAAACATCAGAAAACTAACTGGACGTCTGATTTCGTGTTTTAAAACCTGTCTGTGATAATGGATATAATACAGAATAATTTCATCAGTGCTGATAACAGGAAATATTGTTTGATAGTATGTAAAATTAAAGTACTATGGCTTGTCACAAATGGAAGGTAACAAAGATCCAAGCAATCTAAGATTCGTATGACATAAGTTTGGTTTTGACTCAATTTGACAACAATTTTGCTACTTGAAAGCTGATTAGACCTAGAGCCTGCTCCTTAAAGCCTATTCCGAATCACTACAAACATCCAGGTGAAGAGTAGATTTCAAACCCATGGATTTCGGAACAAAAACCAGTGCCCATTCATCCCATTATTTACCTACTAGCATACAGCACGTCATATGACGTGTTCAGTAAAATTTTAGTTTTCCAGAATTGTAAAGTACCCTATGAAGCAGGTAAAAAAACGGTTTGTTTTTTGGCTGAGAATTATCCTGCAACAAAAAAAAAAAAAAAAAAAAAAAAAAAAAAAAAATTGTCTGATTAAATTTAAAATGACCACGTATGTACCTAATCTGTTATTTAAACCAAATAGAAAAGAAAATTATTTGCGTAATATCTAAGTTCACTGATACAACGTATGAAAATAATGCAGACAATGTTTAAATAATTTAAATTAAGAATTGATTAAATGGGATAGTTAAAAGAATGACTTCATAATACTAGAAAAAAATGTTATTTTTACTTATTTATTATGTGATAAATTGGTAAATTAAATCACCTGCATTTAACCAAGGAAAATAGGGCTTAAAATAAGGATATTAAACTTTCGAAAGGGGTGGGGAAGGTTTTATTTAAAATGTTTTAAAGACGACAGTATTTTTGCTGTGACATGAAGCATATTTATGCCAATTTGTTTTAGAATAGGATGGATAGTTTAGGAGAAGATAAACTTTACTCGCTTTGAATTTTGCTAACTCTAATTCCCCAAGAATCCAATATGCATGCCTCTATCCATTCCAGGTTCAACTGCTACCGACAGATAGCTTAGGCTCTTATTATATAGAGGATTCATCTTGTACTTTGACCATCAGATGTTCTCGAGGCATTTCAGGTATTTTCAAAAAGAAAATGTTCTTCATTTTTAGTCTTTAATATCAGCAAATGGATAATATTATCCACGTTTAGTCTTAAATATCAGATTCCTAAATTTAAAAATAATTAAATATATTATTCCTTACAACTTAGGCTATTATTATATAGGGGATTCATCTTGTACTTTGACCATCAGATGTCCTCAAGGCATTTCAGGTATTTTCAAAAAGAAAAAGTTCTTCATTTTTAGTCTTAATCATCAGCAAATGGATAATATTATCCATGTTTAGTCTTAAATATCAAATTCCTAAATTTAAAAATAATTAAAGATATTATTCCTTATAACTTAGGCTATAATTATATAGGGGATTCATCTTGTACTTTGACCATCAGATGTCCTCAAGGCATTTCAGGTATTTTCGAAAAGAAAATGTTCTTCATTTTTAGTCTTAAATATCAGCAAATAGATAATATAATCCATGTTTAGTCTTAAATATCAGATTCCTATATTTAAAAATAATTAAAGATATTATTCCTTATAACTTAGGCTTTAATTATATAGGGGATTCATCTTGTACTTTGACCATCAGATGTCCTCAAGGCATTTCAGGTATTTTCGAAAAGAAAATGTTCTTCATTTTTAGTCTTAAATATCAGCAAATAGATAATATAATCCATGTTTAGTCTTAAATATCAGATTCCTATATTTAAAAATAATTAAAGATATTATTCTTTTTACAACAGAAATTAATAATTTATCTTGTACTTTGACCATCAGATGTCCTCAAGGTATTTCAGGTATAAAAGAAAATGTTCTTCATGTTTAATCTTAAATATCAACAAATGGATAATATTATTCATGTTTAGTCTTAAATATCGGATTCCTATATTTAAAAATAATTAAAGATATTTTCTATAACTTAGGCTATATTTTTACACTGTACTTTGACCATCAATGTTTCGAGGTATTTCATATTAAAAAGAAAATTTCTTCATTTTTAGTCTTAAAATATTGCAAATGGATAATATTATCCTGTTAGTCTTAAATATCAGATTCCTATATTTAAAAATAATTAGATTATTCCTTTAACTAGGCTATTATTAATAGGGGATTTCTGTACTTTGACTGCAGATGTCCTCAGGCATTTTATTATTTTAAAAAGAAAAATGTTTCTTCATTTTTAGTCTTAAATTAACAAATGGATTTATCCATGTTTAGTCTTAAATATCAGATTCCTATATTTAAAAATAATTAAAGATATTATTCCTTATAACTTAGGCTATAATTATATAGGGGATTGTCTTTTACTTAATAGATGTCCTCAACATTTCATTATTTCAAAAAAAAATGTTCTTCATTTTTTATCTTAAATATCAGCAAAAAGATAATGTAATCCATGTTTATCTTAAATATCAGATTCCTATATTTAAAAATAATTAAAGATATTATTCTTTTTACAACAGAAAATTAAAAATAAAATTCAGTATTTACACTTTCAATCCGAGTCTACTAATAAATAAAAGCAGCAAATTAAAAGACAATCCAAATTTAAGGTTTGAATTAGTATCAGAAAGCTATACAATTCATTTCTTCTTCGACTTCAACTCATTGCTGTACATTTTTTTTTACATACCATTAAACTTTACCAAGGTATTTCTATACCATTTATTTTTTTCGGCAATGGAAAACGTTGCTAAGGCTTTGAATTAATCATTATTTTTTCTTTTTAATTATTCTAATTGCTGTAAAATTTTACTTTACCTATTAAAATGTTATAAATTAGTTACTTGCTTTTAATTCTTTTTTAAATTCAATATAATATTTTTCTTACTCATTAAGGTAGTCTACAAAGGAAAATTTTTTCTTTAAACGTAGAAACTAGTTCATGTTTTTATATTTTTATATTTATTTTTTATATTATCATAGAGAATTGAACTTAAAATTATTCCTGGAGAAGTTTTTATAAAATTTCTAATAAATGAAGAAAATTTAGTAAAAGAAATCGGGTTTTTTCAAAAAGTCTAATTTTTTAATAAATTTTTAATAAATTAATGGTTTTATTTTTCCCCGTTTTTATTTTTTCCCAAATCATAATACCATATACATTTAGACGTATGTTGCATTTATTAATAAACATAATATTTCAACAGATAATTCAATCATTCAGGATTAAGAAAAGGTATTTAATATCCTATTGTAATGCCACTTTTTATGTTTATTTAATGTTTAACACATTGACGGACAGTATGAACAAGTGAAGTTCGAAAATTAACACTCTATGTTTCTATAATTTTTAGAATACTAGAAGTATAGTTTTACTCTTTCTGCTTAAGGTATCCGTCTACGTTCTGAGAACTTTTTTCTTTAAACGTAGAAACTATATCATGCTTTTATATTTTTATATTTATTTTTTATATTATCATAGAGAATTGAACTTAAAAAATTTATTCCTGGAGAAGTTTTTATAAAATTTCTAATAAATGAAGAAAATTTAGTAAAAAAATCGGGTTTTTTCAAAAGGTCTAATTTTTTAATAAATTAAATTATTTCAATATTTGTGATGCAACACATTTCTTATGCACTAGACTAGTGAATCACCTAAAATCTTTGCTTAATTTACATTTGGTAAAAACTTTTGGTACTTCAAAATCATACACATTGAATTTTTAAAGAATTTTCATTATCTTTATACCTAACTATGAGTGTAACATCAATGAAAATTATCCAAATTTAAAGCTTTTAGGTCATTCACTAGTAAATACTATCAAAATCATTCATAACAATTTTCAACAAAATATTTTAAGAAATTTTTGAGAAATCACATTTTAAGTTTCAACATTTTATTAAAAACAGAGTTCCGAGAAAAGCGCATTTGAAGCTTATGAAAGCAACTTAAACTATTAAAAAATTAAAATACATGTCTAAAATTCCCTACACTTTCTTGCTTCAAAACTTTCTAATTGCCAAGTTACTAATTATTAAAAATATTAGAAAAATGTTTAAACTAATCTTTATAAAAATGTAAAAAGTATTGTCGAAAAAATGCTCTTTAAAAGGCTTTAAATTCACAACTTCCGGTTTCGAAGTCACTACTTCCATTTTGTTTTGACAGCTTTCACTGATGTTTAAACAGCCGTAACTTTTCTTTGAAATGTCGTAGAGACAAAGCAAAAACAGATTTAGAAGCCTAAAAGTTGAAATTTTACAATAGAGAAATAAAAAAAAAGTTATGATTTTTGGCAAAAAATGACGTTTTTAACATAGACGGATACCTTAAATGACATCTAACCGTTACTGTATGACTATTCGTTTTACTGTGACATTTCAACCCACAATGCTATATAATAATAATTATTTTGTGTAGCCCGTCTCCAAGATACTCTAGCGTAGTTGCTGTAATCTATTTTTATTAAATGAAGGTCAAATCGTAGGAATGGCGTGTTTTTTATTTCTTAAATTCCTACTATTTTACTTGATTTTATTGGAAATGTTGCTGATTTAATGTAGACATATATACAATTAGTTATTTAGGTGGATAAATTAAAGCGGATTCACTTTGTTTATGTCAATCTAAGAAATAAAAAATGTCTATCGATTAACGGATCTAATGTAAAGTATTATTTAGTTTGGATTGGTTTGGAGTGCTACGGTCTACTGTTTTGCACATGAGGGCTAATGAGACCGGGACCTACAGCTTAAAGACGATTCCGAACGGCAACGAGCATCCATGCCGTAGTGAGATTCGAACCTACGAACTCTGGTACCGACGATCAGCGCACTAACTAATCGCCCAGCGTTCGGCTAAAGTGTTCTTTAATTGATGTAATTCCAAGATAAAATATAATTTTTTTATTAAGTGGATTTTAGTTTGGAGGGTTAAGGTTAACATTTTGATACAAGAGGGATAACGACATGGAGACATACAGCTTAAACTCGATTCCGAACAGCTACGAACATCCACGTCGTAACTAGGGCGTGGCAAAGGTGGCATCTGTCACGGACGCATCAGTCTTAAGGGTGCCGCATCAAGAAGAAAATGGGGTCCGAAAGAGAACGATTCGCCCAGATTAGAAATAAGGAAAAATTGATAAATTATTTTTTTTATTATAAAATCCGATATGTTTATAAATGATTTCTCTAAATGCTTATTTTCTAAAATGGGTCTAGAGACTAAACTTGTTATATATTCTTACAAAATATATAACTTACAATATATATTCAAACACTCCTAAATATGCCTTAATACAAATCCGGGTATTCGTTTTAAATTTTAAAGTTAATAAAACTATATTTAAATTTAAAAACTCAAGAATTTTCTATGAAAATTCAACGTTTCAATAAGAAATATTCTCTTAAATAATAATAATAATAATAATAATAATAATTAGCAAAATATACCTACAAGGAGTTAAAAAATATTTTTAAGTATTAATAAATTAAAAATAGAAGAAAAATTAAAAATTAATGTACTAGGAACATTTAAGAATTAACAAAATATTTTTCGAGTTTATTCTGAATATGTCATAGAAAAAACGCCATGTTTACATATTTTCTCGCTATATATGGTGTTAGGGGAGCAGACCAGTTTTTTGACACGGGCTCTAAAGAACCTAGTTACGGTCATGTAAACGTCCATACAACAGTGAGATTCGAACCCACAAACAGCGTCCTTAAAATCAGCGACCTAATCATTAGGCTATCATTCAGCAACAACTTATTTGCAAATAATCAGTAAAATATTTTTTAAGAATCCGTGGAAAAATTTTTGGTAAAATTTAAAACAAAATAACTATTTTTTCATTGAGAGAAATTTTAACCAAAGTCATGCAAGGTAGAAAAAAAGGTGAAATTATTAGAAAAGTGTTATTAAAATACGAAGAAAATGATTTTCACATCTGTCAAGTGAACCTAAACAGGATTTAATGAATTAAATCTTAGTGACATTTCCGTTTTGCTTTGTGAGGGTAGAAATGAAAGTATGATATATCACAGTATATTTTTCGAATATTATTCGTAGACCAATATTAATTTCATTCGAAAATCAAATTCGTCCAACCTTTTTTTTACAATTCTTTTAAATTCCAAATCCCTTTAAACATCGCCAGAGATGATTTTATGTTCTTTTATTGGAACGATTAGTATCAACGTTTTTTACCTTGAGTACCTAAAGTGTTAGACAGTTCAGTACTCGTGTCAAATCTCTCAGATACACAGCTTATTCTGTGATTCCGCATTGAAGTACAGAGTCTGTTATCATGTGTGTGCAGAAATTTTTGCATATGACGTTCCCGCCATTTCGTCAAACTATAATATAATACAAATGCTTATTGTATTACTAGCATATAGCCCGTCATAGCACGGGATCAGTAAAATTTTTAATTTTCCAGAATTGTAAAGTACCCTATGAGGCAGGCAAAAAAAATCGTTTGTTTTTAGGCTGAGAATTATCTTTCAACAAAAATAATCGATTAAAATTATCACATATGTACCTAATCTATTATTTAAGCCAAATATAAAAGAAAATTATTTACGTAATATCTAAGTTTAGTGATAAAACGTATGGAAATAATGCAGAAGATATTTAATCTAAAATATATGATTAAATGAGATGGTTAAAGAAATGACGTCATAATGCTGGAAAAAATTGTTTTTTTACCTATTTATTATGTGATAAATGGATAAATTTAATCGCCTGCTCTTAAAATGGGCTTGATATAATGGTATTGAACTATGGAAAAGGGGGACGGGGTGGATTTCGGAAGTTTTAAAGATGACAGTATTTTTCTCTGTGATACGAAGCTTATTCATACCAATTTATTTTAGAATCGGATCTATAGTTTAAGAAAAGACGAACTTTACTCGCTTTGAATTTTGCTTTAACTCATCAAAAATCTAATATGGATGGTCTATCTATCCACTCCAGGTCCAATAGCTACATAAATTCGAGGACAGACGGACAGATAACTTAGGCTATTATTACATTACGAGAAAAAAGTTTAAGGATGTAAAACATGAAATGTTTATGTGGCCAGGGACATCCGTACAACAATACGTGAATTTAATAAAATAAAAATAATAAAAATCATAAAAAGTTGAAAATATAGTAAAAATTTATTTTTAAAATAATAAAACAACTTTAGGAATAATAATTTAAATGAAAAAGCAGAAAATATTAAATTAATTAGACTTTAGAAAAATTTGGCTGCGTCGGGGACAGAACCGTCAACCCGGGAAGTGCGACAACCAAAGGGACCGACATTCTACCGCTACGCTCTCGCCATCTTACAAAAAGTGAATTTAGTATAGAATAAAAGAGAGAATAAGGCTTGAAATAGAATTAAAAGCTCGAAAAGGGGGGATGGGGTGAATTTCGAACTCGCTTTGAATTCTGCTAACCCTAACTCATAAAAAATCCAATAGGGATACCTGTATCCATTCCAGGTACAAACACTTCATAAATTCGTGGACAGACGGAAAAATAACTTAGGCTATTATTATATAGGGGATAATTTGACAAAAATTGGATACAAATGTGCAATATAATATAATATAATACAACCTAATACAAATGCATAAGACAAAGCAAAAACTTTATTTTGAAAATTAAAAATTTATAGGAATTTTTTTCAGTCTATAGTTTTATAAAGAAGGAGGCATCCTTGTGTATGGCACTGGGCTACCCATATACACTCATGTCCATAAATTAAGGATAATGAAGTTCAGGCAATGAAAGAGACAAAAGCAAAACAAATTTGACTTATTTGTAAAGTCTATTTATTAAACAAAAGGTAAAGAGCAAAAAAGATGCTATATGTTTGACATAATTAATAAAAATTGCGATTTTTACTCCCTGGAGCAAATTTCAAAAAAGAACCTATTTACAGAAAACAGTATAACATGGTTAGTATGAGGGTTAATGCGGAGTATGTCTCCCGAACGATGCAATACAAGCGTTACAACGCCTACGCATGCTGAGTATCAGATTATCAATCTGATCTTGGGGAAAATTACACCACTCATCAAGCAATGCCCTCCGAAGTTCCGATAGACAGTTGGGAGGGGGTTGACGGGCTGCAATTCGTCGGCCAAGTATGTCCCACACATGCTCTATTGGATTCAAGTCCGGTGAGTATGCTGGCCAATCCATACGGGTGATATCCTCCGATTGAAGGCATTCGTCTACAATGTTTGCACGGTGAGATCGGGCGTTGTCATCCATATACAGAAATTCAGGACCCATGGCGCCCCGAAACAAACGTACATGTTGTTCCAGAATGACATCCCGATAGATGTGGCCTGTCATCGTAACACTCTGAACATGCAGGTCAGTTCTGGAACCAAGAATAATTCCTCCCCAAACGAGCCATCCTGCACCACCGTAACGGTGTCGTTCAATGGTGTTCTCTTGGTGGTAACGGGTACCTGGCGCTCTCCATATGAAAGTCCGACTAGAATCAGAATGTAAACTGAACCTGGACTCGTCGGAAAACATCACACAAGACCACTGTTGCGGTGTCCACAATGCATGCTCTCTAGCCCAGCATAATCGCAGGCGACAGTGAGTTGCGGTAAGGGGAACACATCTGACAGGCCTACGAGCATATAGACCAATGTTTCCTAAGCGTCTGTACACGGTCTGCCTTGAAACTGTCGTACCGGTAGCTGAAGAGAGCTGACGAGACAGGTCTGATGCTGTGCTCCGTCTGTTTCTTTTGGCAGTAACTGCCAAATGCCGGTCATCATTCGGCGTAGTAACTCGGGGGCGGCCTGTGCTGTAACATCTACTCACATTACCATCATGTTTGAATCGTTGCCAAAGCCTGGAGATGACACTCTGGGCGATTCCAAGTTCCTCGGATACTTCCAGCTGGGTACGTCCACATTCCAGTCGTCCGATAATTCTACCACGTAAAAAATCATCCAAATGCTTCCTTTGTGCCATAACTATGCGGTTATTGCACTGAAAGGCTTTTAAAGCGCTTGTGAACAATTTTACTTCTTTGCTACCATTCCTTATATACCCCTTTCATACACTCTCGTCATTGTGACGTACTATCCGTGCCATCTGGTGGTTTCCTGCAATTTGCATATTCTTCTTCAAGATGTGTGTGATAATTCTACAGGTGTAAGTTGTATTTTAGAGCTCAATTTCTCTGTGGTTCTGAATTATCCTTAATTTATGGACATGAGTGTATGTTTGAATTTTAATGAATTTTTAGAGAAATGAATTTTTAGTGAAGTTGAATTTTTAATGAAATAAATTTTCCATTGCCTGTTATTTAAAACGTTACCATAGACGTTCTATTTTAAATGTTGAATTTTATTCTCTGCAACATCCTAAATTTATCACAAGTAACTGCGAAAAGAAGCGTTATTGGCCATGAAAAGAAGTGATGATGATGATGATGAATTGGGAAAAGTTAATCGTGTATCTTACTGATACGAAGTGGTCATCAATTTACTTCGACTCGTATTTGAACCATTAAAATCTATTCGAGAAGTGAAGAAATATTGAAGTCAGCATTAGGACTCGAATGGACAAATTTTCATTACGAACTTAGATTCTTTGTCTTTTTTACTGTAGTTCGGTATTGTTTTTATTGGAAAAGAAGTGACATAAAAATTTAATACCCAAAACTGCTGAAAGATATTCGAAAGTTCCTTCATTTTAAGCTTAAATTTAAAAAAATGTCGTATAAAAAGGTTTTATTCTTCTATTATCGAACTGCTTCTAAGAAGGCAACTTTACAGATTTATATATGATAATGGTTAAAACTATCTTGATTCAAATTGCTTCATATTATTATTGAAATACATGGTACATAGATGAACTAAATAATGAAGCCTTTGGAAATAAATAGTAAATAGAAGACATCAGCGTATAACTTGCAGATTTAGAAAAGGAAGATAAATCAGACAGCCTTTCTAGATTAAAAAAAAATCCACATTAGGAGAAAGCAAGTACTCACTCTAGCAGTTTCTGCGAGTGAATTATTTCTTCCTAGAACTGAAGAGGAAGGTCTCAAACAATAGTTTGCTTTATTTAGTTTCTTATAAATAAAAAATGTAGATAACTCAGACAGATTTTCTATATTAAAAATTTCCACATTAGGAGAAAGCAAGTACTCACTCTTGCAATTTCTGCCAGCGAATCTCTTCTTCCTAGAACTGAAGAAGAACCTCTCAAACAGTTATTTGCTTTATTTAATTTTTTATAAATAAAAAAAGAAGATAACTTAGACAGTTTTTCTAGATGAAATTTTTTTTCCATAAAATGAGAAAGCAAGCACTTATTCTTGCAATTTCTGCTAGTATCGTCTTCCTAAAACTGAGGAAGAAGTTCTCAAACAGTTATTTGTTTTGCTTAGTTTTTTATAAATAAAAAAGAAGATAACTCAGACAGTTTTTCTAGATTTAAAAAAATTTCCACAGTACGAGAAAGCAAGTACTCATTCTTCCAATTTCTGCTAGTATCTTCTTCCTAAAAATGATGAAAAAGTTCTCAAATACTTGATGGCTTTAATTAGTTTATTTATTTGTTCCCTTTATGCACTGTTTTCTCTTATTTTCTGTGGTATGTGTACACTTATATAAAAAATTAAGAGAATTTATAAACTAAATTAAGAGAACCCCATAGAGCATGTCTGGAACACTCTGGGGAGGGCAACTGCAACTCGCAACCCCCTATGAGAACCATCCAAGGACTGAAAACAGCATTGCTGAATGAGTGGAATCAACTGCCACAGGAATCCATAAACTGCCTTATTTCAAGTATGAAATCACGCTGCGAGGGAGGTGTATATCTGTAAGAGGAAACGATAATTCTAAACACCCCTTTTTTGTTCTACTGGAGAACCTCGATTATCCGAAGTAAATGGGGGCGAACCTACTTCGGATAATCTAAATTTTTGGATAATCGAGAATTTATTAATTATCATCTAGTTTAATATGTAGTATCGTCATTGGTACAATAACATTCGATTTTTCTGGGACTCGGCAGTATCTTCCAAATTTCGAAATAGGGTGTGTTTTTGTTTAGAACAGGGATGTTTGAAAGTGGGGAAGAGTACAATCATACCAAGAATTGTGCTTGCGAGAAGGAGTTCTAAAAAAGGGAATTATTTATCTGGACTCATAGTTTAGAAAAGAAGACTTCCATACAAAAGGAATGTGGGAAAAAAGAAACCTTTAAAAATGCATGTTTATAAAGAGAAAATTTTGGATGATAATAGAAAATGAAAAAAAGTGAAGAAGAAACCGACTTCGATTAACGGAGAGTTCGGTTAATTCAGGTTCTACTGTATTCTGCAACCGTCGTTTCATACCTTCCGATTCCAACGAGTGTTACGCACGATCATGCAGTTGTATTTTAACTGTTGAATGATTATTTGTTTTGTGCTGTATCAATATATATATATGTTACTGTGAATGCCCGAAATTGGAGAATGTCGTCATTCACCGGTGAATGTCGACATACACCAAATGCATCGGTGAAGAACCGAATATTTTATTATATTCTTATATATTCGGACTATCACCGGTGAATGTCGACAATCTCCATGCACTGGTGGTAAATGTTGAAAAAAATATTTTTTTACGTTTTTAAATCATACTTTATTACTAAAACATATAATGATATATGTGAAAATAGCCCATAACATGAAGGAATACTCCAAAGTCCCTGTGTCCATTCCAAAGGAAAATATCAAAGAGGAGCTTCAAACTACTACGCCTTCTATCAAGCGCTGACTAAACAACAGAAGTTTATTTCTATTAAAAGAGCGGGCTCAAAAGATAATCTTCTAAAGCATGCAAAGAAAATGTTACAAACCTAAAAATAAAATTTTTTCCTGCTCAAATTGATGACACTGTGCAAAGTCCCTGATGTCGACCGTTGTCGTACAGATGCCCGAAATGTATTAACGGTTGTTACTGGAATAGAAGATTCCGATTTTTAGAAATTAGTAAGCAAAAATGGCACCCTCAAGTAGCTTTGTACCTTTTGTTTTAAGTTCAACAGTTACATATGCTAGTACTATAGATTTGACTGAATTACGAAGAAGAAAATATAAATATACGACAAGTTCAACATTCCCCATTAGTGCATTGTGAATGTCGACATTTACCGGTGTAAGTGAGAAATAAGGGTATTTAGCAAATATTTCGGACATACACCAAACGACAACGTAAATGTTGACATTCACCAGTGAAAGTGGACATTCTCCAGATTTCGGTCTTTCACCGTAACATGTACTCATCAAATTTCATTAAAACCATTCCCGTAGTTGTGGAGATAATTGATCAAATCTGAAATGTCCCTTAATTTTGAACATGACTGTAAATATTAAAATAGAAAAATACATTTAAGTTATTTTTTTCAATTCTTAAGTACTTGCCTTTATTATTTGTATTGGCATTTTTCAAAACCGATGTATTTGACAATTTTATTGTAGTAGCACTAGACAGTAAGACCACTTTTCACTATGAAGGAACAACACAAATAAAAAGTAATTCTTACGAGGAATTAAGAGCCCACATTCTTCGGCGCAGTAAGCAAACGCTCTAACCACTATTTCAACCGGACGGTACTTAAATTATTATATATATATTTAACTTGTTCTAACTGTTAAGATTATATTTTTAAGTTGTATAAAACTGCCATGATATTATCTTTTCAGGGGAGTTTTCAGTTTTTGGCTTTTGTGGTAAGTTTACTTCTAAGCATAAGATTTAATCTCATATATAACAGCATGGGACAAAATACGTGGGCTGAATTCATTACTAAAGAAACAAAATCTTTTAAAATATTACAAAACCGCACTATCCTTTACGCTTAAAAAAATCTTAACCGAAATTAATTAGCATTTGTCCGTGACAAATTGTGTCGCGGGACGGGACATAACTTTATGAATGCATTTCGACCCTGCCTGGACTAAGCTTTCCGGATTCACCGGTGTCCGGATCTGCTACGGTTGTCCGCTAAATCTGAAGAATGGGGTTTACACGCAAGCCCTCTTATCCACGCTTATTCATCTAGCTGGGGGTTGTATGAAATTTAAAAATAATAGTATAAGCGAAAATCGCCAATGTTGGGATTTTGTTTTAAGGGCACATGATTTCTTTTAAAATAAAACAGTTTATATTGATTTAATGTAAAAGAATAATAAAATTTTCCATTGCTATTAAGTTTGTCCTAACTTCGTAAAATTTATTTAGCTTTGTTACATGAAGCAATAGATTAAAAAAATAATCAAGAATATACACAAAGTGAAAAAATGGAAATTCACTTACTTTTAATAACTTTACATAGCTTTTTAAATTTAAAACTAGCACATGGTATCTTTTAAAATAAAATAACTTATACTGATTCAATGTAAAAAAAATAAAAATAAAATTTTTCCTTTATATTAAGTATGGTCTAACTTCATAAAATTTATTTATCTTTGTTACATGGAGCAATAGATTAAAAAAATAATCAAGAATATACACAAAGTGAAAAAATGGAAATTCACTTACTTTTAATAACTTTACATAGCTTTTTAAATTTAAAACTAGCACATGGTATCTTTTAAAATAAAATAACTTATACTGATTCAATGTAAAAAAATAAAAATAAAATTTTTCCTTTATATTAAGTATGGTCTAACTTCATAAAATTTATTTAGCTTTGTTACATGAAGCAATAGATTAAAAAAATAATCAAGAATATACACAAAGTGAAAAAATGGAAATTCACTTACTTTTAATAACTTTACATAGCTTTTTAAATTTAAAACTAGCACATGGTATCTTTTAAAATAAAATAACTTATACTGATTCAATGTAAAAAAATAAAAATAAAATTTTTCCTTTATATTAAGTATGGTCTAACTTCATAAAATTTATTTAGCTTTGTTACATGGAGCAAAATAATGGAGGAAAATATGGAAATCCACTTACTTTTAATAACTTTACATAGCTTTTTAAATTTAAAACTAGCACATGGTATCTTTTAAAATAAAATAACTTATACTGATTCAATGTAAAAAAATAAAATAAAATTTTTCCTTTATATTAAGTATGGTCTAACTTCATAAAATTTATTTATCTTTGTTACATGGAGCAATAGATTAAAAAAATAATCAAGAATATACACAAAGTGAAAAAATGGAAATTCACTTTTAATAACTTTACATAGCTTTTTAAATTTAAAATTAGTACATGGTATCTTTTAAAATAAAATAACTTATACTGATTCAATGTAAAAAAATAAAAATAAAATTTTTCCTTTATATTAAGTATGGTCTAACTTCATAAAATTTATTTAGCTTTGTTACATGGAGCAAAATAATGGAGGAAAATATGGAAATCCACTTGCTTTTAATAACTTTACATAGCTTTTTAAATTTAAAATTAGTATATGGTATCTTTTAAAATAAAATAACTTATACTGATTCAATGTAAAAAAATAAAAATAAAATTTTTCCTTTATATTAAGTATGGTCTAACTTCATAAAATTTATTTAGCTTTGTTACATGGAGCAAAATAATGGAGGAAAATATGGAAATCCACTTACTTTTAATAACTTAACAGTTTTTTTATATTTACCAATTAGAAACTATTTTTTTTATCAAACAGAAGTTAATTATAATTTTTATTCTGCAATATCAATTATATTATTTCGAACAATGTATGTTATTTCATAGAAAGACAAAGGTTTTATTTTAAACTTCAATTTATTAACAGTTTTTAATTTAAATTGCCAGGCACCTTAAAAGTTTTAGTTTACAAAATAAAATATATATTTTATTTTAATAAAATAATTTAGATTCTAATTATACATATTTAAAAAAGTTGACTAAAGGATAAATGAATCCTGCTTTTTTGTTATTTTCTTATCTTATAAAAATACACAATTTGGAATGACAAAACAAAATAACTTTCTAAAGCTACAATGCTATTAACGATCTTGTAAATTTTTTTTCTAAGATCCGAACATTTTATTTTTAATAAATTCAGAAAAAGTTTGCAATAATTAAGATTTTATTTACTATAAGATACTATAGCCTCTTAAATGCTTTTAAAAAAAAAGTCCGAAAATTTTACTTTTTATAAAACAAATTAATGGGATTTTTCTAAAGCGGTCTGTTACAACATTAACATTGTTTTCAATCTTCTTTGACATAAATTATGCATTAAGATAAATGATTTTTTAACTGAATCCTAAGCTTTCTTACTTCCTTGATTATGTGTCATTAAAATGTTCTAGATTAAACAGAAAATTTTTAAAAGATCGAAATTTCAATAAATTTTAGTTTTTACACTTATCGGACTGCGCACTATATAGCACATTTATTCTTTTGACTCTTCACAATTTTTTAGTCAAAATAAAAAACATGTAATGTGTCTTAAACTCTGTTAATTTGACCCTGGAAAAGGCTATCAGAGCAACTGGTATCACTGAGTCACGATAGCTCAGTTGACAAATGCAATGCTCTCGTACTGGAGGGTTTCGGGTTAGGTTTATATCATTGTGTATCACATGTAATATACAAGCATATAAAGCATTAGATGTGTATATATGTGATGTACAATACAAAGAGTTGAAAAAATAATCAAACAGTTTATTCTCACATGTTTCTTCTCAATTTAAACATTTTATCTATTTTCAATTTTCATTTCTACGCAGGTCATTTTGGATGTGTCTATAAAGGAGACCTGAAGCTTCCTAACAAGGACAGTAAGCTAGAAGTTGCTGTGAAAACTTTGCATAATAGTAAGTTCGGTGAAACTTATTTAACCCTTATATATCAGGGATTTTTTAAATAACTTTTTGGATTTATTCTGAAATTTAAATAATGAAAAAAATTTTGCTGATTTATATATTCTTATCACCAAATTTAAATTTGACTTATAAGAAAGAGATATGTGCAGTTAAATTGGGAAAAGGACTAATCATTTATAAAATGCAATCAGAGTAAAGTTTGCACAAAATACATTAATGTCGTTATAAACAGTCTATTGTATTAACTCATAAATATGGTTAAGCCCTTCAATAGATTGACATTTTACAGTTATAGTTTAAAAGTAATGCCCGAACTTGTACAAAATTACATTTGACTATTATCAGATGATCCACCGTATCTCAGTCGGCAAAGGCAACGTTCTTGTAAATGGAGGGTTGCGAGTTCGGGACCTGAGCCGGCCTAAGATCCACTATGTTCCTAAAAGGTGACTGGGACACGTAAAATATGTTCGTGGTCACAATGTCCTCCAAGTTCTCAATCAATACCTCTGGGGGTGGTAGACCAAGCCTATAGATCTTCTGAATTGGTCCCTGCTTCAAACTTACGAGGAACCCTTGAGTATAACTAGTACTTTCACGCTAGCGATGCTCGTTAAAACGAAAGGCGCACTCCCTTGCCTTAATACGAGTTGCGTATGGCTGAATCGTGCTTGTTTAGACCAAGTGACATCAGAAGCAGCAACAACAACTGCTAGAGGAACCATCTATCAGAAGATACTGCAAACCTCGGAATTTGCAGATGACATCGCCTTAGTTGGTAGAACCAGAAGATTTGTCGCAGAAGCCTTTGAACGATTACAAACCGAGGCTGGTAAATTAGGTTTATCGTGTAAATGAAGATAAAACAAAATTCATGGAGACTTCATACAGTACACCGAATCTACAGACATTTCCTCTGAGAAATTACACCTTTGAAACAGTATCACAATTCAAATATCTTGGATCTATGATAATATCTATTATTACCACTAACAAGATTTAACTCTAGAGATAAACAACAGGTTCGCTATGTTAAATAAGTGCTATCATGTCCTCAAAAACCAATTAAAATATCGATTTATAATCTTAAGTATTAAAATTAACATCTATAAAACACTAATACGACCTATTTTGCTTTATGAGAATGAATGCTGAACAATAACTAAATTACATGAAAATAAATTATTAAACCTTGAGCTTACAATTTTAAGAAACATTTTTGATGTATTCTATGAGATTAACAGCTTTTCATACTTTACCAAATTTACGAAAGGTAGAAGTAACCTGGTATTGTTAGAGTGATAAAATGCAATAGACTGCGATGACTCGGATTCGACAGTTCGGTCGGATTTGATCTGTTCAGATTTGACAATGCAAAAGCAGTAAAACAAACTAAATTTTACTAATCCTATGGAAAACAGAAGACAAGGAAAATCACCAATTAGGTGGCTTGAATCAGTGGAGAGGAACTTTAGTCTTATTAATAAAGGAAACTGGAGGAGCCTCTCTACTACTGCTGAAAAGAAGTATTGATGTGTATCTATTTCGTCACTGTTACACTTCTTTCCTACAATACTGAAAGTTACACAAATTATTAACTTTAAAAGCAGAATTATTAACTTTAACGCTTTAAATGCATGAAGCACGGCACCCATTTTCTGTTGCATATTGCGAATTAAATTCTGCAGTATAACTAAATATCTTCTGTATCTTATCTCCGCATTGTTACCAAACACGTTTTTCTTATGAGGAATAATAAAATGCAATTCCCCCAACATAAAACCCCCTATAAAAGCTTGGGGGAGGGGTGATATTCAATGCCTTCAACTTCAGTTCCCACGTCATTTTATAAAACCCTAAACACTCACACTGATTTTAAACGACCGATAACATGCTTGAAGGATTTCGTTAAAAATTAAGACATATTTAAAATGACATTAAGAGAACATTGGAGTTTGATTAATTGGGCTCAAGTAGCAAATGATTTATAATCTGGTTTTGATTGTTTTGTTTACTGTTTTGCTACTCTAGGGTTAATGAGACCGGGATATACTGTTTAAAGTAGATTCTAAACGGCTAAAAACGTCCATGCGAAAAGTGGAACCCATAAATTCCAGTACCGAAGAGCAGTGATCCGTTCGGTTAGAAATTCATTTGTATGTCAAATTTAGATGCTCATTATACACAATAGATTTTTTTTGGGGGGGGGCGGCAATTTTTTCTTATAAATATTAGGTGCATGTTTTGTACGATTAAATGAGATATCTACTTCAGGTTAGAAAAGTAAAATTTGTAAAGCTTTTCATTAGTAAAATTGTTTTATAATAATAAAGTGTAAAATGAAGAAAGTTTCGACTTCTTTCTCTTTCCACAAAGACATATTCAAAAATTCCTTATTTGTTAATATTTTCTTCCTGTGTCGAGAGATTTCACGCGATGTTTAAAAATATACTGTGTGTTATAAGTGTCTAACATTGTGAAACATTGGATGGTAGAAGTTAAGTCATAATGGGTTACTCCTGAGCCCATTTTCGCTGAAAGCGCGATCATTAAAAAGCAGCACTTTCCAAAACATCGTCTTCTTTCTAACTCTCAGGAGCTTTAAAGGAGACTTCCCAACTGCAGTTCGCCGGTGTTGTAACACATTGCTTGGACCACGAAATGGCCGGAACTGAAACAAGCCCCTCTAGTGGAAACGAGTATTGCTCGAACGGCTGCGAACCAGCGAAGCGATAACTCGCCAAATGTGAACCCAATCTCACGACTCATTGAATCTATGATTTGGGAAAAGCAGTCCGCCGCTTGAGTGGCTCTAACTTGGCACGCATGTGACTCATAACGGTCCATTCAAATGAAGATTACGGGGATTAAGTCAAAATTCGTCAAAAGGCATTTAGTAGGGAGGTAAAGATTAAAAAAATAGGAGGATAATAAAAAAAATGGGAGCCAGAATGAATGCGTGTGCTTGGGAGACACGATTTCTTTATCAGCGATTTTATAAGTCGCATGTCACGTTTATGAACGTTTTTCAAAGCTACGACACTTAAATACTAAAGAGCTCATTCTATTAACCTTCTAATTAAAAGTTAATTCATATTCTTTGAAATTATTCATATTGTATTTAACACTGGAACCACGTGTGTCAATTGACCCAAATCCAAATTCGCTTCCATTCTCTAAAAATTTTATGGCGAGAAATCTTTAGTTAGCGAAGTCACATGCTTTTGCTAATATTAAGTGATTAATAAAATATTGAAATATTATGAATTAGACACTTATTAATCTTGTGATAATACTTAAATACAAAATTTATTATTTAAATACTAAACAGCTCCTTTAATATCTTAGAGATAAAGGTTAATTCAAAATCTTTGAAAATATTCATATTGCATATAAAACCAACAGTCCAGAGTGGGTCAGTTTACCCATATCCAAATACGTTTCCGTATTCTTAAAAAAACTTTTTGGTGAGAATCTAACAGATGTTATTCTTTACTTTCCCTAATATTATGTAATTAACAAAATAATAAAGTATTATTAATCAGACGCTTATTAGTCCCGTGATCATACTTAAACACCAAATAGCTTATGCTTTTACTCTTACAAATAAAAACTAATAAATATACTTTGAAACTATTCATATTATATTTAACACTAGATCCGTGTAGTGGGTCAATTGACCCAAATGCAAATTCGTTCCTATTTTCTATAAAAATTATGGTGACAATCCAATAAAAGTTATTTACTCTTCTAATATTATGTAATTAACAAAATATCAAAATATTATTAATTTGATGTTTATTAGTCCTCTATTTATTCTAAAATAAAGAGCTCATTCTTATACCCTCCAAATAAAAGTTAAATCATAGGCTTTGAAATTATTCACATTGTATTAAACCTACCACGAGGGTCAGTTGCCCCAAATCCAAATTCGCTTTTCTTTAAAAATTTTATGTGAAAACTTTAGTTAGCGATGTCACTTCGTTTTGCTAATTATGTAATTAATAAAATATTAAATATATAATTAGACATATTATATTGTGTTTATGCTTAAATACTAAAGTTATGATTAAATACTACAGAGCTCTTTTAATATCTTAGAGATTAAAAGTTAATTCAAATTCATTGAAATTATTCATATTGTATTTAAAACTAAGACCCGGAGTGGTCAATTTACCCAAATCCAAACTCGTTTCGTATTCTAAAAATTTTATGGCGAGAACCTAACAAAGTTATTTACTTTACTATTTTGTAATAACAATAAAAAATTATTAATATTATTATTACTTATCATACTTATTTTTAATTATGATAACATTTATTAATCTTGTGTTATTTAAATTTAATACTACAGCTTTAATATCTTAGAGATAGCGTTAATTCAAAATCTTTGAAATTATTCATATTGCATATAAAACTAGGAGTCCAGAGTGGGTCTTTTTTCATTCTTTTTTTTTTTGAGAATCTAAACTTCACTTTCCCTAATATTATGTAATTAACAAAATATTAAAATATTATTAATTATCATACATAAATACCAAATAGCTCATTCTTTTACCCTTACAGATAAAAGTTAATAAATATACTTTGAAACTATTCATATTATATTTAACACTAGATCCATGTAGTGGGTCAATGCAAAATCGTTTCTATTTTCTAAAAATATTATGGTGACAACCCAACAAAAGTTATTTACTCTCCTAATATTTAGAAGTTAACAAAATATTGAAATATTATTAATTAGACACTCATTAGTCCTGTGGTCTTACTTAAAAACCAAATAGCTCTTTCTTTTCCTCTTACAAATAAAAGTTAATAAATATGCTTTGAAACAATTCATATAATATTTGACACTGGATCTATGTCGTGGGTCAATTAACCCAAATACAAATTTCTTTTCTATTTTCCAAAAATATTATGGTGAGAATCCAACAAAAGTTATTTACTCTCCTAATATTATGTAATTTAAAAAATATTAAAATATTATTAATTTGATGTTTATTAGTCCTGTGTTTATACAAAAAAAGAACTCATTCTTATACCATCCAAATAAAAGTTAATTCATATTCTTTGAAATTATTCATATCGTATTTAACACTGGAACCACGTGGGTCAATTGACCCAAATCCAAATTCGTTTCCGTTCTCTAAAAATTTTATGGCGAGAAAACTTTAGTTAGCGAAGTCACATGCTTTTGTTAATATTAAGTGATTAATAAAACATTGAAATATTATGAATTAGACACTTATTAATTTTGTGTATATACTTAGACACTAAAGTTATTATTTAAATACTACAGAGCTCCTTTAATATCTTAGAGATAAAAGTTAATTCAAAATTTTTGAAATTATTCATATTGCATATAAAACTACGAGTCCAGAGTGGGTCAGTTTACCCATATCCAAACTCGTTTCCGTATTCTTGAAAAACAATTTTTGGTGAGAATCTAACAGAAGTTATTCTTCACTTTCCCTAATATTATGTAATTAACAAAACATTAAAATATTATTAATTAGATGTTGTTAGTCCAGTGATCATACATAAATACCAAATAGCTCATTCTTTTACCCTTACAGATAAAAGTTAATAAATATACTTTGAAACTATTCATATTATATTTAACACTAGATCCATGTAGTGGGTCAATGCAAAATCGTTTCTATTTTCTAAAAACATTATGGTGAGAATCCAACAAAAGATATTTACTCTCTTAATATTACGTAGTTAACAAAATATTGAAATATTATTAATTAGACACTCATTAGTTGAGTGGTCATTATTAAACACCAAATAGCTTATGCTTTTACTCTTACAAATAAAAACTAATAAATATACTTTGAAACTATTCATATTATATTTAACACTGGATCTATGTAGTGGGTCAATTGACCCAAATACAAATTTCTTTTCTATTTTCCAAAAATATTATGGTGAGAATTCAACAAAAATTATTTACTCTCCTAATATTATGTAATTAACAAAATATTAAAATATTATTAATTTACTGTTTATTAGTCCTGTGTTTATACTAAAAAAAAGAGCTCATTCTTATACCCTCCAAATAAAAGTTAATTCATATTCTTTGAAATTATTCATATTGTATATAACACTGGAACCACGTGGGTCAATTGACCCAAATCCAAATTTGCTTCCGTTGTCTAAAAATTTTATGGCGAGAAATCTTTAGTTAGCGAAGTCACTTGCTTTTGCTAATATTAAGTGATTAATAAAATATTGAAATATTATGAATTAGACACTTATTAATCTTGTGTATATACTTAGATACTAAAGTTATTATTTAAATACTACAGAGCTCCTTTAATATCTTAGAGATAAAAGTTAATTCAAAATCTTTGAAATTATTCATATTGCATATAAAACTAGGAGTTCCGGAGTGGGTCAGTTTACCCATATCCAAACTCGTTTCCGTATTCTTAAAAAAATTTTTTGGTGAGAATCTAACAGAGGTTATTCTTTACTTTCCTTAATATTATGTAATTAACAAAATATTAAAATATTATTAATTAGACGATCATTAGTCCAGTGGTTATACTTAAATACCAAATAGCTCATTCTTTTACCTTTCTTTACAAATAAGAATGAATTCATGTGCTTTGAAACTGTTTCTAATATATTTAACACTAGATCTATGATCCATTTGTATTTGGATCAATTGATCCAAATACAAATTCGTTTCTATTCTCTAAACATATTATGGTGAGAATCCAATAAAAGTTATTTACTCTCCTAATATTATGTAATTACCAAAATATTAAAATATTATTTATTTGATGTTTATTAGTTTTTTGTTTACACTAAGACACTAAATAACACATTCTTTAACCTAAAAATAAAAGTTAATTTATATTCTTTGACATTTTTCATAATGTATTTAACAATAGGGCCATAGCGTTCGTCAGTTGATCCAAATCCAAATTTATTTTCTTTTTTAAAAATACTATGATGAGAATCCAACATAAGTTAATTTATTTTCCTTAACATCATTTGATTAAAAAAATATTAAAATATTATTAATTAAATACTTATGAGTTCTGCTTTTATACTTAAATACTAAAGTTATTACTCAGTTACTATAGAACACATTCAGTTAACAGTTACAATAAAAGTTAACTCCTTTAAATAAAGCTCCCTAGAGGTTTAATCCAGCCTTGATTCTAACTCAAAGAAGCACCTGGAGTAGGAAAGTCCAGTAAAATGATATTTGGAAGTAGAAATGCATAAACTTAGCTGACATTGCAAACATGAAATTTCAAGAATGGTAAATATTATTTCCGTTGAAAACTGAATACCGAAATTTTCGAAATTATAATAATTTCTTTACTTAGTACAAGAAAGTGAAATGCTACAGTCGAAGCTAATTTCTGTTTCTTATTTAATTCATTAACAGTCTTCAGAGCTTTTGTTATCCGAGGTGTCTCACTCCCCATTCAAGATCTATTGTCGACAATCAACTGCATGCAATATATTCTGTCTTACATAATCCAGGTATTCTCTTACTTGCAATATTAAGAACTATTAACTTTTATACCTTTCATGTCAAAAATTCAAAATTGTGTTTTTCTGTATGCTTTATTTTGCTGTAGACTGAAGGGGCATTCTAAGGAGAAAATGTCTAGGGCTCCAAAGAGGTTTAATCAGCCCTTATTGTGACTGAAAGAAGCACCTCGACTAGGAAAATCCAGTAAAGTGATATTTGGAAGTAGAAATGCATAAAATTAGCTGACATTACAAACATGAAATTTCAAGAATGGTAAATATTATTTCAGTTGAAAACTGAACAGCGAAATTTTCGAAATTATAGTACTTTCTTTACTTCCTACAAGAAAGTGAAATGCTACTGTGGAAGCTAATTTCTGTTTCTTATTTAATTCATTAACAGTTTTGAGAGCTTTTGTTATCCGAGGTGTCTCACTCCCCATTCAAGATCCATTATCGACAATCAGCTGCATGCAGTATATTCTGTCTTACATAATCCAGTCACATCCATAATCCCTTAAGGGCAATATTAAGAACTATTAACTTTTACACCTTTTATGTCAAGAATTCCGAATTATGTTTTTTTGTATGCTTTATTTTGCTGTAGACTGAAGGGGAACACTAAGAAGGAAATGTCTAGGGCTCCAAAGAGGTTTAATCAGCCCTTATTCTGACTCAAAGAAGCATCTCGACTAGGAAAATACAGTAAAGTGATAATTAGAAGTAGAAATGCATAAAATTAGCTGACATTACAAACATGAAATTTCAAGAATGGTAAATATTATTTCAGTTGAAAACTGAACAGCGAAATTTTCGAAATTATAGTACTTTCTTTACTTCCTACAAGAAAATGAAATATTAGTGTGGAAGCTAATTTCTGTTTCCTTTTAGATTTATTAACAGTCCTAAAACCTTTTAACCGGGAATTTGTTATTCGGTGTTTTATTTGAAATTCAAGCTCCATTATCGAGAGACAACTGCAGGTAGTAAATTATGTCTTAATTAATCCATGTATTCTCTAAAGTGCAATATCAAGAACTATATACTTTTATACTTTTTATCTTAAAAATCCCGATTTAAAAAAAATTTTCAAAACGTTAGAACATCTTATTACATACATGTAAATTATAGCTAATATATTTTTAAAACACAAAAATAAAAGATTGTGGGGAAAACTTAAAATTTTACCTAAATAAGTAATCATACGTTTCTCATAAAAATAAGTTCTTTGGATAAAAATTATCTTTACGCAAAGAAATTTAAAATATCTTTGAGAGAAATCTGCTTGTGGTCTCTCCTCTTTTTTTTATTTAAAAATTCCAAAGTTTGTTTTGGTAATAATCATGTACATCCAGTCAAACGATGAATGAAATTTTGATAGAAAATAATTAAATTTGTTACTGATATGTTGTAGGAACTCTGTGAACAAATTGTATTAATTACAGTTTTTCAGTGTTTGAAAAAAAAAAATAAAATAAAAAAAATAAAAATAAAATAAAAAAAACTAGTTTTTTAAAGGAACGTAGTACCATTTTAAAGAGAAATTTAAGTAATACGGTGACCATTGTTATTGTTTTGTATTTAAGAAAATAATTTAAAGCATATTAAGAAAAATAATTTATGCTTAAAAATCTCATTTAAATAAAATTTAAAGCTTTAGATTATTTTTTTTAATTTTTTTCATTTTTTCAAATATTTATATTTTTTACATTTTTTTTAGGTTTATTAAAGCTTTTTATGTAAGACTGTGCATGGATTTTGAGATATCTCTAATATTGCATTTCATAAAAATAGTTTTACTGAAAAGTATAGGGAAAAATAATGAAATTTGATAGTTTCTTCTATATATTTGCAAATAAAGAAAAAAGCAACTTATTGCTAATTTTATGCAAAGATTTTTATACATTGTAGGAAACCTGTACAAAATTATTAACACTTCTTTTTTTAAAAACAAAAGAAAAAAGCTTTAGAATTATAAATGCATGAAATTAAAAGAAACATAAGAAAAAAGTCATTAAAAAAACTACAACGAGCTCAAATCTACAGATCCCACTTAAAATTTAACATCAAAATTACATCTAAAAATCAGATTACTTCACTTGGCTACACTGAGCAAATAAAATTAAATAATTTAATAGTATATTCAACTTTGACTCTGCTAGAAAAAATGGCACTCTCATGTTAAAAGAACAATTTTCCTTTTAAACTTCTTACTTTATTATAAAAAAGTAAATAACATTTGAAATACTGAATATACAGATTCAAATTTTGCATGCAGAAAGGTAAATAATTTAAACCAATAAAAAAAAAGTTCGATATTTGATACATATTTCAGTTGTTATATCCACTTAAAGTACCCTATAGTATTTACATCAGCATGCAAATATGTACATGCAAATGTACATGCATATGTACATATTTGCATATACGTATATTTGCTTATATGTACAATACGAACAATACGTTCAATATGTACAATGCGTACATTTGCATATATGTATATTTGTATATTTGCATACATGCATATGTACATTTTCATGCATATGTACATTTTCATGCATATGTACAAATGCATATACATGCATATGTACATGCAAATGTGGTATATGCAAATTTTCATCTCGATCATTCAAAAGGTTTAAAGAACAGAAGAAGACGAGCGAGCATATAAATCAGAAACTATATAATTTTTCATTACCGTTCAAAGCACATTAGCGTTAGAACAAATTGTCGTCTTCGTTAGTTTACTTGTAAATAATTCATTTGAATATGCTCGCTTATATATCTGTTTATGCAAACTGGCGATTTTCAGTCGATTACTTGAATTAATCGTTCCGACGCTTGTAATCAGATCATTCCGGCTACTTGTTAGGACGGGCCGACTTTAATAACCGGACGTTTATTAAAATTTCATGGTCGAGACAGCTGTTGGTAAGGCAGGCTGCTGGACCGCGATAATCCGGTCAGAAGTCGACCGGAAAATACCATCTGACGCCACTGAAAACAGAAAAGAGGGGGTGGGGACGGCTGCTTGATTTTCTGTCTTGTAGTCGACAGCTTGTATCTTGACGTTCGATGCTTGTCACTATCAGCATACGTAGATGGATGGATCCGCAGTATTTGTTA
>CM063506.1:38258841-38291341 GCA_032207245.1 Pardosa pseudoannulata
AAATCGTTATAAAATGCGCAATTAGACCAAATAATGCCAACTAGGAAAACATTTACATTATTTGAGGTAGTAATTGTCTTTTAATAATTTAACTGTTTCATAGCTATTTTTGGATATTAACGAGCTGTTATAAAATGCGCAATTACACCAAATAACGCCAATTAGGAAAACATTTACATTATTTTAGGTAGTAAATATCTTTTGGTATTATAACTCTTTCATAGCTAATTCTTGGAGATTAACGAGCTGTTATAAAATGCACAATTACACCAAATAACGCCAATTAGGAAAACATTTACATTATTTTAGGTAGTAAATATCTTTTGGTATTATAACTCTTTCATAGCTAATTTTTGGAGATTAACAAATCGTTATAAAATGCGCAATTAGACGAAATAATGCAAATGAGGAAAACATTTTCATTATTTAAATTAGTAATTGTCTTTTGGTATTTTAACTCTTTCATAGCTATTTTTGGAGATAAACGAGCCGTTAAAAATGCGCAATTAGACCAAATAATGCCAACTAGGAAAACATTTACATTATTTGAGGTAGTAAATATCTTTTGGTATTATAACTCTTTCATAGCTAATTCTTGGAGATTAAAAATAAATTTGGATAAAAAAAATGAAATTAAAAATTTTGGATAAAATCCGCAATTAAACTAAACTTCATTTAAAACATTGAAAGGTATAAATAATATACTTTCTGAGACAACCATGCTTTGAACGAGAATAAAGCAAATTACAGTAAAAAGAACGAAAAGAGAAAAAAGTTTCGGTTTACACTAAATAAGCTTTATTCTTATTTAAACCACCAGTGTTTCATTTGTTGTTGTTATTGCCTTGTGATACTTGGTCAAATCAAGCACGATTGAGCCGGAGGCTGTTCAATTTAAGGAAAAGGGGTGCGCCTTTCCTTTATAACGAGCACTACAAATGTGAAAGTACGAGTTATGCTCAAGTGGGTCCTATTAATTTAGAAGCATGGACCACGCAGAAGACCCATAGACTTGGCCTGCCACTTCCAGAGGTATCGATGGAGGACATTGTGACCACGAACCTATTTTACGTGCCCCAGTCACCTTTAGCGAACATGGTGGATCTTAGGCCGGCTCGGGTTCCAAACCCGCAACCCTCTATTTACTACAGCGTTTCCTTTGCCGACTGAGCTACCACGGCTCGTGTTTCATTTAAAATTATATATATGTATATGTATATGTATATATATATATATATATATATATATATATATATATATATATATGTGTGTGTGTGTGTGTGGTGTGTGTGTGTGTGTATTGAGATGGACTTCTCGATGGGTGGTTGCAGTCATGGCTATAAAAATGATACCGTTTTAGTTAAAGATCTTTATTAAGATAAACGTTGGAGGACGGGTTACCACTTCATCATAGGGAAAGGACAAATGAAGGGTCAGCTAGCATGAAGTGCTGTGTACAAGACCCGTAACACCTGGGTCAACATCTGTGGGAAAATATCTCTAGAAAAATCTGTCTCCGACAGCGTGTATCTCCTTTTTATTTGGAAATTTCCTAAATTGTCCGCTAGGGCCATGTAGGATTATAATTGGACAGGCCCCTTCTCTGAGGGAGTAAACTGTAGCCCAGTGGTCAATTTAAGATAGGGGTTAAAAAGAGGAATGCAAAAGGACGCGGGAATTTTTAGCCCTTGATTTAAGATTTGAAAACCCCTAAGAATTTTCCTTAATTTTCGACGAATTTTAAAAGAAGAAAAATAGCATCATAGAGAATCTGTTGTATCAAGTAGCGTAATTTTCTTTTGAAAGAATTGTCAAAATGGGAACCGGCCAGGGGGCAATTTTATTTTTTCCATAGATTAACATTGAGCTAATGGAATCCAATATTCCAGGTACACCCCTCCCCTTAATAGTTTGAAATTAATTGAAATGAAAAATAGAAGATAGTTTTACCTCTTAAAAGACGTCCACACTATTTAAAAAAGTAAATATCAGAGTTTGATGTGATTTAAATAGTTTAAGCCAGTCTACATGAAACAAGCTTTATCCCTGATTAAAATCATCAGCGCTTTATTTAAATGAAAGTCTAGTGTTTATATTGTTCGGAGGATCGATAGAGAACAATTACGATGATTAAAATTTGAATATTTTACATGTATGCGAGGTTATACGACTCCACTACTCGTGTGCGATACGGAGATTTTTAGCAATATTAAAATGCTGATTAAGTTATATTGAAAAGTGATCTAAAATTAAATGCCATCGGTATTTTATAATTGCTAGATTTCTTAATGTCTGCTCTTGAGACATGAAAGATGAAAAATTTATTTAAAATAGCTTAATTCCTTATCTATATCTAATTGCATTTAGTATAAGAAATATGTCCTCACCGCTATCACTGCAGTTTAAGGTACTCCCAGAATATGATTCTTTATCTATATTTAACATCGCCAAGTATGTAAGTTTTCTCCCATATGGCAGAGAACCTGAGATTTTTCCGAGTGCATGCGAGTTTAAAATTTTTAAATACTTTAATACTCATTGTTTATGATTTTTATTGCATTTTCTTGCTTTTTATAAAGTACCCTTATTTTGTGTTAAATTTCAGTATGATTTAGAAAATATTAAAAATTATTCTGCATACATTTACAAATTTAAAAATTTGGTACAAGAAATATGTCTTCAACGATATCAATGCAGTTTAAAGTACCCCAGAATATGATTCTTTATCTATATTTAACATCGCCAAGTATGCAATTTTTCTCACATATGGCAGGCAACCTGAGCCTTTTCTGATTGCATGCGAGTATAAAATTTTTAAGTATTTTAATTCTATATATATAATATATATTTTAATACTACATATATAATATATATTTTAATACTATATATATAATATATATTTTAATACTATATATGCAAAAAAATTATATTGTTTATAATTTATATTCCATTTTCATTGTTTTTATAAAGTACGTACCCATATTTTGTGTTTAATTTCAGTATGATTTAGATAAATTGTTCTCTATACATTTACAAATTTAAAAATTTAGTATAAGAAATATGTCCTCAACGCTATCACTGCAGTTTAAGGTACCCCCAGAATATGATTCTTTATCTATATTTATCATCGCCAAGTATGTAAGTTTTCTCCCATATGGCAGATAATCTGAAGACTTTTCCAATTGCATACGAGTATAAAATTTTTAAATATTTTAATTCTATATATATAATATATATTTTAATACTACATATATAATATATATTTTAATACTATATATATAATATATATATATATATATATATATATATATATATATATATATATATATATATATAATATATTTTTAATAGTACACATATAATATATATTTTAATACTATATGTGTATATATACATATACAATATATATTTTAATATTATATATGCAATATGTATTATATTGTTTATAATTTATATTGCATTTTCATTGCTTTTATAAAGTAAGTACCCATATTTTGTGTTTAATTTCAGTATGATTTAGATAAATTGTTCTCTATACATTTACAAATTTAAAAATTTAGTATAAGAAATATGTCCTCAACGCTATCACTGCAGTTTAAGGTACCCCCAGAATATGATTCTTTATCTATATTTATCATCGCCAAATATGCACATTCTCTCACATATGGCAGGTAACCTGAGCTTTTTCCGACTGCATGCGAGCATAAAATTTTTAAATATTTTAATACTCATTGTTTATGATTTTTATTGCATTTTCTCGCTTTTATAAAGTAAGTACCCATATTTTGTGTTAAATTTCAGTATGATTTAGAAAATATTAAAAATTATTCTGCATACATTTACAAACTTAAAAATTTGGTATAAGAAATATGTCCTGAACGCTATCACTGCAGTTTAAAGTATTCCCAGAATATGATTTTTTATCTATATTTAACATCGCCAAGTAAGAAAGTTTTCTTACATATGGCAGGTAATCTGAAGCCTTTTTCCGATTGCATGCGAGTATGAAATTTTTAAATATTTTAATTCTATATATATAATATATATTTTAATACTATATATATATATATATATATGTATATATATACATATATATATATATATATATATATATATATATATATATATATATATATATATATTTCAATACTACATATATGCAATATAAATTATATTGTTTATAATTTATATTGCATTTTCATTATTTTTATAAAGTAAGTACCCATATTTTGAGTCTAATTTCAGTATGATTTAGAAAAATTGTTCTCTATACATTTACAAATTTAAAATTTGGGTATAAGAAATATGTCATCAACGCTATCACTGCAGTTTAAGGTACCCTCAGAATATGTATCTTTATATTTAACATTGTCAAGTATGCAAGTTTTCTTACATATGGCAGGTAACCTGAAGCCTTTTCCGATTGCATGCGAGTATAAAATTTTTAAATATTTTAATTCTATATATATATATAATCTATATTTTAGTACTACATATATAATATATTCTTTAATACTACATATATATATATATATATATATATATATATATTAATACCATATATATAATATATATTTTAATACTATATGTGTATATATACATATACAATATATATTTTAATATTATATATGCAATATGTATTATATTGTTTATAATTTATATTCCATTTTCATTGTTTTTCTAAAGTACGTACCCATATTTTGTGTTTAATTTCAGTATGATTTAGAAAAATTGTTCTCTATACATTTACAAATTTAAAAATTTAGTATAAGAAATATGTCCTCAACGCTATCACTGCAGTTTAAGGTACCCCCAGAATATGATTCTTTATCTATATTTATCATCGCCAAATATGCACATTCTCTCACATATGGCAGGTAACCTGAGCCTTTTCCGACTGCATGCGAGTATAAAATTTTTAAATATTTTAATACTCATCCTTTATGTTTTTTATTGGATTTTCATTGCTTTTTATAAAGTAAGTACCCATATTTTGTGTTAAATTTCAGTATGATTTAGAAAATATTAAAAATTATTCTGCATACATTTACAAATTTAAAAATTTGGTATGAGAAATATGTCCTCAACGCTATCACTGCAGTTTAAGGTACCCCCTGAATATGATTCTTTATCTATATTTAACATCGCCAAGTATGCACATTCTCTCACATATGGCAGGTAACCTGAGCCTTTTCCGATTGCATGCGAGTATAAAATTTTTAAGTATTTTAATTCTATATATATATATAATCTATATTTTAGTACTACATATATAATATATTCTTTAATAGTATATATATATATATATATATATATATATATATATATTAATAGTATACATATATGTTTTTAATACTATATATATATTATATATATATATATATATACATATACAATATATATTTTAATATTATATATGCAATATGTATTATATTGTTTATAATTTATATTGCATTTTCACTGCTTTTATAAAGTAAGTACCCATATTTTGTGTTTAACTTCAGTATGATTTAGAAAAATTGTTCTCTATACATTTACAAATTTAAAAATTTTGTACGATCTATGCATAAATTTTATGTATATTTTTTTTCTATTTTAATACATATAGTTTATGAATTTATTACATTTTTATTGCTCTTTTGAATGTCTACCATCTTAAGTGACCTGACACCAAAAAATATTGTCAAAAATACAAGGTAGAACCCTGAATTCCATTTCCACCTTCTCAACCAACATATTTCATTTTTCGTTAAATAAATTTCTGTTATTTTTACTGACCACGATTTATAAAGCTGATTTGTTTGTATAGAGGCTTTTAAAAATAGCAGTGATATCATTGGCATAAAGAATGAAGTATTTTTACAAGACGTAACAGATGTGACACATTTATCCCATATGTCTTTTACGCTAAACAATGCCTCGTCTTATATAGCAAAAAGGAACACGCCATTGTGATAGCCCTTCTAGGAAAAAACATGTTAACTCATTGCCTTTGTTGGGTGTACGGCAAAACATTCTTCGCATAATTGGGGAACCTACAATAGGCGGGCATATACTTTGTCATGCCGATAACTATAATGTGGATTAGAGATCTTTGGTCTAGCAATGTCCCATGAATGAAAAATTTGATTCACAAGAATTGTTAAGATGTATATTGTTAGTGTTATAAATAGATCAGATATAACTAGGACTTATTACAATTTTTGAATGAAGTTAAAGGTTAGACATGGAGTACAAATAGCTCCTCGACTAATATTTTAACTTCCTTTTAAAAAACATCTCAACAAAAATTAAATAAACAAATTCTTTATTATATAAATCCTAATTGTGGATGCATATTAAACTGGAAATTTGTTTAATAATGCATTTTGGGGCTATGACAAATAAATTTTATTCTCGAGAAGAGTTGGTTAAGGTACATATCGTTGGAGAGATATTAGTGAAAGCTACGATTTATTAATGCTTTAGAATGAGCTTATTTATGCCATTGCATATGTGTATTAAAATGGAAATCATCTGCCTAATAATGTACTTTTGCCCTATGAATGATAAATATGATTCGAGACAACATTATGTTGAGATACATATTAAATAAATTAGAGAGAACTAGGACTTAGTAAAGCTTTTAACTGAAGTTAAAATGTTAGTCATGAAGTAAAAATTATTTCCTGACTAATATTTTAACTTTATTTTAAGAAACAACATCTCAACATAAATTAAATAAATAAACCCCTCATTATATAAATTTTAATTGTGGATGCGTATTAAAATGGAAATTTGTTTAATAATGTATTTTGGAGCTATGACAAATAAATTTTTTTCTCGAGAAGAGTTAGTTAAGGTATATATCGTTGGAGAAATATTAGTGAAAGCTACGATTCATTAATGTCTTAGAAAGAGGTTATTTGTATCATTGAATATGTGTATTAAAATGGAAACCATCTGTCTAATAATGTACTTTTGTCCTATGAATGATAAATATGATTCGCGACAATATTTTGTTGAGATACATGTTAAATAAATCAGAGATAACTAGGACTTAGTAAAGTTTTTGAATGAAGTTAAAATGTTAGACATGAAGTAGAAATAACTCATCTACTAATATTTTAACTTCATTTTAAAAATCAATATCTCAGAAAAATTAAATAAATAAATTCTTCATTATTTACATCCTAGCTGTGGATTCATATTAAAATGGAAATATGTCTAATAATGTATTTTGGGGCTATGAGTAATAAATTTTATAGAAGAGTTGGTTAAGGTACATATCGTTGGAGAGATATTAGTGAAAGCTAGAATTTATTAATGTTTTAGAATGAGCTTATTTGTGCCATTGCATATGTGTATTAAAAAGGAAATCATCTGCCTAATAATGTACTTTTGTCCTATGAATGATAAATATGATTCGATTCAATATTTTGTTGAGGTACATATTGAATAAATCAGAGAGAACTAGGACTTAGTAAAGCTTTTAACTGAAGTTAAAATATTACATATGAAGTACAAATAACTCCTCGACTAATATTTAAAATTCATTTTAAAAATCACTATCTCAGCAAAAGTTAAATAAACAAATTCTTCCTTATATAAATACTAATTGTGGATGATATTAAAATGGAAATTTGTTTAATAATGTATTTTGGGGCTATGACAATTAAATTGTATTCTCGAGAAGATTTGGTTAAGGTACATATCGTTGGAGAGATATTAGTGAAAGCTACGATTTATTAATGCTTTAGAATGAGCTTATTTGTGCCATTGCATATGTGTATTAAAATGGAAATCATCTGCCTAATAATGTAATTTTGTCCTATGAATGATAAATATGATTCGCGAGAATATTTTGTTGAGAAACATATTAAATAAATCAGAGATAACTAGGACTTATTAAAGCTTTTAACTGAAGAAATGAGCTTATTTATGCCATTGCATATGTGTATTAAAATGGAAATCATCTGCCTAATAATGTACTTTTCCCCTATGAAGGATAAATATGATTAGCGACAATATTTTGTTGAGATACATATTAAATAAATCAGAGATAACTAGGACTTAGTAAAACTTTTAACTGAAGTTTAAGTATTAGATATGAAGTACAAATGACTCCTCGACTAATATTTTAACTTCATTTTAAAAAACAATATTTCAACATAAATTTAATAAATAAATTCCTCATATGAATCCTAGTTGTGGATGCATATTAAAATGTAAATTTGTTTAATAATGTATTTTCGGGCTATGACAAATAAACTTTATTCTCGAGAAGAGTTGGTTAAGGTACATATCGTTGGAGAGATATTAGTGAAAGCTACGATTTATTAATGCTTTAGAGTGAGGCTATTTGTACCACTGCATATGTGTATTAAAATGGAAATCATCTGCCTAATAATGTACTTTTGCCCTATGAATGATACATATGATTAGCGACAATATTTTGTTGAGACACATATTAAATAAATCAGAGATAACTAGGACTTAAAAAAGCTTTTAACTGAAGTTAAAATGTTAGTCATGAAGTAAAAATTATTTCCTGACTAATATTTTAACTTTATTTTAAGAAACAACATCTCAACATAAATTAAATAAATAAACCCCTCATTATATAAATTTTAATTGTGGATGCGTATTAAAATGGAAATTTGTTTAATAATGTATTTTGGAGCTATGACAAATAAACTTTATTCTCGAGAAGAGTTGGTTAAGGTACATATCGTTGGAGAGATATTAGTGAAGGCTACAATTTATTACTTCTTTAGAGTGAGGCTATTTGTACCACTGCATATGTGTATTAAAATGGAAATCATGTGCCTAATAATGTACTTTTCTCCTATGAATGATAAATATGATTCGCGAGAATATTTTGTTAAGTTACATATTAAATAAATCAGAGGTAATTAGGACTTATTAAAGCTTTTAACTGAAGTTAAAATGTTAGTCATGAAGTAAAAATTATTTCCTGACTAATATTTTAACTTCAATTTAAAAAAACAACATCTCAATAAAAATTAAATAAATAAATTTTTTATTGTATAAATCCTAGTTGTGGATGCATATTAAAAATGAATCTGCCTAATAATGTACTTTTGCCCTATGAATGATACATATGATTAGCGACAATATTTTGTTGAGATACATATTAAATAAATCAGAGATAACTAGGACTTAAAAAAGCTTTTAACTGAAGTTAAAATGTTAGTCATGAAGTAAAAATTATTTCCTGACTAATATTTTAACTTTATTTTAAGAAACAACATCTCAACATAAATTAAATAAATAAACCCCTCATTATATAAATCCTAATTGTGGATGCATATTAAAATGGAAATTTGTTTAATAATGCATTTTGGGGCTATGACAAAAAAATTTTATTCTCGAGAAGAGTTAGTTAAGGTGCATATCGTTGGAGAGTTATTAGTGAAGGCTACAATTTATTAACGATTTAGAGTGAGATTATTTGTACCACTGCATATGTGTATTAAAATGGAAATCATGTGCCTAATAATGTACTTTTCTCCTATGAATGATAAATATGATTCGCGAGAATATTTTGTTAAGTTACATATTAAATAAATCAGAGGTAATTAGGACTTATTAAAGCTTTTAACTGAAGTTAAAATGTTAGTCATGAAGTTAAAAATTATTTCCTGACTAATATTTTAATTTCATTTTAAAAAACAACATCTCAACAAAAATTAAATAAATAAATTCTTTATTGTATAAATCCTACTTGTAAATGCATATTAAAATGAATCTGCCTAATAATGTAATTTTGTCCTATGAATGATAAATATGATTCGCGAGAATATTTTGTTGAGATACATATTAAATAAATCAGAGATAACTAGGACTTATTAAAGCTTTTAACTGAAGTTAAAATGTTAGTCATGAAGTAAAAATTATTTCCCGACTAATATTTTAACTTCATTTTAAAAAACAACATCTCAACAAAAATTAAATAAACAAATTCTTTATTATATAAATCCTACTTCTGAATGCATATTAAAATGGAAGTTTGTTTAATAATGTATTTTGGGGCTATGACAAATAAATTTTATTCTCGAGAAGAGTTGGTTAAGGTACATATCGTTGGAGAGATATTAGTGAAGGCTACAATTTATTAATGCTTTAGAGTGGGGTTATTTGTACCACTGCACATGTGTATTAAAATGGAAATAATATGCCTAATAATGTACTTTTTTCCTATGAATGATAAATATGATTCGCGAGAATATTTTGTTGAGTTACATATTAAATAAATCAGAGATAACTAGTACTTGTTAAAGCTTTTAAATGAAGTTAAAATGTTAGTCATGAAGTTAAAAATTATTTCCCGACTGGGGTATGACAAATAAATTTTATTCTCGAGGAGAGTTGGTTAAGGTACATATCGATGGAGAGATATCAGTTAAGATTACGATTTATTAATATTTTAGAATGAGATTATTTGTATCATTGGATATGTGTATTAAAACTGAAATCCTCTGCCTAATAATGTAATTTTCTCCTATGAATGACAAAATATTTTGTTGAGATCATATTAAATAAATCTGAGATAACTAGGATTTATTAAAGCTTTTAACTGAACTTAAAATGTTAGTAATGAAATAAAAATCACTTTCCAACTAATATTTTCACTTCATTTCAATTTTTTTTAACAATTTTTTTTTCATTTTATAATTCCTAGTTGTGGATGCATATTGAAATGAAAGTCTGCCTAATAATGTATTTAGGGGCAAAAGGTGATAACTTTTATTCTTGAGAAGGATTGATTACTATAAATTTTGTTTTTGAGTTTTATAAAAAGCTCAAAGACGACTATGATTTATTAATGTTTTAGAATTAGGTCATTTATACTATTATATATATATATATATATATATATATATATATATATATTATATATATATATATATATATATATATATATATATATATATATATATATATATATATATATTTATATATACATATACATATATATATACATACATATATATATGTATATATATATATGTGTGTGTGTGTGTGTGTGTGTGTCGGGTGGTTATAATTAAACTCCTCCTATAAACGACATCATACAGCCCAAACAGGTGAACGGAATGCAACGAAATTTCATATATGGGTTATGAGATGCCCTCACAAAATTTCGAAAAAAAAAAAAAAAAAAATTCCAAAAAATCCACCAGACAAAATGATTTTCTTGTTGTCACGGTCTTCCCTTTTTGGGAAAAACATGAAATATAACACAATAAAAGACAAAAACAGAATACAGAAACAATATTAACAATCCAGAATAAGAATTATGAGTAATGAAATGCAAAATCGTTAAAAGCTGTGAGTTTTCGAGAGTTGCATGTAATAGAGTACTCTATATGTTAGTCATATAGTTATTTGACAACTGCAGGTGTATATTATATTGAAAATCTTCTGTCGGACTGTAATTTTTGTCCTATGATTGATAAATTTGATTTTTGAGAATGCTTTGTTAAGATATATTGTTGATATATAAAATAAAATGCTCAAACCTGGGTTTGTTAAATTTTTTTCAGTTAAGTTAAAATTTTAGTTATGAAGCTATATTTCAGCTTAGTAGATTGAATTTAAGAAACTACTTTAATATACCCCCCAAATCTGAAATTTGGCGACTTTTCTTTCGCGCCAAGCAAAATACCTGTTTTTGGCTCCTTTTTTTCTTGCCAAGATGGATTCTCTCTAAATACAAATAATTAATACATAAAAAATACGGAATCATTTAATACAAATAAAAAGAATACCTAAAAAATACAATAAATACATAAAAAATACAAATAAATGGCACTGAATAACATATTATATGTTTTGTTATATTACTGCCATTTCATTGAATGAATGAAATGGCATAAAACATATATGAAATCCAAAAATTGTTGCCACAAAACTTTTTAAAAAAAAACTCAAAAAAATGGTACAAAATACAAGAAAATAATAAATTTGGCAACAGCAAAAACCTAAAAGCTGAAAAAACCTAAATTGGCAACACCAAAATAAGAAACTGCAACCCTAAAAAGTCCGTAGGAAGTGCCAGATTTGGCACATAATATTTGGGGGGTATATCAAAGTTGTACCGAATTGAAATGAAAAATATTTTACAGTAAAACATTTTCAAAACTCATCATGTTTGTTTAGGCTTATTATTATTTTTTTTTTTTTACAAATTAACGTAACTAATTTTTCACAAACTATGTTTTATTAATTAATTAAAACATTTTACCCTATGACCTCATTCAAAAGAACAGTCTTTCGAAAGGTAAAATAGAAGAATATAATGTAAACATCTTTTTATGTAAGCAAGTCTGATATAAACTAAAGTAAACAGTTTTCTCTATAAAAAATTAGTCAAGCTAATGGTCAAGATCAAACAACGTTTCTTGAGAAGCCTAAAAATATTTTATGCACTTATTTTAAAGATACGACCTTAAGCCTTCGAAAACATTTATAATTTCGATTCTAGAATCATTGGTAGTTGTAATGCAGTTACTTAATCACCCCCGTAAGTGCCGGAATATAATCGAAAATGCACAGTTAAAGGTCTAGACTTTGGCTGTTAGCGTAAAAATGTAGTAAATAGCGTATTATAGATTTTAACTAAACAAATAAATTACTGCAGCATATTTCATAATGTTTATCAAATTACACTTTTCCTTTTTAGCCAATAAAAGCTTTAAATTTGATCTCTGGTAATCTGTGATTATTGCTCTTCCATCATACCTCAGCAGTCATAACTGTTAGAATAATTCTCAGCTTTTAATGAGATTTTAAATAAATGTGTTTAATGATATACTGTTTACAATGAACAAAAAAAAATTAAATACGTTTATTTAAAAATGAGTTATTGGCATTTATGTTAGAAACTTTATTTGTTCAATTAATTACTTTTTATTTGTTTTCTTTAATTTTTGCTGTAAATTTCTATACTATACACTATATTATAAATTTCTATACTATATTCTATACTATATTACTATCATTTATTTATACTTTACTACATTGTCTTTCGTTAGGTTCAATGCATACATAATGGATGTCTGCATTTATCCAAGTAAAAATTATATGTTTTACACTTTACTTTAATAACGAGTATTGGCGGAAATTCTTTTTCTTAACTTTTGCTAATTTTAATAGGAAAAATATACATTTTTTATTTTAATTTTCTCATGTTTAAATGTTTTATAACCAATATATTATTGCAATAACTTTACCAAAAATTTCTACAGAATCTTATTTGAAAATTTTGGCTCCGAACTTAATCTTTAGAATAACTATAGCTATATAAATTTTGTTAATTAAGGTTACAAATACAATTAATATTTCTTGTAACATCATATTTCATTTTTATTGCATGAACGTTGTAAAGTTGTATTAATATTAAAAACTATGGAATAATATTAACTCAAAATAAAAGATATACAATATATTTTGATAAACATTTATTAAAATATACATTATAAATAAATAAGCACCAGTAGTGCCTTCAAAAATCTTCAAGAGATTAATTTAACAACAATTTCTTGCGAAAATACAGTAGACTAAATTTTAAAAATAATAAAGAGGAACGAATTCTACTACTGTATGGTAATTATTTCCTAGAATATGTATAAAACTGCCTCATCTCAAACTGGCAACGTTTCTAAATTTTCCCGGTTTCTATGCCAACCGCCAGCTATTCAACTTTTTGTTTTGAAGTTTACATATATTTTTGTGTCAGAAAATGTTATTGTGAATGTGAATAGGTTTTATTTTTACAGCAGCTGCCCCCGAGTTTGATATTTGAAATGTTGTGAGATATTCTTAGATGTATTTTCATATCTTTCTATGGTATATTTTTTCACCGTTTAAGTTTCAACGTGGGGAAAATTATGGGATTACATCTATTTGTAGAAAGTTATGGTTATACTCATATATAATCGAAATCCCATTTTAAAACTAATGCAATGAAATAAAACTTTCATACTTCTTCAATCATAAATTCTTTAAATCGTGACTAGACTGCAGTTTGATGATTCAGTATAGATCAAGAGGTTTGGTTTCGTTTGGTGCAGTGTGCTACGGTCTATTTATTTATTTTTTTTTTGCAACAATAGGGAAAAGAGGACCGGTACTTAATGCTTAAAGCCGATTCCGAACGGCTACAAACATCCATGCCACAGTTAGATTCGAACCCGTGCACTCCGGTACCGAAGAGTAGAGTCCTAATCATTCAGCCATCGTTCGGCAAAGATCTAGAGGAATTAATTCCAACAACCCTAAGGAATATGGAAAGGGTTGAATTTTTCTTATCGGTTCTTACAGTAATTCTCCACAAAAAGGGAGTGGGATATATTAATCCAACTTTTGATTAAATTATACGTGAAAAAAAATGTGTCCAGCCATGATTAAAATAAATGGTAGGTTCTAACAAATATTCTTATTTACTTGTCAGACGTCTATGATTTCTATACAATATACCAGTTGCTTGGATATGTTAGATAAAATAGATGAAAATATATTTATTGTTTTACTAAATAGTAGGACCAACTTTTGATTGAATTATACGCAAAAAAAAATATATATATTTCCAGTCATGATTAAAACAAATGGTAGACTCTAACACACTGTCATACTCTAATTTTCTGATCAGAAGTCTACAATTCCTATAAAATGTACGAACTGCTCGAATGTAACAGATAAAATAGATGAAAATATATTGTTTTACTGAGTAGTAGAACCAACTTTTGATTGTATTATACTAAAAAAAGTATATGTTTCCAGTCATCATTAAAACAAATGGTAGACTCTAATACATATTCTTATTTTCTTGTCAGAAGTCTACAATTCCTATACAATATACCAACTTGCTAGGATATATCAGATAAAATAGATGAAAATATATTTAATTTTTTACTAAGGAGGATGACCAACTTTTGATTTAATTATACAGAACAAAAATATTCCAGCCATGATTAAAATAAATGGTAGGCTCTAACACATATTCTTATTTACTTGTCAGACGTCTATAATTTCTATACAATATACCAACTACTCGGATATACTAGATAAAATAGGTGAAAAAATATTTATTGTTTTACTAAGTAGTAGAACCAACTTTTGGTTGAATTATACGCAAAAAATATATGTTCCCAGCCATAATTAAAACAAATGGTAGACTCTAACACACTGTCATATTCTTATTTTCTTGTCAGAAGTCTACAATTCCTATACAATATACCAACTGCTCGGATCTAACAGATAAAATAGATGAAAATATATTTATTGTTCTTCTTATAAGGTTGATTTATAATCAGTCTCTTGAAGTTTAGATGTTAAGAAAGTGTTTTTGATTAGAAACAAAAATTTATTATTGTTCGTAAAGCAGCTTGGAAGGTTACAACCATGGCGGACATCGACAACCATGCATATGTTCCAACATTCTTTCTCACAAGTTAACATAAATTAAACGATTACAATTCTTTCATCGATATACAAAGTGAACCTTACATTCTGAGTAGTAGAACTAACTTTTGATTGAATTATACACACACACACAAAAAGAAATGTGTCTAGCCATGATTAAAATAAATGATAGGCTCTAACACATATTCTTATTTACTTGTCAGACGTCTATAATTTCTATACAATGTACCAACTGCTCGGATATACTAGATAAAATAGGTGAAAATATATTTATTGTTTTACTAAGTAGTAAAACCAACTTTTGGTTGAATTATACTCAAAAAAATATATATGTTCCCAGTCATAATTAAAACAAATGGTAGACTTTAACACACTGTCTTATTCTTATTTTCTTGTCAGAAGTTTACAATTCCTATACAATATACCAACTTGCTAGAATATATCAGATAAAATAGATGAAAATATTTTTATTGTTCTACAGAATGGTAGGACCACCTGATTGAATTATATAGTAAACGATCTTAGGAAGACCTTCCACCAATATGGCGATTAAGTCAAGTGGAATTTTCCTCTATTATTGTTGAAAGGCGGATACTAAATGAGTTGTTGAACTCGAGTTCCTCTGTACTTCGATCATTGTTCCAATTCGTAACACAAATGTTGATTGGACTCGTACTCTATGCAAGTCACAGCAATTATTTCACTCCCACGTCTTTGCACCACTGCATGAATGCTGAACTTCTGTGGCAAGATACAGTTTTATCATAATAAAGAAGACTGTATAAATTACGCGGTACTATCTTTATAAGTAGAACGTGATTATGTAGAATGATACCCTTTATGTAATCTTTTATTCTTAAACGCAAGAGACTGGAGCTCTGGAACATATTAAACTCAGTTTTGTTTTCACTTAGATTAGTCTACATTGTATTCAGTAATACTGTACTAATGCCTCATCATCAGAGACGAAGCATTCTTGGAAGCTATGGAAGCCATATGGATGCTATTCTCTGCAGCACATTTCAGTCCAAACTCACTATCCCTATTCTTTTGAACAGACGCACTACATTCCATCTATTAGCTTTATTATGCAAAGAACGCACATGCATTTTGCTGCCTGGAAGCGGCGACTCCAAGTGCTTTTAGCTAGCGGAAATATTCAAGGAGTTTACTCTATGGGAGAGCCGCTGTATCTCAGTCGGCAAAGGCAACAATCTCGTACCTGAGAGGTTGCGGGTTCGGAATCCGAGCCTGCTCAAGATCTGCCGTGTTCGTTAAAGGTGACTGGGGTACGTAAAATAGGTTCGTGGTCAGAATGTCCTCCAAGTTCTAAGTTGATACCTCTGGGGGTGACAGGCCAAGTCTGTGAATTTTCTGCTTGGTTCCTGCTTCAAAATTACGAGGACCTACTTGAGGGAAGTCGTTCTTTCACCTTAATGATGCTCATTAAAACGAAAGGCGCACCCCTTGTCCTTAATACGAGAGACTGCAGGTTCAATCGTGCTTGGTTTGTCCAAGTGGCATGAAAAACAACTACAACTCTACGGGAATTCCTTTTGTTTCTCTACGCTAGCGAAATACTTTGTTGAAACTTATAGAAGTGCTTTGTAATACATTTTAGTGACTCGGCAGCGAAAAAATGGTTAAATTCTATTAGTTGCGAAATGCTATTTATTGTAATTTCAATAACTACCACGGATGCAGTGAAAGCTCCGTTTCAGGGAACATCCACCTGTTCTCAGCGGTAAAGAAAACGCAACTATAAGGGTTTGGTTTGATTTGGAGTGCAACTGTCAATTTTCTGTAACTTGAAGGCTAATTATACCAGGACCTGCTTCTTAAACGTTAAATGTAACGGCAATTTTCAGAAATCTGACCTAAAATGACAATTTGATTTAATCACAATATATTATAAAAAACTCTAATTTGTGGACAGAAATTCAACAAAGTCCTGAATTATTTATTTTCCAAAAACATTGATTTTTTGTTCTTTTTCCAGAAGCCATCTATTGATATTAGCATTGATATACTACGAGTTTAGTCGTAGCTTCACAAAAAGGACAAGTAAACGGAGTACGAGATATATCCTAGAAAAGAATGCGATCTACGAGTTATCTCGTAGTTTTCAGTCAACGTGTTAAAGCCGATTTTGAACACCTACGAACATCTATGCAAGTATTGAAATTCGCATCCAATACCACCGAACTTCAATATCAATAAACCGCACTCTACCCATTCGTTCATCATACAGTTCATTATAATAGAACCCCAAACTTGTGAGAGTGCGATTGGGGCTCGTTTAAAGTGCCTATTTATTTTATATTCACATGCTGAGAAATCAAAATTTATAAAAATAGATAGTTCTAAAGAATCACTCACAAATTTAAGGCTGCTAGTCAAAAGGTGTTCATTAGACTTTTAACACATTGCGTGCGGGTACATTTCGCAGAGGAATTGTACCCAAAGAGGAAGTTTTGCGCGTAAATTTAGTTATTCAGTTAAATCTCAATAGATCGAAAATTATTTATTTAATTATTTTATATTGAAATTTATAAACAAATATATAAATAGAAATATATAAATAACAACTATAAAATTTTTGTAAACAAAAAATATATTTTTTAGTGGATAAATTTATAACAGTATCGTAAATATGAAAAATCAAATAGAAATAGTAGTATATAGTTTTAATTTTTTCGAATTATGTTATATATAAACATTTTTACATTATAAAAAATGAAAAGAGCTATCCTAAAACTAATAATGTAAAAACTAGTTTTTACTTGTCTAAATTTTTTCCAGAATCTATGTAGTACACAAGAACATTCGGCTTCATTTTCCTGTATATACCGTTATTTTTGTACCCACTATGAAGACTCCCTTTTGTCCGAGCACGCGCCAAAACATCTGATCATAGTGCACCTGTACTTGGACAATAGCTTGGAGTCGGGGATCTTGACAATCGGGATGAATAGACGAATCCGCTCCTGATGGATCTCGTTAATGAACGCTCGGAAATTCCGTGAAGAGACAGCCAGCGAATGAGAATTCAGTTAAAAAGTATAACTGTAACTTTAGCTGGAGTTCTCATGTAACTGGGATCTTAACTGAGAAAAAAACAGTGGCGGGACCATAACTGACCCCCCCCCCCCCAAGTATAAAGAGTTTTATACAATGACGAGAAAAAATTGTTAACCGTTGGCGAAAAACATATTGGCGTCAATTTGGAGTTGATCAACCGAGTTGGTGAAAAACCAGATTTCACGCCACCATTGATAATTTTTCACGGATGCGTGTCGTGTACGAGCATTTGCGGTTACGCGTAGTATCACCTATTAATTCTCTGATTATTTTGGCTTTTATCGGATTTTAATTTGTTTGTGAGTATGTTCTAATTTGTTACTTAGTTCCATAACAGTCTTTGAAGTAAAAAATAATTATTAGTATTTTTATATTTATTGTTATTATTTCTTGTTTACTATTATTGTTATTATTGTTATTATTCTCTGGTTAATGATTTTGAAAAATTTTTTTTATCTCATAACTACAATCATTTATCAATTTTAGATCTGAAATGATTTTAATAAGAAGACAATGTTATCTACTATGTTAAGATTCATGATATAGAATTGATACATATATGTTAAAACCCATAGACCCATTTATAATCGATATTTGTATATGTAGTTGTCTTTAAATAAAACTAAATGGCTGTTTACGCAGAGTGGCCCATGAGGTCTACTGTGGAATTCAGCTTTTTGGTAAAAATCTGTTATGAAAGTAATAGGTAGCAAACATTTTTCACAGTTCTATCAAAAAGATTATTCCTCTCCCAAGAGGTTTGTGGTGAAACTAGCAAATAACATTTTTAATGTTGCCATCTATTGAATCCAATACACAAATAAAAACAATAGTTATATATATTTTTGGATTTACATTAAATATCATCATATATGAAGGCTTAGGTTTCTAAGCAATGCTTATAACCGTAATGCTTGGACTCTTTTAGGACATTTCCCAGGGCCTCCAAATCTGTGATTGATATAAAACCTTTAACGATAGATTTAAATTATATTCCTTGTCTGACAATTCTCAATTTCACCTTATAAGTAAATATGTCCTCAAACTTTAATATTTTAGTATTCTTTTATTTCTTTTATTATATTTGAATATTTTACTGTACAACCATATTTACTTGTGTTCTAAAGAGACAAGATTAAAGCGGAACACCTCATGCATAAACATCTTTATTCTAAAGCCCAATTACATTACAACCGCAGACGATTTTATATATCGTCTGTAATTACAACTGTTGCCATACAATATGCTATATTATATATACTACATGACATCTTTTTTTTTTTAAATTTGGGAGGCTGCTTTAATTTAGTAACTAATTTCACTTTTCCCTTAACGTATATTCAAATATTGTAATCAGTACAATAAACGTTTATGTGAAAAAAGATGTCTTAGTCTCTTTACCTTATTAAAATCAGGAATTCAGTATTTAACAAGTACAGAATATATATTGTATGAAACTCAATATTAAATGGAAAATAATCTTCAATTATACACACTGAATTAAAAAATACAATGTTATATTAAAAATGTTTTGTATTAAATAGATACAACTGTAATTCCTAATTAAATTGAAATACAGTTTTAAAAATTTATTTGTCACATGTTTTAAATGTTCAATACTTAACTTTGAATAACATTAATAGAATGTAACGCTTAAAATATTGATTTTGATAGGTATTACAATTAATTGTCCTAATTTTTATCTGAACTTGTAAAGCGATATGTATTCTTAAATATTCTATTAATGTTTCAACGTAACTTTAGCATTACTACTAAAATATATAAAGTTAAAAAACATCGTAAAAATTAAATAACAATAATTTTAATTTCTGTTTATACACAGTATATTATTTTTACTTAAAAAGATATAAATAAGGATTACCATGGTTTAATTTATTTATCCTTTACGATCGGTTAGTAAACATAGGTCATACGTGCGTACTAGTTTCAAATACTTTGTAAACAAACACATCTTCCCGAGTAACATATCAACAAATGAATTTTGTAGATACATAATTTGCCCTAAACCTCCAAAATATTGATACAGAGCAAGATATAACAACCATATCCTTACTAGGATTACCATAGCTTAAAACGGTTAGCAATTTTTTCTCGTTATTGTAGAAGACTCAATTTTGCGACTCAGGGATTTCGTCATTTTTTTCGTAGGTGTGTTGACCTCGTGGAGGCTTTCGCCTTTTTTACTAGAGAGCCAGCTTGCTAGTTCGGGAGATTCGTAAAGTCCGCTCATATAGGGAGCGGCAGAATCTCGGATATCGAACGGGGGATAAATTGGGTTTGATTGCACCCTGAAAAGCCACCCCATTTGTAAGAGATTATTAAATCTCTTGTTTTTTCTTTCGACTGTGATTGTCGTGAGGAAGTTTTATCGGCAACCATCCTTTGCAGTTCTAGATGATTCAAGAATTAACATTCCTTTGTAAATAGCCGTATTTAATCCAGAATTAAAGGGAATTTCCAATTTTATATCTTTGACTGTGATCCATTATTCACGTTACCTCTCATTTGAGAATATTGAAGGCGTCACAGCACAAACAAATCATGTTGTTACACTAACCCGTACTAGTATGTGACCAGCGCTCAAGTATCAATCGTCAGAAAACGAACTAGTGCTTGTCCCGCATACAATGTGTTAATAGTAAACCCCATGAATCAGTATCCTTAAAATTTGTGAATACAGTTGAGAAAAATTTTAATAATTTTTATTTCTTAAAGATAACATAGTTAAAATTTTTGACTTCCATTTTTTTATTGCTATACAAACAGAATACAGAATAGCATCCCCAGCGGTGTAGTTGCAAAATTTCAAAATGGTATTTACTTAAATAAAGCCCACTCCGTACATATTATTTTTGAATCCCAATGATTCAGACAGTAGTATTAAGTAAAGTACTTTGCTAGTTAAATTTAACATTTTGGTGAAAGTGGAATATTTTCTATTTCCTATCTGGCTGTCTTATAAGACACTTTATGTAATGTATTATTAACTACAGTAGAACCTCGGTATAACGACCCCCTTTGGGACCAACATCATATGGACGTTGTAACGGAAGGTAGTTATAACGAATTGAAAAAATAGTAAAAAATATTGAGCAGAGAAATGATGCAACAGTACATATCTAGAGAGAATTTCTATTTATTTGTATTTCTATTACTGAATTTTTGAAAAAAAATCTGATTGACGCCTGTTTCAAGTTCATTTGGTAATTTTTCATTATCACTGATTCTATATTCGTTACATTTTGAAGGAAATCTTCAGAATTAAATTGTCCTTCAAAATATTGACCCAAGGCATTGATTGGATTGAAGGCTTCTTTTTCATTCACTTTCTCAAAAGCTTGGATGATTTCTTCTCCGTTGTCGGAATCGAATTGAAGTTGCACCACACTATAATAATTTTGAAATAGCCCACTTGCTCATTGTTGAAGCATAATAAAAATCCGCAGATCGCAAACACATTTTATTGAAAACACCAAAATAATACTACAAGAAATACGAGGTACATTGGGCTTTTATAGTTTTGAGAAGATCCTGCGCCCAGCCAATCAAATTTCTGGCAAAAACAAAACTAATTAAACACAGCCAATCAAAACACAACAGGATCAACTAAAGAAAACATTGAACGTCCAAGAAAGCTATTACTGGATCAACTAAAAAAACATCGAACGTCCAAGAAAGCTATTACTTAAATACAACAATAATCGGCCAAGTCGTTAAGTTTGAGTGCGATTATATATTTCAACACTCATGAATTCTGCGGACTAAAATTGGCGGTTGCTCTAATGAAAAATAATATGCTTGAGGCCGTTGTAATGATTCAAAATTAACATTATTCCTATGGTAAGATAATTGGGACTTTTTAAGATGGTCATTCTAACGAAGAGGTCGTTATATTGTATGGTCGTTAAAAAGAGGTTTTACTGGATAAACTTTTCACTTCACGTGAGGTGATAAAAATTTTGCAGTTATAAAAATTCAATCAGTAGTGAAACTAAGCAAATGTGTATATACCTACTCTTTGAAATTTAAATAGCTAAATAAATGAATAAATAATATGGAAACTGGGCAAATATGAATATTTAGTTATTAGCTAAAATTAAGGTAATGAATGCTAAATAAAAACTTTTTTTATCGCCTCACGAATGATATTCGTAAAATGTGCCAAATACTTTATTTCTCCAGAACCTGCAAGAAATGTTATTTTTTTCCTTTTTTTTAGGGAGAGGGAGGAAGGTTAATGATAAATTGCAGGTTTTAAAAGAACATGAAATTCGTTCAAGACTTTATGCTATATTAACATGTCATCTACAGTACTGAGTGACAGAGATAAAGCATGTTTATTTGAAAAAACACTCTAAAAAATGTAAATAACATGCATCAAAGACTTATTTTTTTTTTTTACTTTTACTTTTTTACTTTTAGCCGAATAAACAAGTGTGATCTGTTGGACAACCTATTTCAATCTCTAGAAAGAATCATAATCTGTATATGCAAAAACTTTTTGCAAATAGCAATTGAAATAACTAAATAAATGAATAAATAACATGGAAATTGGGCAAATATGAATTTTTAACTATTAGCTAAGATAATGAATAATAAATACAAACATTTTTTTATCACATCACGAATAATGTTCTTAAAGTGTGCCAAATATTTTATTTCCCCAGAACCTGCAAGAAATACAGTTCAACAAACAAAAGCAACCGTAAACATAGCAAATCGCTATGTTTACGGTTGCTTAAACATAACGGTTATGTTTAAAGAAACATTTGTTCCTCCTATATTCATTAATATCAAGCTTAATATTTCGCTTAATTTTTTTACAAATAATTGAGGAAAATAAGGATGAGGAATCTGCGGCTAAAAAAGGATTTTTACTTAAACTTATATTCAAAGTTATTTACAATACCTTGTTTTTATGTACATAAAAAAATAGTACTTTTTTTTATATCATAAACCGAACGATACCTAAATGCGTAGAACGCCGTTTTATCGCTGGACTTAGATATTATGTAAATAATTTTCTTTTATATTTGGATTAAATAATAGTTTAGATACATGTGAGAAAATTTTAAATTTAAACATCGATTATTTTTTATTGCAACGAAAATTTTATCACTGGTATTAACAATAAATTCTATCTACCTCCAGGGTATAGTGAAAAAAATTGGGAAGAACTCAAGGATGATTTCGACGTAGCGAAGAAAACTTAATTATCTTTCTAAATGAATTCAGCGTGATTCTAAACTTTACACTATAGGGTTACTTTAGAGGAGTATGAAGAAAAACTAATTATTCAGCGTGTACTAGGTAATTCTCAACCAAAAAACAAACCATTTTTTTACCTGCCTCATAGAGTACTTTACAATTCTGGAAAATTAAAAATTTTACTGATTCCGTCATATGACGGGCTATATGCTAGTGTAAAGAGAAAAAACAATATTTTCCTGGTTAATTTATCAATGAAAAGGTTAAAAAAAATTTTTAAACAGTAACTACTTTATTTAATATTTTGTCATACAATGTAAAATATTAATGGAATAGTTATGTTTTAATAAAATTTGCCTACCTTTTCCTTTTATGACAATAACTTTAAATATTCAAAAGTAGTAAGTATCTATTATTGTTTTTTTAAATTCAAATCAATTGGCAAATTCTTTGTGATTGACATATTATATAGTATATGTTAGTAGAACACTGTTCTATATGTGCATCACTAAACTGTATAGAAGAGTCATAATTATTTCTAATCATACAATATACAATACCTGATCATACAATATCTTCCTAATTCCGAAAATCAGCCATGTATGTATGTTCCTGGGTATTCTGGCTGAACGATGGCTGAATGCTTAGGTTGCTCGCCTTCGGAACCGGAGTTCGTGGGTTCAAATCCCATGGATGTTCGTAGCCGTTCGGAATCGGCTTTAATCAGTAGATCCCGGTCTCATTAGCCCTCGTGCTTCAAAAAGTAGACGGTAGCACTCCAAAACCAAACCAAACCTGGGTATTCTGTGATTTTTGTGTTACTATTATCTACACTCTCCTGAGAAGGTAATACTGGAGAAAAAATAAAGTCAGTTTTACTACGATATCTGATATTTATACCTGATCATACAATATCTTCCTGAAAATCACCGTGTATGCCTTTGATGTTCGTGTTACTATTATCTACACTCTCCTGAGAAGGTAATACTGGAGAAAAAATAAAGTCAGTTTTACTACGATATCTGATATTTATACCTGATCATACAATATCTTCCTAGTTGGAGAAATCACCGTGTATGCATTCCCTTCTTGGATATTCTGTGATGTTCGTGTTACTATTATCTACACTGGCCTGAGAAGGTAATACGGGAAAAAAAATAAAATCAGTTTTACTATCGATATTTGATATTTGTACCTGAACATACAATATCTTCCTAGTGGTGGAAATCAGCCATGTATGCATGTTCCTGGATATTCTGTGATGTTCGTGTTACTAATATCTACAGTGCCTGAGAAGGTAATACTGGAAAAAAAAAATAAAATCAGTTTTACTATGGATAACATAGGCATAAAAGGACAAATACTCCTATTTATTGCAAATGTCAGTTCGAAAGGGAAATGAACTAGGTTTGGCCGTAATGGAATAGAAACATTGATTTTTCTCCTGCTTGAAGTCTGTTTGTGTAATCACAAATTTTATACATTTCAGCTGTTTGAACTGGGTTCTGGCACCACTTGCAAGGGGTTAATAAATTGAGGAGCGTTGGTGAAAAAAGGCGTGCCATTTACAATTTTGCTTTTAAATATGGAAGGCCATTTCACATAGTTAGGGTTTGATTCTCGACCGAAACAATCAAGCATGTCTCATTAGATTTTCCTCCTTTACAACTCAAATGTGTACCCACACAAAACCTCGATGCAGCCTTTCACCCTAAATCAGTATATTTTTGACTACTTACTCCCTCCCCTACTTCTAAACATCTGTGGTGCATACAGAATAACGTAAAGAGATTCATAACCTTGCATACTACTTGGAAGAGGGGAAAACTTTCTTACCTTAGCTGTTAGAATACTAGTACTATGACTGTTAATAATAATGGCAGTAGCAAACATAAATAGCTTTAAAATTTGTTATACAGCTTAATAGCTTTGTAGCATGATATACAACTTTCGCTTACGAATTAGTTTTTAATTAAATTAATTAGAGGTTCAGAACCGACTGTTGAAAGTTATAAAAATTGTAACTGTCTATAAAATTTTATTAAGCTTATCAATTTGTCCGTTGGTCAAAATATTGGATACCTTGCCGGGCAACCCTTGAGGTGTATTTAAAAGGGTGCACATAACGTAGCTGTCGAGTCACGTGTTCAGTTATGCCCCCCGGGTCTACATGTTATTCTAAACTAGCATTTAGGCCGTCATCTGACGGGATCAGTAAAATTTTTGATTTTCCAGGATTGTGAAGTACCCTATGATGCAGGTTATAAAATGGTTGGTTTTTTTGGCTGAGAATTATCTGGTATACTCTAAATAATTTGTTTATCTTCAAACTCTTTTTGCAACTACATATTTAAGGAAAATTTAATTTTTTAAAATTTCTATCTACATTTTCAATTTTAATATTTTTGCTCCAAACTGATTTGCACTTTTATTCGAACCTATTACACTAGATTGTGTATGAAATTTCAGATGTGTGTAATGTTAAATTGTATACAACTTTAATGTAAGTTTTAATATTACATATAAACCTTAAATTTTTAAATTTTTTTTGATAAATTTGTGATTGTAGTTAAGAAAGTGGTAATGGAATGTCAGGGAGGTGTGTCTCATTCCACTTCAGGGTTCTCTCTCCCCCATATTAAACCGCTTCTAGTTCCCAAAAGAAGATAGTACTTGTTCTGTACTTATTGTTAAACTAATATACTCTTTGTTGAATACAAATCTACTCATTTTTAAATTAATATTTTATAAACTTTTGATAGGTAATAACACCGAAAATGCCACACAATAACTAAGACTAATATTTTTTTCAATTGTGTTACTCTTTACTTTCAATTGTGTTACTCTACTTTCAGAAATGGAGAATCATAAGTCACATTCAAATGAAATAAGTTTAAATCAAATGCAGCAAAAACCATGTACGAGGGTTGGAACTTTAATACTGCTGTAAAAACACTACGCAACAAAACCAAAGAACATCGCGTTTACCACACGTGAGCTACACACCTATCTTACCTCTCATCACAAAGACTCGTCCTTACTTAGTCATGCCCATGCGGAGTGACGAGAAGAACTGATCCTTGTATTAGCTTGCGGTCTAAAGTGTTTTCAGGATGTTTTCGAAACAAGAACAACGAAGTCGAATAAAAACTGAATGTGCCAGAGATCGTACAACACGACAACGTCATTTAGAACTTCAACAGGCTTACATTACTGTAACAAGATGGGTAAAAGCCTTCAATGAAGGAAGCCAAAATGGGGCAGACATGCATATGCCAGGTCATCCTAGTGTCAAAGAAGCAGAAGTACATGCTTTTGCCGCACTAATGGACAGTGATTGACGCCTAACGATTCGTGAGCTGGCCTGACAAACAGGATTTACAAATAGGACCGTACTGCACAGTCTGAAACAACTCCTGGGCATCAGAAAAATTGCTTCATGACGGGTTCCACATCATTTGACGGAAATGCAGAAAACGGTTAGGATACAATGCTGCTCTAACCCACCTGGAACGCTGTAAGAGCAAAGGAGAGGCTTATTTACGCAGTATCATTATGCTGGATGTGACTTGGGCCAGATCTAAGCCCTTGTGACTTTGATTTAATACCTAAGATGAAGTAACCACTCAGTGGTATTCGCTTCCTAACTGTTTCAGAAATTTTTGCGTCAATAAACCGGTCCATTCAAACTATCAACCGAACAGGCTCTGGCACAAGTGTTCTGCGACTTCCACATCGTTGGCAACGGATTATACACAATGCTGGCGACTATATTGAATAACTGTAAAACATGATGACATGAATCACTTTTGTATTCCATATAAATATATAGTTGCCAATATTAAAGTTCCAACCCTCGTATAATTTAATAAACGTACAGAAAAGTTATGTGGTGTCTACATCTTTTTTATTAAATAGAAATAAATAATTCAATATTGAAAACCATAACGAATTTTAATAAAATAAATTATTTCATGACCCACAAGGAGTTATTTTTGTAATAGCTTCAAAAATTATTGATGATGTTTATTTTTTAAGATATTAGCTCTTATAACTTAAGACTTCGCGTGAGGGCAACGTATTTTTACGGTTTTTGCAGTCTGTCACTAGAGCGCGGGTCACGTAAAAATACGTATTTAGTAGATTTGTGGTGGATACCCGCTAACCACCACAAATCTACTATATACGTATTATTATATGTATGTGTGACATTATGTGCGTGTTGTTTACGTTGCTATGCAACACTTTGCATTTTTTTCTTTCCACAAGTTATGATTGTCGAGTTACTCGGTCTTTTATTGAGTAATATCGTCTTCAATCTAATTCCTAGTTCCAGAACGTACAAGTCATGTTTTATCAATTTTAAGCTTGGTTTTATATTGTTGAACACAAAATTGATAAAAATGAGCCGTTGTGACAAAGATAGTTATGAAGAAATATGCGCTGACAGATTATCGGACTTTAATTTTAAAAATAATTTATTTTTGTGATTTCTTAAAATATTGTTTTTTTTTTGTTAAATAATTATACAGTATATATTAAAGTGTAAAATAAAAAAAAGTTTCGTTCTTAAAACCAAAGTAGTTTTCGATTTACTGCGATTTTTCTGAATAACTAGACTTTCGCGCGATTCACGAAAAAACGCCCGCTGCACTCGTAAGTTGGCGATGAAGTATACCCGCATACCAAGTGTCAACAACTGACAATTTTATGATAATTTTGGAGTTTTACATAGGGAGATTTGGAAAAATATGCATCCAGTAAGATATCCAAAGACTGATACAGGATGAGATCCAATGCTTTACAGAGAACATTTTTTTTTCTATTTTTTATACAATGTACACTATTTCAAAAATGAGTAGATAAGTAGGTTGATTGTTTAACCTAATTTTAAATTCTTTCTTGATAAAAAAAACAACCGTCGAATTTAATCCGTAATATGAATGGTAGAATTAGCGAGTGAAAAAAATAGAAAGACAAATTATTACAAGTATTTCAAATTCATTTATTTTGAAATTTTTTATTTACATCTAAAAGCACTAATGAAGACTGTGCAGATAAAACCGAACATTCACACAAATGGAAGACAGAAATGAAAATGCAATGATGAAACACTATACTTACATACTGAAACTGCTTTTGAACGTTTCAACACGAAAGACATAAAGAAAAATAAGAAATTTACAGTCACAAATACTGAGTAAATCTACTAGTGCATATTTATTTCCGAAGGTGGTTCCAAACTCTGTACATGTGAATCAACACCTGGTAATATGGAAGTATTTTGTAGATTTACAACAACTTTACAATTTTTTCCTTTGTAAAATGCAATCTTGAAACACAGGTAATAACTTAATCACACCGAGGTATTCAAATATACACATAATACTCTAATAGCGCCGAATCGAAGCTTTATTTTATCTTTTAAATTATACGAAGAGGGATCAAAAAGTAAAGTGTCAAGAGCGATATTCTTGAAGTTTTAACCGTTACAGAGAAATTAGAAGTGTACGGTAATTCTAATACATGCGGTTAGCAACTGTGAAAAGTTTCAGCCACCCGTCACCTATAGAACTATTGTAGAGTTAACACAAATTGCGCCTCGTATGTAAACTTCGTCTTGCAAAGAATTCCGCTCTGTTATTTCTGAGGACGAAACATGTAACTGCGGCTGAAATTCACCGGCAGCTGGTAGAGGTTTAAGGAGAGACTGTAATGTCTATTCAGCTTGTCACAAAATGGGTCAAAAGTTTGAGGCAACAGAAAGTAGAGAAATGGTAACAGAGGATTGTTGCCCCATCCTCGACCAATCTCCCTACAACAGTAACCTCATTTCAAGTGACTTTCACCTCTTTGTTTACTTGAATGAGCACCTAGAAGGCTGGTGATTCGGTTCAGACAATGGAGTGAAAGGGTCTGTGACAACATGGATGATCACGCAAGGTCGGGATTTTTACCAGGAAGGAATATTTGAACTCATCCCACGAACGACAACTGCCTAATCTGATCTGAACACTATGTCTAAAAATAACATCATGAGTAAACTATCTGTTGCTTTTGTTAATTGTATGAAATAAAACGTACACCTTTACTTGCAAACTGTGTAACTCTCGGCTTTTTGCTTTTTGATCCCTCGTATAAGAAATTTGATAAAAACTTTCAAAATTATTTTAACTAAATTTGGTAGGTTTTGCATTGTAGATAAAATTATAGATATCTCTAAAAGTGATTACTTATAACTATAGTAAAAAAATAACTTTACATGCAAACAAAATGAACGAAAAATGCTATAAAATAAAATGAATAAATTAGTCAAGTATATTACCATAAAATAAAGTACTTTTGTCTAAAAGAGATAATATGAATGAAGTCATGTATTATATACATGTATTACGAAAAAATACATAAATGTAATTACGAATGCGAATTATATATAAATATTCATGAAATAAATATACGTATCATAGATAAATGCTCACGAAAATCATATAAATATTTAGCAAGCATAATTAGGCTTGTGCAAAAATCGTTTCCATATTTTAATAATAATTTTTGTCCTTTGAAGGTATATACATTTTTATACATTTTTTTAATATTTATTTATAGCGGTTATATAATTTTATATGGCTTGCATACATAATTTAATTGACTACTTTCAAAATGGTTCTTCAAATTTGTGTAGCTAAATATGCTTACTGTTTCAGATTTAGAAGGAGTTTACTTTTTTTTCTGTATTCAAAGAATTCTTACAAAATACAACCAATTTACCAAGTGTTATTCTTTCATTTCTCACATTTGCCTATTAATTTTCCAAAACAGAACAAAAGCCCTATTTTAGGCTGATGCCTTGCCTGTACAGATGAGCAATAAAATACTGATGTTTGTGTGCAAGCATACATTTATCGTAAGTCAAAAATGTCTGTTAAATCGATGAAAAAGTGTGCTTAAACCATACAACTATTCACAACTATAGGTTAAAACATAAATGCAAGTCAGTGTGGTGGCTGTCTGTAGACAGTCATAATAAACCATGCAGGATTTTTAACAAATCATTTCATGGTTTTACCAGGATCCTTTCTGCCTTAATAAGAAGGCGATAATCTCAATAGTTAGTGTTCCTTTCGCTTTTGATCCCTTGTCAACCTCCACTGGAGAGTACTAGAGTGAAGATAATTTTTATGTTGACAGTCTTAATCTCCAGCTAGACTCCATAACTCTTGTGTTGCTATCTCGGCTGTTTTGCACTTCTCTGAGGCAATGATTATTTGTAACCATAACTTCTTTTCAGGAAGTCATAACGGGCAAAGCAAGCGGTCTCGAATTTTGTCAAATCTCTCGCTCGTGTTTTAGCATTTTGCAAATTGAATACAAATTCTGATAGTAGAAAAAGGCCAATGTTTGAAAAAATCTGTTTCAAAGCAATATAAAATGTTCACGGTAGCAAGAACTCCACATTTCGCTAGTAAATTGTTCCAAAACAAATCTAGAGTTAAAGAATTTGTCAGTATTTTCACACCTTTTTTATTCTTTTGAGAAAGCAGAATGGGCAAATTATGCACTTGAGTCATAAAGATTGGAAGTTCCGAAGTTGACAATTGGCTCCAGGGAAAGACTATATTTATTGATCGATTATTGGCATCATTTATTATTATGGGAAGAGTTTAAACAACTCTTCTTCTCAACATTTCACTTTTACAAGTATAAACACTGTATTCTTCCAAGCTATTATACAAACAACGATAAACAAGTCGAGATGGGCACAAACATTGAACTTGAGCACTACCTCAGTTCACGGAGCTTTATATTTGCCCTTAGTCTTGACTGTGTGCAAACGGTGGTTAAAAAGTGCTTTGTTTAACTGAAAGTCCTATCTTCTTGGCATTTGAAGACTATATTAGTACTCGTTTTCGGAGGTCTTTTGAAGTGATTTAAGATAGCTCTTGTTTCAGTCTCTCAGTCTCTTTAGAGAATGAGAGGGTAGTTGCCATCATTTACAGGTGTATATTTCTTCAATGTTGTCACATGTTTTGCATTTGACGTAGCAACACCAATGGAATTTACATTTGCATCGTTCTAGTTTTCGGATAACCTATTAAAAGAAATAATAGAATTATAATCAGACAATGTTATTAATGAACATCAAAAGCATCAATTAATCACTAGAAATATCATATATTAACTTTCAAAAAATAATTAAAATAAATTATATTTCAATGTGTGTTATGCTACTATACCACCTAGCAATGTTTCAAACAATAAACTATTGAGCCAATTGTTACTCCAATTTTTCCATAGAATTACCAGAAGGGTTACAATTACCGGGATATATATTACTCAAAAAAGCAGTTATCGACTGGTTTTTTATCGTTCTTGGCATTTTCCTAAAAATGTCCTGCCAGCACTTCTGTGATCTCTGCTCAGTTCCTCTTTAATGTCTTATATTGGTGCAATTCATGTTTAATATTTCACAAATCCCTTTGTTGATTCTCTATATTTTTTAGTAAACGATCCTGATCGTGACTACAATTAACCATTTTCTTGGTTTTTTGAAGTAGACATCATCTGATCACTCCTCTTGTATCATGGAGAAGGGCAAAATGACGACTCAAAATGCCTTTCTTGGAAAAATTGTCTCTAAGAGAAATTCTTTATGAGCTCTTGAAATAAATCTGGACAGATTGTTGGTTATCTATCCCACTGCCAACTAGGAAAATTTCTCTCGGAAAATTCTCGTAAATCAGAGTTGGTTCAAAATCTCGTC
>CM063506.1:38293841-38303841 GCA_032207245.1 Pardosa pseudoannulata
AATTCTGTTACTATTTTTTAATCTATTTTATTTAATTTTTTTTTTAAATTTCTGACTTTAATTTATCAATTACAAAATGCTAATGTTCTTTATATACCAAGTCCATTTCTCGGTTGAAGAGCATTCAGCTCACAGTCACCCGATAAAAATCAATGTCTACCCAGATAGCAATTTTAGTTTGCAGCAAACTTGCATCAGTCTTACTTTGCAAGCCTGCAAATTCGAAGCAAGTTCAGCTTGACAAGTCTGCAAGTTTGAAACAAGACTGTAGTAAGTCTAAGAATTTTTCTTTCTTCAAGGTTGTCATGACAAGGTTCCCACAGTTTTGCAGCAAAATAACGTTGCAAAGGAGTGGTCGATTTATGCATCGTCTAAATTGCAGGAGTTTTGCTGCAAGTTTGTCGCGTTAAATTTGTTACAACAAGTTATTATCCAGAAAAAATCAAACTTGCAAGTATGCCCATGCCTATGTGTATATACATATATAGGGGATATACGTATATATGGGGGGTGTAAATGTTAATGAAAATATGTCACTTACACTAAAATTACAGTAGGTTACTTAACTAGTTAGTTTTTCCGACTACAATGAAGTATTGCCATAACAATAAAGACGTATAAGCTAAGTAGTAGAATAGCGTTTATTCTAGATTTATATTTTATTCCTCCATGGATTATCTCATACCATTTTCATCTTAATGCAATTTTATGCTCGTTAGTCATTCTGTCAATGTAACTGTAGATTACCTTACAACATTTTCACGAATTTTAGCCATATGGCCAATTAAGCTACTTTACTGGTTAGTTTTTACGACTGCAATCAAGTATTGCCATAGCTACAAAGATGTGTAAGCTAAGTAGTAAAATAGCGTTTACTCTAGGTTTATTCCTCATGGATTATCTCATACCATTTTCCTCTTAATGCAATTTTATACTCATTAGTAATTCTGTCAATGTAATTGTAGATTACCTTACAACATTTTCACGAATTTGAGCAGTATGGTCAATGTAAGTTACTTTATTCCTCAGTTTTTACGACTACAATCAAGTACTGCCATAACAACAAAGATGTATAAGCTAAGTAGTAAAATAGCGTTTATTCTAGATTTATATTTTATTCCTCCATGGATTATCTCATACCATTTTCATCTTAATGCAATTTTATACTCATTAGTAATACTGTCAATGTAATTGCAGATTACCCTACAACATTTTCACAAATTTTAGCAGTATGGCCAATGCAACTTTACTGGTTAGTTTTTACGACTGCAATCAAGTATTGCCAAACTAAGACGTATAAGCTAAGTAGTGAATAGCGTTTATTCTAGGATATTTTAAATTCCTCCATGGATTATCTCATGCCATTTTTATCTAATGCAATTTTATACTCATTAGTAATTCTGCAATTTTGTTACCCTACAACATTTTAAATTAGCATATTGTAAATTTCGACTACAATCAAGTACTGCAAAGATAAATTGTAAATCAGATTTAATATATTTTAATTTCCTCTTAGATTTTTAGTAATGTTAATTTAGTTTTTAATTTTCACAAATTTTAGCATATGGTCAATGCAATTGAATTCAGATTCTTAGTAATTGTAATTTATTGCTTGTAATAATATTATCGATTAAAAACAAAACTGAGTTATTTACATGTAAAATATTTGATTGTTTAGTTACACAAAATCAATAATTTTACTTAGCTTAGAATATTTTCGAATTGTTATTTATGCATATGACAGCTGTCCTTTTGCATATATTTTTCTAGGGAAAGTAATTTTAATTTGCTTTTGAGCTGAAAATAAACTTAACTGCAAGATTTCGATTTACATGTAATTAATTACGTGTAGTAACATAAAATATTTATATATTTTCTAAAATAATTGTGGGCTATATATAGTAGTTGTCTTTTGAATGCAAATAACAATAAAAGTAATTGCACTTTTTAATAGATGAAAAATAATATAAAAGGTATTTTTGAAACCATGCAAAAGTATTTAAGAGTAAGTGAAAACAAAGATACTTGTTCTACCATTTCTATATATGTTATTTTTCTATTTATTAACTCAAACATTTTTTTTAAGGAAAGGTGTTATTGGTTTTAAATGTCTCTTGAAAAATACATACATACTATTTTACATTCTCATCAGCTAGGAGTAAATGTAAACACATTTCTCTGATGTAGGCTTTTTTAGGTCATAATTGTGGATAACAAAGTTATAGTATTTCACCATTAGTCTATATCATTGGTTTTCAACTGGAGCGGTGATGGGCAGGAATGGCAGTGATGGACAGTGAATGGCATGATATTGATAAATGTAAACACATTCCTCTAATGTAGGCGCTTTTAGTTCATAATAGTGGATAACAAAGTTATAGTATTTCACCATTAGTCTATATCATTGGTTTTCAACTGGAGCGGTGATGGGCAGGAATGGCAGTGATGGACAGTGAATGGCATGATATTGATAAATGTAAACACATTCCTCTAATGTATGCGCTTTTAGGTCATAATTGTGGATAACAAAGTTATAGTATTTCACCATTAGTCTATATCATTGGTTTTCAACGGGAGCTATGATGGGCAGGAATGGCAGTGATGGGCAGTGAATGGCATGATATTGATGGGCAGTGAACTTTTTTCGAGTGGTACAATGGTGATGTGTTCATGGTTTACAAACTTTATTTTTAAAATACCAAATAAATTTGTTACATTAATTATGCAATTTATATAATTAATTTTTACCAGCAATAAAACAAACTTACGTGACTGTACCAGACCCAGTAATTTTCACTCCCCCATAGTCTCATATGTGAAGTTGGGCCGACATTCAAAAATATATTTAAACAAAAACATTTGTTTGAGAATTGCTTGAGCGTGTCTCTAACAAAAATTTGGTGTCTAACTTTATTGAAGAAAATTACTTAAATATTTTGTCTCGCATAATTGAGTACTTCTCTTTCCGTATACTTTAAACAACTGGAATTTTACAAAGGGGGCGTTGAACACATTTCGGCTATGTAGGGAGGGGGAAGCTAAAAAAAAAATTAAGAACCACTGTTCTAAATGAACTTTTATAATAAAATCTTTGATTAAGAATAAGTATTTAGGTTTTCTTCTCTTGCCTTAAATATAAATCAATTTTTTTTTCACTTTTTAAACACTTCGTTATAAGATTTATTTTAGTTCTTTAATATCTTTATCAGTAAAAACTTATGAGAGCCATAAACCTTACATAATTTTATAGTTTATTTAGTTAAGGCTAAAATAAAGTACAAATAAATTAAATGTTTTATATTTTCAGTTGAATTGGATTGGTTGATATTATTAGCACCAGATGGCAGCATTAGTAAACAAATCGGCAATAAATAACAGCACCTTATAGATTCGTAGGTAATGTTTTACACTGTTTCATTTTCTATTGCCACAGTATTGAAAGTACTCGAGTATTAAGAGTATTCCTTAAATATGTCAGAACTTCGGGAATTTTTGTATACTGGTAAAAGGTAATTGGCTAAAGTTATCTAGTAAAAGAATTTTAAAGTTACGAATTCTTATTAAAGAAATTGAAGAATGGGTTAATTAACAGATTAATGGAAAATAAAGAAGGAATTAAATCGGTTTAATTAAATAATTACAGAAAGAAGTGTTATCTAGTAAGATAATACTAAAGTCAAGTAGCACAAAATATTATTCAAATTAAGTCAAAACATTTCTAAGCTCATTATATCTGGTAGATCCAAAAGAAGGCTCAGTGGCAATTTAAAACTTAAACAGATTATAAAAACGAAATTAGAAATAAAAACTTACTAGTATTATTATAGAATATTTCAAACGTCCTTATTTAAATAGCTATTCTTATTTGACTGACTGAAAATTAATTAATGTAAGTATTGGATGTTTTACATGTACGAAAACAAGTGTACCTGTTTATAGATATATAATGCATACATGAACGTCTTCATGCAGGTAGGGCTGTGTCATAGATTTTCTCATATCATCACAAGATCGCGTCTATAGGTAACATTAAAACTAACCAAAAATTACCGAATTCGTATTAATAGACACTCGCGAAATCCACAAATATAGTCTTTTTTTTTAAGTTAACTTGACATCTAATTTAAATTTTGTACAGAACATAGGAACGTCTGTTTTAATTAAATCAACATTTAGTTATATTCATGACACTCCTTTTGCTTTCCATATATTATTTGGTGATTCGGTTTTAATTCCGCCAGCACGGGTTCTCTCCGTTCCCTATTAAATTATTAATATTTAAGGTATAGCTTAGGCCTAGACGACCTATAAGACTTAATGTGCTGTATTATATCTTTCTTTCTCTCTCTAAACATGTTAGAAATCTAAGTGACTTACGCTACATTCTGGCATAAATGTTTTTCCTTTTAATATGCTATGCTATATTACACTATATGCTATAAAAATACTATATTATTTCTATATAACATTATGTGTAATATATATTTATGCATATATATATATATATATGTATATATATATATATATATATATATATATATATATATGTATATATATATAATATGGGAGAGACTCATTCAAAATCACAACACAGTTTATTTCTGGTGAGAAACATGAAATCCATACAACAGGCAAACACTTTTACAACCTCGTGCACATAGACAATGTGATGCCGCACATACACTTTTCAAGTAGGGATTTCTAAGGTATAAAGGCTACGAACAATCCCTAAGCACAATTGATCCCGTGATAAAAAATACCCATGTTTAAAGCGAACGCTCTAACTATTGGCTAAAGTAGTACAGACAGAGGCTGAATTAAGTCTATAGAGTGTCTGGAGGAAAAAATCAGAATTACCTCGCAAACCCCCATCGTACTTTATGAATAAAAGTTAAATTAATATTAAATTAATATTAAAATACGTAAATAAGGGATTTAATATTACAGATATATATATATATATATATATATATATATATATATATATCAAGGCCGTAGACAGGGGGAGGGATTTGGGGGACTGATCCCCCCCCCCGAAATTTTGAAAGACCATTTTGTAGATAGAAATGTTCCACATTTGTGTGTGTATGCTATCTGCCTATCTGTTCATGAAAATAAACAGTTATTTTCTTTAAAAAAAAAAAACCGCTCAGATCATAAAAGTCTTCCTGGGCCGCTTGCCGGAAATACAGTACTTTATTTCTGCCACTGTATTCTGGAAATACAGTATTTTTCCTTTCATTTATTGAAGTATCATTAACAAATAAAGATTCTTTCTCCCTTGGTCCCCCCCCCGAAAATAATTTCTGGTTACGGCCCTGATATATATATATATATATATATATATATATATATATATATATATATATATATATATATATATATATATATATATATATATATATATATATATATATATATATATATATATATATATATATATATATATATACCATGCCGTGCATATCGCGCATGCATGACGCGATATGCATGGTGAACGTTTTAAACATTATCGTCTGGAAAGATATGTACTGTTGTTGATATGTCCAATAAAGTGTTTTTTTCTTACATACTTTGTTTTTCGTATTTTTCTCGTAAACTATAGATCGTACAGGAACGCTTCTATGGGCAGTTTTTATGTACTCCCTACAAGGAATCTAGCTCTGCAGTTTGTGTGGTCGTTTTGGGACAAAATGCATATATATACATCTACACATATACATGCACTTATACACATATACATACACTCATACACACGCATACACACACACACACACACACACACACACACACACACACACATATATATATATATATATATATATATATATATATATGCAAAATAGCTCAATGAATAAAGAAGAGAGCTCAGAAGAAAGAAAATATATGTATATCCCACAATGTATGTAACGATGGCAAAGGTTTCAGTGTTACTTTTAACACTCAAACTTATTAAAAGCGGTAACAAAGTTACAGCAGGAATACCAACTATGAACAGAAGAAAGTGGAAAAAATAAATGAAAGAGGACAGGAAATCCGTGCCCATAGAAATAATTATGATTTGAAATGAAAAATGAATCCTGATTATAGTTTGCTTTGCGAAAATTGCCGATTACATGGAGACTTATTACCATATCGGAATATATATCGACAATTAGCACGTTTCTATAATATTTTAAAATGTTCCACTTTTAGAGCGCAGATTATTAATTGGAATAAGCGAGACTATAACAAAGTAATCGGAAAAGAATTTGCATCTGTCATATTTCGATAGATCATCATTCAAAGTAAATTATCGTTGAAATATTAGTTCTGTCTAATTTGTTTTGGAACGGGTGAGATATATTGACTAATAATTGTTAATCTCTGGGTCAAGTGAATATTAATATTATTAAGAAAATGCGATAAAGACTACTGTTGAGTTTTGCATGTTATCTTTGGTTTTATCTTTTTTATTTATTCATTTTTGAGGGGGGAGGCGTCTTGTTAAATGCGTGTTGCAAAGCGTTTTTGCAATTTATGTTGTTGTTTCTGATGCCACTTGGTGAAACCAAGTACAATTGAGCCAAAATTTACTAATACTAAGGCAAAAGGGTGCTCCTTCATTTTAACGACCACCGCTAGGGGGATAGTATGGCTTTAAAGTTTTTCTTAAGGGTCCTCGTAATTTAGAAGCAGCGACCAAGCAGAAGACCCATAGGCTTGGCCTACTTGCCCCTAGAGGTATTGAGGGAGAACTTGGAGGACATTGTGACCACGAACCTATTTTACGGGCTCCATTCACCTTTAACGAACACGGCGTATCTTAGGCCGCCTCGGGCTCCGATCCCACAACCCTTCAGTTACTAGAGCGTTGCCTTTACCATTAAGCAAATCACTAATTCACCTCGGTACTATTGTAATATTGAGATCTTCTTTTTCTTCCAAATTTCCTCAAAAATTTAGCCACAAACCTTTCTTCGAATATTTGCAATGATCATCTACTGGACATAGCCCAATATGACCACACGGATCCTGCAAACTCTAAGCGGCCATTAGCCGTTCTTGAATAATTGTCATTGGAACTCATCAACCAATCTCTTTTCTTCAAATTTTGCCCAGGATCCTCACTTTACTAAAAATTATGGACTTTGCACTCTAATCGATCTCCGTCTCCACTGCTTAATTTTTATTGGCTCTCAGGAACCAATAATAATTCTCATAGCTTTTAGCTGGATCCGTACCAGCACACACACACACACACACACACACACACACACACACACACACACATATATATATATATATATATATATATATATATATATATATATATATATATATATATATATATATATATATATATATATATATATATATATAGAATAAGTAATGCTATTTTTAGCCTAAAAGACTTAACCAACGTAACTATAAGCTTATCTTAGTTTATTCTATTTTTCGCTTCTATCTTTTGTTCTTTCTTAAACGTTGGCGAATACGAAGACACCAAAATTAATTCCTACTGACTTCAGTCCTTAAAATTTAGTGACGCTTCTTCTCGCGATATCACAAGACTAACCGCTATAACTTTGGTGGTTCTTACACCTGTATAATGTCATATACGGTTTTTTTTTTTTCGTATTATATATATATATATATATATATATATATATATATATATATTATATATATATATATATATATATATATATATATATAAAGATTATATAAGATATAGAATAAATTATATTCTCTTTTAAAATTTTAATTTGTTATATTATATATAAAATATATATATATATATATATATATATATATATATATATATATATATATAGGTAATCCAACAATTGTAAAACTGCTGGACAATGAGAAAGCTAATCTGCTAGTAGTCATAAAGATGAAGTCTGGCCACCATTGAAGAGAACTGCACAAATCTAATTAAAACTTTATTTTAGAACTGCTAAAACGGACGTCTTTACTAGTCAATGATAGACAAAAGAAAGGCACAAAAATCACTCTGCTCGAACAGGGGTGCACCCAAGAGCGAAAACAGAAAGAATCTTCCCAAGGGAGAAGAAACTTAGCGAATTTAAGTGTTAAGATCAGGAAAAACGGCGGAACCATTTGCCGGCGACAGCTGGTAAACATGTTGAATAGACAGAAAATTTACATCTATAGCACAGAAAGCATTGGGAAATGTATCGAAAGAATTTTAAGTCGAAGACACTCCTTTGATTAAGACATTTAGAGGCTGGGAAAAAGATTTTAAGGAATTAGAATGGGAGAGGAGGTTTTTAAGGAAATATTAAAGTTAAATAATTTTGATATATTACGTATATACATACAGATAAGCAAAAATACTTAATCGCATTCTGTTTTAATAATCAAATGTAGGGAGAATTAAGATTAAATACTCTCGGTAAACGAAAAATATGTTTTTGTTTTAATATCTTTAAGCAATTTAAGAGAGATTATGATTTGTCATTTTATCACATTGATAGTAAATATGAAGATCCTTTTGAAAAACGCATTTCCTCATACCTTATAGTATATTTAAACACACTCCAGTTAAACACTTAACTGTTTAATGAATGACATGTTTTACAGTTACGCACTCAGTTGTAATGAAACAATGAGTAGCGAACACTCTTGGGTGTTGCCCGAAGTGGCGGAATGTCTAACTGTAACCGTAATGCAAAGGAAAACAAAAACTCGAGCAGCTGGTTCAAATTTTCGCCGAAAAAGAACAATCCTTGTCTTTGTTAGTCCCATCAGAGACCCAATAGAAATCGTAAAAAGAGAGACCGATAGATCTAACAGGGTGGTCCGCAGATGCTGTGGTCGAAGAAACCCACTTTTTCCAACAAAATTTTCTCTAGAGTGGTTGCCTCTCTGGAGACCTATTTTTACTTCCGAGAAATAACATTTTGTTCAAGTAATTGATTCAATTTACTTCCAGACAAGTTAAATAAAGGTTATACTATCTAATCTCGTAGGATGAATGAAGTAAAAAATAATTAAAACTAAATTTAATGTTTTTATTGAGAAACTAAGTCTGACGATATCTTTTGAATATTAGAAAAGTAAAATCACCAGTCATTAATTAATAGAAACTTAGCCTGAAGAATAATATGAAATGTTTGATAAATCAAAAACTTTATGTAGTTTTGTTACTAAGAACTTGATATATTTTAATATCATCTATTGTCTTTTTCTAATATTTCAAATTACTTTTTTCTCTCTCAAGAATTATATTGCGTTTAAAGAATGAAAGATTATGATTTGTCATTTTATCACATTGATAGTAAATATGAAGATCCTTTTGAAAAACACATTTCTTGGGTGAATGAAGTAAAAAATGAAGAAGTAAAATGATTTCTGAATGAAGTAAAAAATAATTAAAATTAAATTTAATGTTTTTATTGAGAAACTAAGTCTTAGGATATCTTTTGAATATTAGAAAAGTAAAATCACCAGTCATTAATTAATAGAAACTTAGCCTGAAGAATAATAAGAAATGTTTGATAAATCAAAAACTTATGTAGTATTGTAATTAAGAACTTGATATATTTTAATATCATCTATTTTCTTTTTCTAATATTTCAATTTACTTTTTTCTCTCTCAAGAATTATATTGCGTTTACAGAATGAAAGAAACAATTATTTTAGGCTAACTTTCTATTAGTCAAGTGTTTTGATGGAATGTAGATGAACAATATACAAACATATTTTTACTTTATAAAAGTTGCAAATATCAGATAAATTTAAATAGTTTTAATCTTCAAAACCTAATAATTTTACTTAACGGTCTCAGCGGATCCCTTTAAGAAATCTTTAGTTTAATAAGTATATTAAAATGTATAAAATATAAACAGATTTTTACTTTATAAAAATTGTAATTATCAGATAAAGTTGAATAGTTTTAATCTTCAAAACCTGATAATTTTACTCAACGGTCTCAGCGGATCCCTTTAAGAAATCTTTAGTTTAATAAGTATATTAAAATGTATAAAATATA
>CM063506.1:38311341-38313841 GCA_032207245.1 Pardosa pseudoannulata
CCAACGTTTATAAATTGAAGTATGAGTTAAAAAGGCATAAAAATATGTGAGTTCATCATCTTTCCCTTCTTTTCTCTCTCTCTCTCTAAATATATACAGGGTTAGCAAGAAATGTTTCCCACTTCTGAAGACTCTAGAATACGTTCTTTTAGTCCAAATGAGATACTATTGGAACTACAGATAATTCAAATGAGACCTTTCACATTTATTATATAAAAGTTTTTAGTACAAAAATCCGCCTATAGGTGGTGCTGTAACACATGGTATTTATTTAGTTTCATTAATATTTGATACTATACTAAATTGCTTAAGTTGGAAACTTTTTCTGTTTCCATTAATGCCAATATTATTCTAAACTTCTATTTTTATTTTTTATGTGTTATTTTTTCTCTCGCCCAAACTCAAGCATCCATTGCCTACTGTATTTTCCCTGCCCCAGTCATAGCCATTTCATATCCAATAGTTGTTTGTAAAAATTCCCATGTATCTCAGAACTAAAAGGCTAGGCCCAGGAAGTTCTGTGCCAACTGTACTCTGCGATTCTGCGACTTAGGCATTAGTTGCTTGTCTGCACATCATGCCTCCGTTGCAAGAAAAAGCTCTGTTGATAAAACTGTTTTACCAGAACCAGCAGAACTTCGTTGCTGTTCTTAAAGAATTCCTTCGTATGAAGCGAATGCGAAGAGGTCCAATATCTGTACACTCCTTGTACCAGATAATTGTTCGCTAGATATCAACCCCTTGTGACTTTTTATTGCTGGGTTTCCTGAAGTACGAGATCTTCCGTCAAATGGCATCATCTATGCTAGATCTGAAGGACAGCATTCGACGCCTTTTTTCTGGATATTCCTGCAGACTCATTCCGGTCAGTTGGGGGAAAGTATGGTTCTGCGATTACGGAATATTGTTGAACATGAAGAAATATATATTCAGCATAAAAATTATAAAAGTTATTAAAATAATCGAAATTTTTTTTATAGAATGCAAAATTTTCAACCCTATACAATGCCATTTCCAGAAAACTTCCCAAACTACAGTTAAGTCAAAGCCATGCAATCAACATAACAAATATTAAATATTTGATGATATATGAGAAATGTTAGTAAATAACTTAAAACTGCACATGTGCGAATGATATAATTCTCATATTTGCATGATTTGATAGTTTAGCGTGGGTCTATACCTGCCTTATTGAATTCCTTTCCGTGTTAAATTAAGGAAAAAAGAAAATTCCTTGTAGCCTGCTCGCATTCAAAATATTCTTTTAAAAAAATTATACTAAGTGATTGAAGCAATTAAACTATTCCTATATCAGTAACAGCAAGGAGTGGCCGAATTTAAAAAGAAAAATTGTGTTATTACTAAAGGCTGTTTAATATAATTATTAATAGATATATAGTGCCGAATATCCATTATTATTTGATAACTGTCTTGACGTTCTGAAATATAGGTGATTTTCTCCACATGAGTGAAACAAATAAATTCCTGTAAACAAAAAATGTAACACTAAGAAAAAAAGACGCAATTGCTCTGTAATTGTCAGCAAATGCTATGCACGAACAATTTGTTATTCTCATAAAATATGTAACAGTTGTAAAACGTTCTTGTGAATAAACTTTTACATTTAGATTTCTAGAAGGAGTCTGTAAAGAATTAAAGCTTTGACGAGTTTCCTCATGATTCACCTTAATTAACCTTATTAGAGTTTTGCTCATTGCTACTGCAATAACCGCAAAATTATTGACGGTAATTAAAATAACCAGAGATCTGTTAAAGAGAAGTAAGGAGATGATCATAAGTTACGAAGGCTTGTTGCTCTTTAAGAGAAAAAATTAATTTTTTCAACGAAGAGAAATTAAGTCCTATACAAGGGTTTCCATAGGTTTTCAATACGTCACACATACTTATGAGACTTAACACATTGTGTGTGGGTACATTTCGCAGCGGAATTATACCGGTAGCTGGCGTTTTGAGCTTAAATTTAGTTATTCAGTTAAATCTCAATAGATCGAAAATTATTTAATTTTTAACCAACTTTTCATCTTTTATATTGAAATATATAAATAACAACCATAAGATTTTTGTAAACAAAAAATATTTTTTTTTAGTGGATAAATTTACAATAGTATCGTAAATATGAAAAATTAAATAGAGATAGTAGTATATAGTTTTAATTTTTTCCCGTTCTGTGGTTCCGCATTGACTGATGTCAAAACTATTTTTATTTGTCTAAATTTTTCCAGAATCTATGTACTATCTAGAACATCCGGCTTCGTTTTTCTGTATATACCGTTATTTTTGTACCCACAAACAACGCATGTTGTTACAACAATCGGTACTAGTACGAGACCCGCTCTCAAGTATGAATCGTCAGAAAAAGTACTAGTACGTGTCCCGCGCTCAAGTATCAATCTTCAGAAAACGTACTAGTACGTGACGTGTCCCGCATACAATGTGTTAACTGATTCTCAAATCTATATTTGGGTAATTATGCTATCAC
>CM063506.1:38318841-38348841 GCA_032207245.1 Pardosa pseudoannulata
TATGGTTTTTTTATAATTCTGTATGTTGTTTTAATTGTTTTCTACATTTTAAAGGATAATGAAGCTTGGGGGATGGGCAACATTTTTTTGGTATTGCTACAAGAAAAATGCTAGTTCTTTTTCTGAATGCTTCTTTCTAATTTGCACCTTTTATTTTCTATATAAAGTCTTGGCAACATTTTTTTTATTTATCTATAAATAGAAAATTACTTTTGGATATATTTCTTTTATAACGTATTGTTTTAATTGTTTTCTACATTTTAAAAGTATATTGAATTTTAAACATTTTTTATGCCTACAAAAAAATGCTAGTTCTGGCTTTGAATGTCGGTTGATTTCATCCAGGGTTTCTAAATTTACCACCTTTTTTATTTATCTATAAATAAAAACTTGGATTGGTTTGTCTTGATTTAACGATATTTCTTTTTTAAATAGCACAAAAAGAGGTAATAGGTATTAAACATGTACTAAAACTTTTTGTTTGTGTATTTTATTTCATAGATATAATGCTGAATTTATAATGAACGTGAAATATAAACATTTAAATATTGCAAAAAATACTCAAAATTTAAATGAAATCGAAGAAATTCTTGGGTTACTGCAGCTGCCCCAAGAGAATCCCATGATGGTCTTTTTGTTTGTGCAACTTTATTTCATTGATATAATACTGAATTAATAATGAAAGTAAAATATACATTTTCTGTGTATTATTTGGCCTATGTAGATTATTTTACCAGAAACATATTTTTTTTTTAATTCGAGGATTGTATAAAATCGAAAGAGGAATTTAACATTTTTGACTTAAGTGAATTTGTCAGAGCTGGAATTTGAATGGAGGAAGGAACGTAGAGGCTTTTTACTACATCGAATAAAAACTACAAATTCCTAATATAAATATTCCTAATAAAAGTATTTTTACAAGGAGCAAACTTCATTAATATTGTATACTATTTTACTTAATAAACTTAATAAATAGAGATATGACAGTTGATTTATCACACAAAAAATGTATGAATATACAAATCACACTTCACATCACAAAAGTAAAACGAAAGAGCAAAATTTTAGGAAAAACATAACATTTAATTGGGATATCACAGATACTTTATTGTTCAAGAAATGTACGAATGTACAAGTCACATTTCAGAGTACAAAAGTAAAAAGGAAGAACAAAATTTTAGGAAAAACATTACACCAAGTTTGGCTATCACAGATAATTTATTGCTCAAGAAATGTACGAATGTACATGTCACTTTTCAGAGTGCGAAAGTAAAGCGAAAGAACAAAATTTTAGGAAACACATGACATTAAAGTGGGATATCACAGATAATTTATCGCTCAAAAAATGTACAAATGTACAAGTCACATTTCCGAGTACAAAAGTAAAACGAAAGAACAAAATTTTAGGAAAAACATGACACCAAATTGGGTAACACAGATAAATTATTGCTAAAGAAATGTACGAATGTACAAGTCACATTTCAGAGTAAAAAAGTAAAAAGGAAGAACAAAATTTTAGGAAAAACATGACACCAAATTGGGCTATCACAAATAATTTATTGCTCAAAAAATGTACGAATGTACAAATGACGTTTCAGAGTACATAAGTAAAACGAAAGAACAAAATTTTAGGAAAAACATGACATTAAATCAGGATATCACAGATAATTTATTGCTCAAGAAATGTACGAATGTACATGTCACTTTTCAGAGTACGAAAGTAAAACGAAAGAACAAAATTTTAGGAAACACATGACATTAAAGTGGGATATCACAGATAATTTATCGCTCAAAAAATGTACAAATGTACAAGTCACATTTCCGAGTACAAAAGTAAAACGAAAGAACAAAATTTTAGGAAAAACATGACACCAAATTGGGTAATACTATATGTTTCTGGAGAAGACCGAAAAAAAAGAGACTGGTATATACACTGGTACTGAAACAACATGGGTCTATCGCCTTGAGCAGAGGGAGTGAGAAAGCAAAGAGAACCAGATAAATGCAAAGGCAACACTATTCATTAACTTTGTTGAACATTAAGGCTATTTACACAACTTTATATGTATTCATACAAAACATTCAAGTTGTTACGCAAATAAATAAGGCAGGTAAGAGTCACTTAAAGGCAGCAGGATATCAAAGTTTGTACAGTTCCTCTTTTTTCCATATTTTATATGTTGGCACTTTTTCGAGTCAATTTGGTCTTCACTTAACCTTAAAAACACGCCAATATTGACCTCCGTGTAAATCTTTTATGCTACAAAAGCGAGGAGGGAGAGAGAGAAACTGGAAAGTGGCTCTGGCATACACTTCAGTTGCGAATCTTCCGAAAATGGAATCCTCCTTGTAAACAACAATCTGGGCATATCGCTTTGGGGGAACGCAGAGAGGATCAGGAGAGTGCTAAGCACCTGTCAATTATTCGGTCTCTACGGTGTCTCTGACTGGAATTTCTTTCAGAAAACAGACAGTAATGTGGAGAGGGAATTGTAATGAAAGGCAAAGCTGTCAGGAGGCTGAGGAGTGAGGCCATCACTAGCTCTCTATTTTTTTTTCTCCTCATCGAGTTACATAACTCAATTATATGTTTCGTAGCCTATTTAAACGCCCATTTAGCCTGGCAGATCAGTCCTCTATGCTTGTTGGGATATATACACGGCTAATGTACACACACATAGATATAGTTGAAAGGCGTGTATCATTCGAGTATGCATGCAAGTATTACTTAATAACCAGAACTATATCGTACTAAATATTCAATAAAATGTGATTAAAACTTCCACAAATATAAAAAATTTTTTAATGTAGTGTTTAGTGAAGTTTTCATATCAAATAAAACTAACTTTCTCCAAGCCAGCGTCTACGAATAGTACATCATTATTTTAGTCTTACTCTATTCATAAAACTTTACAAAATGTACGAAATCCTCATGTTCTATTAACACATTGTATACGGGACATATACTAGTACTTTTTCCGGCGATTGATACTTGTCACGTACTAGTACAGGTTAGTGTAACAACAGGGTTTGTTTGTGGGTACAAAAATAACGGTATATATAGGAAAACGAAGCCGAATGTTCTTGTCTACTACATAGATTCTGGAAAAATTTAGACAAATAAAAACTAGTTTTTACATTATTAGTTTTATGATTGTTCTTTTTATTTTTTTATAATGCAAAAATGATTATATATAACATAATTCGAATAAACTAAAACTATATACTACTATTTCTATTTGAATTTTCATATCTACGATACTATTATAAATTTATCCACTGAAATTACATTTTTTGTTTACAAAAATCTAACGGTTGGTGGTTATATATTTGTTTATATATTTCAATATAAAATACGAAAAGTTGGTTAAAAAATTAAATAATTTTCGATCTATTGAGATTTAACTGAATAACTAAATTTACGCTCAAAACTCTCGCTCCCGGTACAATTTCGCTGCAAAATGTACCCGTACACAATGTGTTAAAATGACTTGTATTTAAAACACACGTTTCATGATTTTCCTAAAAAACGGCTACACTTGTATGAAAATACTCATTCTATATGTATATTCCTCTTCCAGATGCCAATGTTCAACGTACATTCGCTACCAGCCACTAAGTCACTTTTGTTTAATCTCATTTTTAAAATTATAAAGATGTTTAATGTTATTTTAAAATATGCTTTCAAGAACATAACTTTAGGTAATATTTGAAGTAGTTTTTACCTAAAAAAGTAGTTATGTTTAGATTTAGGAATATTTGAATATATGTCCTAAAATTATTTGTCAAAACTAAATAGAAACTGATAAAAGCCTTTTAGAACAGGAGTTTCCGACAAGTAAAGGTTTGAGGGGGGAGGGGGCTCACAAGAAATCTGATATATATGATTGCGGGGCCCACTTTCATAATTAGCCAATTTTCATGAAATTCGGTAAGAAGAGTAGAGGCAACAGTACAAAATAATATGCATAGTTTATTTAAAAAAAAAAAACCCAAAGGTTTCGGTATTTTAGTTGCTTAAAATGTATGTAAACCACATTAAAAGTATATTCCTAAAAGTCATAACTATTTGTACATTTTAAATGGAAGAATTATCAAAATATACTTGCAATAGCATCAAAAATATTCTGTGCCTTAAAGATCATTAAAAAATAATCATGCAAAACGGCATCGAATTTTTTATTTATTCTTATGTCTCTAAGATAAGATCATTGTTTTAATTCATAATTTAAAACAATTTTAATATTTTAAATCAATAAGCAAATAGGAATCCCAGATTGTGTTATAAAAAGTTATAGATGATTTTTGATTTTAGCGATATTTTTCTTTGAAAATATTGATAAAAAAACAATATCCTCAAAATGAAAATCATTGATTGTAAGGATTTAATTATTACACTTCAGTTTCTTTCTTCTAAAAAATATTTTATTGTAATTAAACAGATTTTGACTTTAATTTAGTCGTAAACTTTCACAAATTAGTTTTACTTAGAATAATAATAATTACTGTATTGAGTACTTATAAAATAATTGTTTTAAAAAATATGGGAGAAATAGTTAAGAAAGCAAATTTTTATGTAACCACTATTGTATCTAGCTATCCTAAGAAGCAATAAAACAAAAACAACATTAAAAATAAAAATACAAAGTATAATTTATAAATTAATAAACGTCCTGTGTAGAGTAATTGATAAAAAAAAACCACAAGGGGTATAAAATATGTTTTAGAAATATATGAAAAAAAAATTTTACACAGATAAACAATAACAAATCACCGCCCATTTGAAAACAAAGATTAATATTTTCAAATCAGCTGAAATATTTTCTGTTCTTCAAAACGTCTGTATAGACTTAGAGATAACTGTTAAGATAATTGCTTATGAATATTTATAATACTATACAAATATTTATTTAAAATCTCTTTACTGGATTGAAAAAGTGTAGGAAGAAAAATAAATAAATGACGTCTCAGTGTGAAACTCCTTGGGAAATTTTATAACATTTTCTACTTGGTGCTCTATGTAACAAATTAATAACCTTTTCCAAATGTGTTATAAAAATTGGTTTAATGACTGAGGTTCCTAAATTTTGATTTTTTTTTTACTCTCTTGTTGATTTCGTTCTCATTCTACACTCATTATATGGCTATATTACTTTTATATTTATTTAAATATTAGGCTAAGGAGCGATTAAAATCAGAATCAAAATTTCACAATGATTTTAAATGAAAGACTATTCTGTTCTCAGGCCTAAAAAACGCCGAACGCTGGTCGAATTGTTAGGGTGCTGGCCTTCGGTACCGGTGTTCGAGGGTTCGGATCCCACTGTGGAATGGATGTTCGTAGCCATTCGGAATCGGCTTTAAGCAGTCTGTCCTGGTCTAATTAGCCCTCGTGTTGCAAAAAAGTAGACGGTAGCACTCCAAGTCAAACCAAACCATACCTGAAAATGGGCGATCCCGGGAAAGAAACAAAAGTAAAAAGTAGAGACAAGAGGGCATCTTAATTCGAGACTCCAAGGAACATTTTAGAATTTCTACTTCACGAACTTCAAAAATGATTTCCTTAATAATGTGTAAAAATAAGAATAATTTAAGAAATGTAAAGCTTATTTCAGTAACAATTATGAGCATCTGATTAAGCAATAAATGGTACTGTGATGAGAAAAGCAAATTTTGTATTGAAATTTATAACACACAAACTTTATTCATGCTAGTATAGAAATATTTAACATTAGAACCCAAGAGAACGGTTTTAACAAGAAGTTTCTAGATTCAATTCTTATCTTTTAGAGACATAAATGGCGAGATACCATAAAATGACAAAAATATTACTGCAAATCAACTTACGTAAAATATTCAGTTGAAACACCCAAAAATTATTCTGCTTATATTTAACAATATAACTTAAAAGTTAGAAGGTTTAGAAATAGATTAATTCTTTTCTCATCTTTTATCTTTATAAATGTAGAAAGATGATAACTTGAAATACTGAAATATTGTTCAGTTAGTATAGACATTTTTAACATCGGAATTCAAAATACACATTTAGCAAGAGGTTGCAAGATTAATTTTTTTCTCACCCTTTAGCGACATAAACGCAGAGAGGGATCAAAAAGGAATTAAATTGAAAGCAAAAGGTAGAAAAAACACGAACTAATGACTAACTACAATTAAGGTTGTTGGGGGGGAGGGGAATGAAGCCTGCAATGGGCTGGAGTAAACCATTTTGGACTATGAAGCAACCTAGATTTTTATACTCTTCTCCTGTAGACAATAGTCATGAAGCTATTTCGACCGACTATTGCACCGCTCGGGATGTTTATTTAATTAACATTTAGCACGGCTTTCGTTTCACCGTCTGGGCATCCCGTTCACTCTCAGAGATTCCTATCTCGAGGCACTTAATAATGATTAATTGACAAAGAAGTGAATTAAGGCTGACTGATAGCTTTTGGAGGTGATGAAGCCAGACAAACGTTGCGAAGACGCGGTGCAAGTCCACGAGAGGCATTTAAGGTGGTCGATGAGGCATTAAAAAGGCGGGAAACGTGTCTCGGTGGTGGAAAAACTAGCTACGTGGGGAATGATTAATGCAAACAGCAGGTTAGTTTCATTTTTTAGAATATTTAAAAGGTTTCAAACCTCATGCACGATATAGTATCTCTACTGAGCAAGAATTCAGGCAGCATAAGTTTCTTTTTTTTCTCTCATTAATACCGAAACACCTCTTGAAGTATATTACTTAATTATTCTAAATTTAGAGTGAATAATGAAGTATGTAAAGTGGCGTACCCAGGAGGTTGCAATGGGACGTATGCAACCCCCAAGATTTTTTTTCGAAAATGATATATCTCAGGATAATTCTTTTATAATACTATTATAATAAACATTCTAAACTTTTAAAAAATTAACTTTTTTAATGCTTACATTTTTTTATCATGTAGTGAAAAAAAATCCATTTAAACCATTTTCTGAGAAAATTTCTTCAGTGTCTAAAAAAGTACCTCGGTGTTTTAGCAAAGAGAGATATGTGTTCCTACAGAAGAGTAGTTCTAAAATTCTTTTGTTCATGACCCTTTCTTATGGCAAACATCTTATTATGAATTCTTAAGTGAAAAAAACTATATTCAACTGTATTACAAAGCTACAATTTTAACTTCAGTGTGTTTAAAAATAACGTAAAAATAAAATTAAAAAAAAATGGCAATTAATTTGTTTTTTGCCATTTATTTTAATACTGGAAAAGTGAAAACGGATGACAGCATTTTACTTTGTATAACTTGAAAACTTTTACTTTGTATTACTTGCAAACCTATTTGCAAACCTTTCTCGCCCCCCCCCCCAACGTTGTTCTCTCACGCTTAAATTATTTTATTTTTATCACGGTCCCCCTTAGGTGTCACATGCCCCCCTGTGTGTCCGTAGGAACCGATTTGGGAACTACTGTTGTAGAGTATGATCTCCCCTCCTCACTTCCACACAAACCCAGCGAAAAATAAGAGGTATCATGTTCTTCCAGATAGTTCAAGAATTATTAAATGAGTTTATTAAATTTTTTAATGATGTTGGTTTCCGCCGTTTCTAGTAAAAACGAATTTATTCTTAAGGTATCTTTATTATTTTTCTTAAATGATGTAATTTAGGTAATTTTTATGTCTTGATAAAAATTGTATCAATCCTTAAACAGATTTAAATAGAAGAAATATGACTGATATAATGTATTCTTTAGTTTTCTTCAACTGGTAATTCTAAACCAAAGAAACTGCTTCTATTATTGTAATGAAGATATGCACCTCCCAAAAATTATTTTCGGATACGCCACTCAGCCTGTCTTTATAAATCATCGAAACGAGTGCTTTTATTGAAACAGTTAAATCCATAATTCATTGCTTAAAAAATATTGTAATAATTGTGATTTTTTTGTTTTTGTAAATAAAAATGCAGGTATTATTTAGTAAAACATCGGTGACGATTTTCAATCAGATGTTTGACCATACCTTAAGTCTCCATGGTTTAGATCATATTTGGTTTTGACTATGCCTTACGCAAATAAATAACTATTTAAATAAATGTTCAGTTTATAATGCAAATATCCTGAATCATAACTGGAACTTAAAAAAATAATTGTAAAGCATCAAAATCCTCCTTGGTTATTACTTTAAAAATAAAATTTACGCCGATGTGGAATGGTCATCAAGGGGAACCTGTGAACAAAATACAAGTATTGTTTAATAAAACATGGATGACTATTCTCAATAAGATGTGTCATCATACCTTAAAATTTTGGTTTTCACTATACTTTAAGGCACACAAATAGCTATCATTTATCGTATATCGTAATATCGTATATCGTATATCGTAACCGTATCCTCTATAATTCAAATATTCTGAATCATAACTCGAACTTAAAAAAAAATATTGTAAAGCATAAAATATTCTCTTTGATTATTACTTTAAAAATAAAATTTACGCCGATGTGGAATGGTCATCAAGGGGAACCTGTGAACAAAATACAAGTATTGTTTAATAAAACATGGATGACTATTCTCAATAAGATGTGTCATCATACCTTAAAAGTTTTGTCCTCTTTCCTTAAAATTTTGGTTTTCACTATACTTTAAGGCACATAAGTATCTATTTAAGTAACCGTATCGTTTAATATTCAAATATTCTGAATCATAACTCGAATTAAAAAAAAATATTGTAAAGCATAAAATATTCTCTTTGATTATTACTTTAAAAATAAAATTTACGCCCATATGGAATGTTCATCAAGAGGAAACTGTAAACAAAATACAAGTATTGTTTAAAAAAACATTGATTATTCTCAATAAGATGTGTCATCATACCTTAAAATTTTGGTTTTCACTATACTTTAAGGCACACAAATAGCTATCATTTATCGTATATCGTAATATCGTATATCGTATATCGTAACCGTATCCTCTATAATTCAAATATTCTTAATCATAACTCGAACTAAAAAAAAATTATTTTAAAGCATCAAATATCCTCCTTGGTTATTACTTTCAAAATAAAATTTAAGCCGATGTAGAATGGTCATCAAGGGGAATCTGTGAACAAAATACAAGTACTGTTTAATAAAACATGGATGACTATTCTCAATAAGATGTGTCATCAAACCTTAAGTGTCTTGTCTTGGAGCAAATTTTGATTTTCAGTAAACTTTCGGGCACATACATATCTATTTATGTAACCGTATCGTTTATAATGCAAATATCTTGAGTCCTAACTCCGACTATAAAAGTAAAATTTATCTTAAATCATCAATTATTTTCCTTGGTTCTTAAACTCTCCAATGTCGAATGAGCGTCAAGTGAAAAAGTGTAAAACAAAATACAAGTATTAGTAAAACACCGGTGACAGTGTGTAATCAGACGTGTGATCATACATTGGTCTCCAGCTTTAGATCGTATTTGGTTTTTACTATATTTTTCATACAAAAATATTTTTTAAGTAATTGTTATGTTTATAATACAATATCTTAAATTATAACTCATTTTAAAAATACAATTTATCGTACAGCATCAAATAGTTCCCTTTCTTTTTAAACCTCCCGATGTCGAGGAGGAAAATTCAAAACAAGGTACAAGTATCATTTAATAAAATACTGATGACGTTTCTCAATCAGATGTGTGACCATGAAATCCTCTTCCAATTAGAGGAAAAAGAAAGCCTTCCGACCAACACCTAATGTGGGCCAGTTAAAAGATCTTCGACTGCTACTACAAGTTCGTTTTCTTCCAATAACTCATTCGCTGAACCTTAACCGCTACATCTGTTTCATTTTTTTTTCCTCCTCCGTCTACGCAGTCTGTAAATCTGGCGATCCTTATCTCCAGTCAGGTAATTATGATTAATTGGGTAAAAGGCGAATTAAGAGTGGATAATTGCCTCTCTGAGGTGATGAAACCAGACATGGTCTTCACAGCTCTCACCGGGGTGATCCCACAGGCTATCGAACAAGAAGATACGCCTCCAGGGCATGGAATTGGACATGCATCTCGGGTGATTAATGAAGTGGGTGGTTTTGTGTTTCAGGATCGTTGGCTTAGGCGCCATGCTATAAATTAAAAAATCCGAAGGGAACACCTCAACTCGTGGATTCGCCTTCATTTTATTTCTCCTCACAAGGCTGAATGCTCGGAAATGGGATTATTCTTTCCCTATTCCGTCGACTCAATTATAGACACCACTAGAATAACATTCTCTCTATCCATGACTAGCCATTTTGTGCCCAGCTACAGTTTTAGGTGATTAACACTAGATTTAAGGATGTTGATCATATACCTATTTTTACTGAAGTGAGCCAATTTGACTCATACAAGAAAATTGAATTTTTTTGCAAAGAATATAGTTTCAAATTAATTTAAATAAAATGTCTATCATCAAAAAATTTATGGAAAACACATTTTACGTATAAAATCTGTTTTTGAAACACATTTTCCGCAAACATTTCTATTACATTTAGCACAATGGTTTCTACATCTGTTTCTTTTGCATGATTGTTGAACTTGACAATTCTTCCATGCATCAGTAGCATGAATTTCTGTCATTGGAATGGAAGTGTTCTCGACTTCTTCTCTATATTTATTTTATACTATACTTTATATACTTTATATTTACTTTATACTATATTTATTACTATATTTATTTATTTTCATACACATTCTATGAGTCAAATTGATCCACAACCATGAAAATAGGTATGCCACATTTGATGATGCGAAATGAAGGGGTCTGAGGGGAAGAGGAATGAAAGTTTACATATATTTTATTACTTAACTAAAAACCAACGTATGTTTTGAAAAGTGATATTAAAGTTATATATATATATATATATATATATATATATATATATATATAGTGATCAAATTTTTAATGAGTCAAATTGGCTCGGTCTGTAAATCTAGTGTTAAGGTTATTCAAACTAAAACATTTGTTTTATTTTAAACTTTGTATAAAATTTCAATTATGTTGTATATCACCAATAAAAAATATTTCGATACTAAAGCTACTATATAAAATAAATTACCCGTTTTAACAGAAATGACAAAAATTAATTATAGATTCCACCAAAATAATATAACTTTTATCAATGATTAGACATTTTGTACCCAGTCTTCACTCTGAGTAATCAAATTTCTCCAAAATAATATATTTGTTTCATTTTAAAGCTCCCTCAAGATTTAGAGATTTTGTTGCATACCACCAATAAAAAATATTTTGATACTAAAGCTACTATATAAAATAAATTACCCATTTTAACAGAAATGACTCTTTTTTTATGAACGTGTTTTAGATATTTTTCTTCAAATTGTGTTTTGAATATTCTTGGAATAATTCGATTATTGTTTCTCCGCATGGATGAGTGCTCAAATGTGATTCTTCTTTTCCTACTCAATTGACTTAATTATAGATTCCACCAAAATAATATGATCTTTATCAATGATTACACATTTTGCAGCACCAGTCTTCACTTTGGGTAATCAAGTTTCTCCAAAATAATATGTTTGTTTCATTTTAAAGTTTCCTCAAGATTTAGATTCTGTTGCATCCGACTAATAAAAAATATTTCGATGCTAAAGCAATACAATTACATAAAACAACACAATTCAATAGTAAAGACAACATATTTTTATCAACGAGTTTTAAATATCTTACTATTACTGTTCAACGACAGTTACTTTCATATTCTCGAACGAACATAAAAAAATTAGTCTCAATAAATATAAAATAAATTTTTCTAATAAAGCGTTGGTAATCCTTACAGGAGAAAATTTATTTAACGCTTTAGATTTACCAAACCAGCCAAAATGGATGATTTTGCATTTGCAATTCAATGTATATTTAAACTGCTAGCAAATTTAGTGTTAATGTCATTACGATTTTAAAATAGTAATTGCAGAAAAAATCGGAAATCTTTTAATTTGCGATCGGTTTGGTTTGGTTTCGTGTGCTACGGTCTACTGTTTGCAACACGAGGGCTAATGAGACCGGGACCTACTTCTTAAAGGATTCCGAATATCCATACCACTGTGGGATTCGAACCCACGAACTGGTTTCGAAGGCCAGTAACCATTCGGCATCGTTCGGCAACTTGGGATTGGAACACGTCCATTAATGTATTTGAATCACGTGACTATTATAAAATTTAAGATTTTATTTTATCCGTAAAATATTCAGTTATTTTGATTTTTATACGAAAATCGCTTTTGAGGTTTAAATATTTTATAAAAATTAAAATTTTACTAAAATTCTGGAGCTGTGACTAAGGAAATAGTGATCACTTTCGGAACCTCTATCAAAGTTCCATGCCATGGAAACTTACGGTTCTACGAAACCCAACTTGAAGACCTATGATTTAGAGTATATGTGGTTGCTATGCCTTTCGAAAAATAAATACAGTAGAACCTCGATTATCTGAAGTAATTGGAACTGAACCTACTTCGGATAATTGAGTATTCATTAATAATCATCTAGATTAATATGTAATATTGTCATTGGTGCAATAACATTCGATTGTTCTGGAACTCTGCAGTCTGACCTTCCAAATTTCGAAATGGGGTGTGTTTTTGTTTAGAACAGGGATATTTGAAAGTGGGGAAGAGTACACTCATATCGAGAATTGTGCTTGAGAGAAGAAATTTTAAAAAACTTAAATTCCAAAATATTTATCTGCACTTGTAGTTTGGAAAGGACGACTTGCTTACAAAAGGATTGTTGGAAAAAAGAAAAATTTAAAAATGCATGTTTTTAAAGAGAAAATTTTGGATGATAGTAGAAAGTGAAAAAAAAAAGTGAAGAAGAAACCGACTTCGGTTAACGGAGAGTTTCGGTTAATCGAGGTTCTACTGTATTTATTTTAGAGGATATTTAAAATTTCTATCTTAATATCTCCTGTATACTTACATGTTCTTATAACAATTTTAGTATGAATATTGAGCCGTGGTAGCTCAGTCGACAAAGGCAACGTTCTAGCAACTGGAGGGTTGCGGGTTCGGAACCCGAGCAGGCTAAGATCCACCATGTTCGTTAAAGGTGACTAGGGCACGTAAAATATGTTCGTGGTCACAGTGTCCTCCAAGTTCTCAATCAATACCTCTGGGAGAGACCAAGCCTATGGGTCTTCTGCTTGGTTCCTGCTTCAAAATTACTAGGACCCACTTGAGCAAGAAGTCGTACTTTCACCCTTGAAGTGCTGGCTAAAACGATAGGCACACGCCTTTGCTTTGATACGAGAATAGTGCTTGGTTTGACCAAGTGGCACAAAACAACAAGTATGAACATTAGTTTCTATATAAAACATTTTATATAGAAACTAATTGAATTTTAAAAAACTAGTTTTATAACTGACATCCCATAGGAAAAAGTTTTCTATTAATTTTTATTGGGGGTTGGAAGTATTTAACATTTTTGATTCGGGACGTAAAACTACTAGATCCGTCCCTGCTGGTATGTCTAACATTTTCCACTTACATGTGCAAAAGATGCACATGCATGCATACTAACTAAAAATTATCACTTAAACAGATCTTTACCACGTCCAGTGCGATAACGAGATAAACGTGACATAAGTTTCTATGAAAATTTTTTAGAAAAAAAAATTTGTAAAAAAGAAAATGAAGAAGATAGAATTTCATAATGTTGATATAGAGATTGCGTTGACACTTTTTGAATGAATAACATAATAAAGGTCTAAATTTAGATTTCTGTCTAAAATTAGATAAAATTTTGTTATTTCGTATCAAACCAAAAGGTATCCTTTTGAATACAAAACGTTAATTACACGTTCAAGTTCCGCTTCATTTATTCGTTGACTAGAGTAATATGATATATGGGATGCTGAAACTAAATATTAGTATTCACTTGATATTTCCCTCTCTGGAAGTAATAAAGAATCCTGACAAATATTTTAAATAATTTTTCAACAAAAAATGAAGCAATAGAAATATTTTTTTGACGAATCAAGGCCTTTCAAAAAATCAAACCTTATTTTATTTAATTACTAAATGAATATATTAAATAATAAAAGGCATTACATAATAATGATATTAACACATTTTATGTGTTACATGAACTAGTACATTTTCTGACGATTGATACTTGAGCACGGGTCACGTACTAGTACAGGTTAGTGTATCAACATGGTTTGTTTGTGGGTACAAAAATAACGGTATATACAAGAAAATGAAGCCGAATGTTCTTGTATACTACATAGATTCAGAAAAAATTTAGACAAATAAAAACTAGTTTTTACATCAGTCGATGCGGAACCACAGAACGGGAAAAAATTAAAACTATATACTACTATTTCTATTTGATTTTTTCATATTTACGATACTATTATAAATATATCCACTAAAAATATATTTTTTGTTTACAAAAATTTTATGGTTGTTATTTCTATATTTCTATTTATATATTTGTTTATATATTTCAATATAGAATACGAAAAGTTGGTTAAAAATTAAATAATTTTTTATCTATCGAGATTTAATTGAATAACTAAATTTACGGGCAAAACACCCGCTCCTGGTACAATTCCGCTGCGACATGTACCCGCACACAATGTGTTAAATAATAAAGGACACAAGAAATAAAACACACGTTCGATACAAATAGTAATTTTAAATTATAAAAAAATAATACCGCTACAACTCAGTTCTATTAATTTGGAAATTATCGAGATTTGTACAATTAAGTATTAATTAATTTTACAGCTAGATTTTATGGAGGCCGCATAAGAAACACACAAACCACACGTTCTATACAAATAGTAATTTTAAATTATAAAAAAATAATACCGCAACAACTCAGTTCTATTAATTTGGAAATTATCGAGATTTGTACAATTAAGTATTAATTTTACAGCTAGATTTTATGGAGGCCGCATAAGAAACACACAAACCACACGTTCTATACAAATAGTAATTTTAAACTATAAATAAGTAATACAGCAACAACGCAGTTCTATTAATTTTTTAAACTATCAAGATTAGTAAAATTAAGTATTAATTAATTCCACAGCTAGATTTTATGGAGGCCACATAAGAACACATGTTCCATACAAATCGTAATTTTAAACTAAAACAAATTAATACCGCAACAACTCAGTTCTATTAATTTGGAAATTATCAAGATTTGTACATTTAAGCATTAATTAATTCCACAGCTAGATTTTATGGAGGACGCATAAGAAACCACGGAAACCACCTGTGATATATAACGATATTTTGATATTTTATTCTGATTATTGCCTGAATATAGTTGATGAATCTTTCTTATAAGGGAAGTAGGAGAAAAACTTATTTGTATTGTTTTTCTACACCTTTGTAAGTATTTGTGAGATGAAAGTATTTTGAGGGTATTGAAAGTACGTATCTCTGCTCTCAATATAAACATTGCTTCTTTAATGAAACGTCATTTGAATCTTTTTTATATGTATCTTGCCGTCAACTTCCAGACATTCTTTTAAGCACCTTCAAACCATCTAAGTCGATGAAATTGACACATAATGGTTTAATATGCTATAAAACTAATGTAGAGTGACTGTCGTCAACGAAACTAAGTACCAAATTAATTCATTAAGGGGAGATTTAAATTGGAGTTTTATACCATCTAAGTCTCGTTAGCTGCAACTCATTATACTCAATTCGAGGTAAGTACCTTACCTTGAACGAAGTGCAAAGCAATTATGCAGGACACAAATTCTATAGTAGAGAATAGGACACACCTCTGAGACAGAGTACTTTAATGAAAGTATTTCTACCTAGTCCAAAATTAAAAACTTACATTGAAAAGTTGCTGACTTACGTGAGAGAAATCAGAAATTTTTGATTTTGAACTTTAAAGCATCTCATTTAAAATTTGATCTCATAAATGTGATCAATCGGTTGTTTCTAACATTATATTCGCTTGGATTCTTTAACTAGACGGAATCCTTAAATAGAATATTTCTTCCAAGTTAAAAATTAAAAGCCTATATAAAATAAACTTGACTTATTGCAGAGTATAAATTAAAAAAAAAATTTGAACCATGGAACATCTTATTTATAACTGGATTTTATAACCGTGATCATAACGATGGATTATCGAGTGATTCTTCAATTGGGTGAAATACTAAAGGACTTATCACCAAGTCCAAACGTCAAGACGTGCGTGTTGAAAAAGCAGTAGATTCAGTTTAGGATCCTTTTTCCCATTGAAGAATACACGGATTGAAGAATGTGACAGCTAAAACTTTCCAACAGAATAACTGTCTTAGCACAAGTCAACCTGAAATAAAATAAATCGGACAAAAATTTTTATTGTCACCAAGAAATCTGAACATCCTTTACACGCAAAAGGAATCGTAAACTAATTCGTTCTTTTTCGTGTGTGTGATAAAGATGGAAAACTTTAATGAATGTATATCTCCCAAGTTGAAAATTAAGAGCCTATATAGATTAAGTTATTAGCTTATTGAAGGATACCTGAAATATTTTTGAATTCTGAAGCATGAAATATCTTATTTTAAATGGGATCTTTTAAATATGATCAATAATTTATTCATAATACTGAGTTATAGTGTGAATTTTCAACGGTATAGTAAAATGAATGTATCAATCCCAAATTGCTTTATGTTCTCATATACTTATGTGACTTATAACGGCCACTCATTTTTCAGCCATTATTTCAAGAATGCTTTAATATCATATCTACATATAAATATGCGTGTGTATGTGTGTATATGCATATATATATATATATATATGTTGCTTATATCTATTTATCTATCTATCTATCTATCTATCTATCTATATCTATATCTATCTATCTATATATCTATCTATCTATATATATATATATATATATATATATACATACACACATACTCACACACATATATATATATAATCCATTTTTTATTAACACTCCTTCTCAAGGAGAAAGCTCAACAGCTATCAATAATAAAAATGCAAAGATGCAGTCGGGCCTCATATTGAAGAGAACGCAGAAGTCTAACTTAAACTTTATTTCAGAGCAGCAACACCGCACATCTAACCTTCTCGACAACATACAATCAAAAGCCACAGAGTTCACTCTGCTCGGACAGAAGTGCACCCAAAAGCGATGACAGAAACACTTTTTCCACAGTAAAAAACAATTAAAAAAGGGAATTAAATGCAATATCAACAAAACGCGAACCCATGTTCCGACAACAGCTGGGAAACTGCTGTATAGACAGAAAATTACAGTTTTATGACAGAAAGGAATGTTAAGTGGAAAATACTTCGTTGATTAAACCATTTAGAGACTGGAAAAGAGGTTTAAATGAATTAGAATGGTAGAGAGGAGGTTTTTGAAAAAGTATTAAAGTTAAATAATTTTGATATATTACATATATGTACATACAGGGCCGATTTTGATATATTACATATATGTACATACAAGGCCGATTTTGATATATTACATATATGTACATACAGGGCCGATTTTGATATATTACATATATGTACATACAGGGCCGATTTTGATATATTACATATATGTATATACAGGGCCGATTCTGGGATATTAGTAGCCTGAGTGCTAGGTAGTGCCGACCTCTATTAATGTGTATACATAATACATGTTCTATCGGCCGTTCTATAAATTTTGTCGCTTGAATACATGCAAGTACTGCACACCTACTAATCTCGGCCCTGTATATACATATATATATATATATATGTATATATATATATATATATATATATATATATATATATATATATATGTATGTATATACATATATGTGTGTAAGAAAGTGTTTGTTTTTCATACAAGTCCACACCTTTTGTCGTAGATCTACCAAATTTTTGACAGGCATTCTTTGATATCAGAACTCAATGCATCAACCACTCCCACCCATTCTGTCACTTAATGTGAAATTAAAACGGATATTCTAGGTGTCGGTCGATGACAAATGGCATTACATGAATTTTATTGTTGCATTTTACCGAGCGAAAAAGATAGGTTATTTCTAAACTTAGCAACTAGCAATTTTTCTTAACTAATAAAATTAATAAAATAATTAGTAAATTTGTTTTCAACGTGTTTTGAAATGTTCTTTAATGAATCTTAAATTTTGGCATTGTCCTTTTACCTTGAGGGATTTCTCGGACCTGTTCCGCTTAGAGGGATTGTCGTTAGGAAGAGGATATGGGTTTTACATCCTCCTTGGACTTTGGTCAGTCATAAAAAGTTTTCTTTGGGTATGACTTAGGTTGTTAGTAGTTTTCTTGTCTGTAAATAGTATTATGCAATTGTTAAGTATTTTCTTAATAAAACTTTCAATTTTGACCCACTGATTTGAATAAGGCTTTTTATTTTTATTTAATACTTACTTATTTAATAATATTTGTTCGTTATATATTTTTCCTGTTATTAATTTAATTGCTGAGTCCGGATAATAGTAATTTTTCTATATACCTAATAAAGTTAACTGGGGTTGAAGAGCTTCACTGCTTTAAAGCCGTGCTTCTCAAACCGTTTTCACTAAGACACTCCTAGTATGCATTCAAGGCACCCCAAGTAACAGTGGCACCCAGTTTGAGAATCTCGGAGGTAGAGGATGGGTCGCCCTTCGAGATAAATACAATGACAATTGTTAGAACACTTCGACAGTAGTCCGATACTGAAGGAAGGGAAATTAAATTTTAAATATCTTCATACCTATTTTACTAATTTCCAATTTTTTTTTACTATTTACAGTGGCATACCTGACACACGCTTGTGGCCTCCAGTTTGAGAACCGCTGCTCTAAGAAACCCATAAATTACTGAAGTCTATGTGTATGACGTGTTTGATCACTCACCAGCCTCCCGGCATTGTTGTTGTGCAGGTTCATCATCGCCCTGACGTCTCTCTTCCTCTCGGCTCTCTCCGGGGCGTCCACAAACTGGCGGGCGAACATCATTCCGTACCGGACGTTGTCCGAGCAGCCGCCCCACTTCCAGCCGTCGGCGGTGCTCTGGCCCTGTCGTGAGGTGTCGCACGAACAGTCTGTCAGGTTGCCCGCGCTGCACGCCTGCGTCACGGCGTGCGTCGCCCCCGCGCTCGTGATCGCGTAGATGAAGGCCGTCTCCCGACTGCCTGTAAAAGAGAAATGGTCAACTCAATAAACACATTCGCTTTCACATCCAACCTCGCGGCCTTACTTGAAAGGACCACCGGGAAGGATACACTAGTGAGTTTCGCGGCACATACATCTTGGTGGACATGCGAGATCTCTGCCGCGCGGGAGGGAATTCTCGCATAATATTTTATCTTTGACAGAATTCCTGGCGTTTCACAAGGGGTTCGAGTTTCATACTTGATTTAGAGATCTTATTCGAAGCCAGGGTTCATTGGTAGACAATGAATTGTATCTTTCGTTGCAAAGCAAGAATTACTGAGTTCTGTTTCATCTTAAGATAGTTGGTTAGAGAAAACGACCGTTAATATGGGGAATGTCCCTTATATACGTGAAATGTATATGGAAAGAATTTAATCACATATGTATCATATTTACTTTCATATATCTCCACACGGGGCGGTACTGGAAGAACCACCATAAAGCATTACCAAGGATGCTTTTTGCATGCTTGCGTTTCCCAGGACATACAAACGAGATTTTTGCCATACTGGAGGCAATATTATCACAATATTTTATCTTTGCCAGAACTCCTGGCTTTTAAAATAAGGCTCAAGTTTGATTAGAGATCTTATTCTGCTCCAGAGTTCATTGATAGGTGAGGAATTGTATCTTTACAGGTCAGAATCATGGAGTTATGTTTCATATCGTAATGCTTGGTTTTAGAAAACAACCATTACTAAAATTTTAAACATGATGTGGAATGTAAAGGGAAAAGTTTTAATTATATACATATCACACTCGCGGTGTTACTTGAAGAACCACCCTGAAGCATTGATAACGATTTTCTTGTCCACTTGCTCTTCGCTGCAAACATACGAGATTTTTACCATGAAGTAGAGAATTCTAGCATAATATTTTATTTTAAAAATAATTAATGCCAATATTAAAAGATTTAGAGCTCGATTCTGGACTTAGAGTTTTTAATTCATGAAAGCCAAAAAATTGTACGTTTCGTTACAAATTGAGAATCCTCGAGTTATGTTAAATGTTGCGACATTTTGTTAGAGAAAATGATGATTAGTAAAGTTTTAATCAAATGAAAGAGTTCCATAAGTGCCATGTTTGCATTCCCATCCCTTCTTGTGGCGTTATTTGAACTACAACCGTGAAGCACTGGCATGGATGCTGAATGAACATTTGCGTCTCGCAGCACATTCTTTTCGGAGGACATGCAAAATTTTCCAGCAGGATGGTATGGTTGCTTTATAATTTATGTTTAACCGATTCCAAGAATTTTGCAAAAACTCCCAAGTTTGATATTTATACTAGAGATGTTAATCGGTACAGAGTCCGTTCAAAAAGGATGTAAGTATTATTAAGTATATAAAGGATATTTTTCGTTCTAAGGCTTCAATATCTGAGTTACGTTGAATGTTCCAACTACTGGTTAAATAAAACGAGATTCGTAATCTTATAGTCATATGGAGAAATTTTGAACACTTTTTTTTTTTTTTTGGGGGGGGGCATGTGTCGTTTACGGCTTTCCTTTCACGACCACTGTGAAGGGTTCTCTTATAAACTTGAACGTTTCGCGGCGTCCCATTCCATTCCACTCATCCCATTGAACATACGAGTTTTTGTTATTGTGAGGCTGGGAACACTAAACTAAATGATAAAATGATTAAATAAAAAATATTTTAATAGTCAATAGGATATAATTTGAATTAGTTTACAAATCAGTTATAATGCTAGTTTACAATCCAGAAACTAATCCTTTGGGACTTCTCGATATATATATATATATATATATATATATATATATATATATATATATATATATATATATATTAATTCATGATCTTACATCTACAAGCTAAACAAATATTGGATGGGTGTTTAAGTATATAATCTGAGAAATGCTCCTTATCAGAGAGTTGTTTTGCTTCCTTTTTTTTTAATATAAAAAGTTTGCTTTCAATTTCAACAAAGAATGAAGCGGAACATTGTGCCCTTTGTTTAGTGCTGCAAGAACATACTCAAATATAATCTGAACGTCCAAATCAAGCAAGAATTCCATGTCAATAGGATGCTCTTCAAACTATATTCATATATATATATATATATATGTGTGTGTGTGTGTGTGTGTGTGTGTGTGTGTGTGTAATAATATAATTATATCACTGCTGGACAAGGAGAAAGCTAAACAGCTAGCAGTAATAAAAATTCAGACATTGAAGAGAACGGCACAAGTCTAGTTAAAACTTTATTTCAGAGCTGCTAAAACGGCCATCTTTACTACTCAATGACAGACAACACACAAAAATCACTCTGCTCGAACAGAGTTTCACCCAAGAGCGAAGACAAGAAGAATTTACCCCCTTACTCAGCAAATTTAAGTGCAACATCGGGAAAAACGCTGAGCCATTTGCAGGTGACAGCTGGGAAACGTGTTGAACAGACAGAAAATTTACATCTTTAGAATAAAAAGCTTTGGGAAGAATTTTAAGTCGAAGACAATAAGTTGATTAAGACATTTAGAGGCTGGGAAAAAGATTTTAAGGAATTAGAATGGGAGAGAAGAAGTTTTTAGGGAAATATTAAAATTAAGTAATTTTGATATATTACATATAGCTATCTATCTATCTAACTCTCTCTCTCTCTCTCTCCCTATTTATATATATATATATATATATATATATATATATATATATATCACAACATATGTGACGATAAACAAAGCATTTCTATATGGCTATACATTTGGATTACACGGTAACCCTGCTTAAACGGTGAATGTTAATTGATCTGGTTGAGTCTGATTTTATATGTATTATATTACAGCAGGTCCATCCATCAAACCAATACCGTTCTGTCATAGCACTAATGACCATGAAGATCAAAGAGCGTGTCTCCCAACCCATCTATCAGTTGGAAGAGAAGCATGAGGCTCTCTTCAATCGAAAAGGCAAGGACTGGGTCTAGCAAAAAATGGCCATGGAACATCATAGCATGGACTGGAACAGGGACAGTACAAATGAATTAACGAAATTCAGTTTTGAATTATCTGCAAGCATGATGTTTCAAATTAATTCTCCACATTTATTTTTGTTTCAATTGCATGCTTATCCTTTTTGAACAGAAAAGGATATAACTAACTGAGCAAATTAATTCTTTGTTTATTTAACTTAGAATGGTATCCTAACACCCGCAGATGTTTTGTCATTAAAATAATAAACTGCTGAATGTTGAAAATTTTTAATATACAATAAATACTTTTTTATGTCAAAGTGTATGCATTACTTGACTTTCACTGCTTCAAAATAAATTTTTAAAAAACTGCAACATTAGTAACAATGTTCGACACAAACAGGGCAGCGTTCTATTGTTAAAGATTAAACCATATAACCAAATTATCAAATGTATATATTTAGATTGCATTATTTGAGTTTCCCTGCTTCAAAATAATTTTTTAAAAAAATGTAACATTAGTAACAGGTTAGACAGAACCTGTAACAGACAGAAACAGGTTAGCGTTCTAGGGTTAAGGAGTAAACCATATAACCAAATTATCAAATGTATATATTTAGATTGCATTACTTGACTTTCCCTGCTTCAAAATAATTTTTAAAAAAATTGTAACATTAGTAACAATGTTCGACAGAAACAGGTTAGCGTTCTAGGGTTAAAGAGTAAACCATATAACCAAATTATCAAATATATATATTGAGATTACTGTACCTCGTTGGTTGTAACCTTGGAGAAGATAAAGTGTAAATTGCATTTAATAGCAAAAAGATCTCATACACATATGCAAGATTATTAAGCTGAACACAACAGCATACTAAAATTTTAAAAATAAATTTCATTTATATGTTTAACACTTTCTACATCATTAAGCACCGTAGTACTTTTAAAGAAATAATGAATATTTTCAATATGGGCGTTACTTAAAGGCTACTTAAAGGTTATTTTTTGGAAGAATCACAACCAAAATCTAAGTGATTGAATAATATTTCATTAAATTCCTCTTTCATTGTTTTGTTCACAGTAAGTTCAGTAATATAATTAACTTTTCACTAAATCCCTGTCAATTTTCCTTTAATGTACACAGTATCATAAGCACACAGATGGGTATTAAGAGTTTAATCTGCCTGTGTACATATTTTTTTATTCACAGTAAGTTCAATAATATAATTACTTTATCATTAACCCCTGTCAATTTTCCTTTAAAGTATACAGTATCATATGCACACCAATGGGTATTAAGAGTTTAATCCAGCTTGTGTACATATTTTTTATTCACAGTAAGTTCAGTAATATAATTACATTATCATTAAACCCCTGTCAATTTTCCTTTAATGTACACATTATCATATGCACACAAATGGGTATTAAGAGGTCATGGTATTAAGATGTCATGGGTATTAAGAGGTCATGGTCATTAAGCCTGATTGTGTAAATATTTTTTATTTATAACCCTTTAATTTAGATGAAAACCAATCATACCTCTTTAAGAATCTCTTAGCAATATGCTTTAAAATCAAGAAACATGTTAAATAAATTATTCGTTATTTCTTCAATTGTATTGCCGGACGGGGAGGGAATGGTTAGCACTGCTTTCGGTTGAGTCAGCTAGTTCAAATCTCGCTCTAGGCATGGGTGTTTGTAGTCGTTCGAAATCGGCTTTAAGCAATAGGTCCCGGTTTCATTAGCTCTCATATTGCAAAAAAAGTCGGCAGTAATGTTCCAAACTACATGAAATCAATTATTATTTTTCTCTTTTTTTATTACTCACCAACCATTCTGCATCATGGTTATATGTAAAAGCATATGTTCTTTCTTTATTAACACATTGTGTGCAGGTACATTTTGCAGCGGAATTGTACCGGGAGAAGAATTTTTAGCGTAAATTTAGTTATTCAGTTAAATCTCAATTGATCGAAAATTATTTAATTTTTTAACCAAATTTTCGTATTTTATATTGAAATATATAAACAAATATATAAATAGACAAATAAATAAATAAATATATATATAATATATATAAATATACATATATATAATATATTTTCCCAGGGATAAATAAAAAGTTAATTTTAAATCTAAATTGATTTTTTAATCAACCTTCCCATTCTGTGGTTCCGCATCGACGTCTAAATTTTTCCAGACTCTATGTAGTAGACAAGAACATTCGGCTTTGTTTTCCTGTATTTACCGTTAATTTTGTACCCACAAGCAAACCATGTTGTTACGCTAACCCATACTAGTACGTGACACTCGCTCAAGTGTCAATCGTCAGAAAACGTACTAGTACGTGTTCCGCATACAATGTGTTAAATGTTGACTGCAAAAGCTAGTTTGTAATTATTTTAAAACTCACTTCTTGGTTGGAATTTCTTGAAGCAACACTAGCTATAGAATCATCATTTTATTCAAGCAATTTGAAACAAACGAATTTTTTACTTTATTTAATTACATAATTCAATGATACTTATGATCCAATTTTTTTTTATTAATTTCTGGATGATTGAGGCAAGAAGTGGGAAAATATAATCCCAAAGTTTAAAAATAATTATAATATTTTTTAGATGACATTTTGTTTCACATGAACAGATTTTCTGATTCGCTAAAGCAATGGTTCTCAAGTCGGGATGCATTGAAATATCTGACAAACAGTTCTAGGCACACTATATACAAGTTTCTCAGAAATATATTTCAAAAAAATTTTTTTTCTAACACACCGCTGTGAATTAATATAATAATAAAGTGTCTACAAAAATACTTGTAATGAATTGACGCAATAGAGTAATTATATTTATTTTTATACCTGGACACATATTTTTCTGGATTTACTAGAGTAATAGTCTAGGGCTATAATTGTCCTGGTCCCTCCTTTAGGATCCACTGAACTAAAAACTGACTATTCAAAATCTAGATTATGTAAGAGAGACCAACTGAAAATTGATGTAGATTTGTGGCTATAAAAATATGATCTAGAAACTGAACACAGAATTTCTACATAACATCATATTTCTATTAAACAAGTAGTTTCCTGTATATTAATTGTCAAACTGCAAATTTACAAGCAATTTTTTATGAAATATTCGAGTACAAAGTACGAAATGTTGAAGCCTTTTTCTAGGGTATGTTAAAATTTCTAGGAAACGTATCTTTTGTATTGAAAGGTCTTCGTTATAATAGCTTATATTTGATTCAATATACAATAACAAGTTCTGTTCTCTTTAAAATAAATGTTTAACAAAGTACTAACTTTGTATAAATTAAATAAATTACTCTATATAAATTTTATTTCACGAAGCAATATGTGTTTAAAAATGCCAAAATATCTTCATCAGTTAAAAAGGCAAAAATTCTTTTAGCTGCAAAATAACTTTTGAAATTCGTAAATTAGATACTCATTTTTTATATCAAATAGAAGAAATAGTTTTTCCTATTCTGTGAACATCAGTTACCTTAATGCGAGTGAAATATTTTGCATTTTTTCACAGTTATTTTGTTGTTGTTTTTAATTTTAAAAGTACCAGATACTTTTAAAAATTTAGGTTCACAGAACAAATTAGATATTTTTCTTTAATTTGGTATAGAAATTTAGTTTCTAATATAAATATTGTAAAAGTTGTTTTGCTGGTGAGTGAACACACACACACACACACACACACACACACACACACATATATATATATATATATATATATATATATATTATTCGGTGTATGTTTCTTATGTTATTTTAAAATACTTATACTATTTGAAATGACAAAACTAAATAATATTTTCAAAGCACAAGCATTTATAAAAAATTCGTAAAAAAATTGATTTTAAAAGGAGCAGAACTTTTTGTTTTGTGATGAATCTAAATCAGGTTGTTAAAATGGAAATTTTAAGTCTTTCAAGACTTATAATCTCTATATTGTAACAACCTGATTTAGATTCATACCACTGTACTGTGTCTCCTTAAAATAGAAATTTTTTATTGAAAATTTAGAATAAATTGTTTATCCTTTTTAGTATGGCAGCAGGTCAAAAAATTCAACTTAGTATTGGTGAAGGGTGGTATTAAAAGGAGAACGATAATGCCATACAAATACTTCTACTACTTGGGGACGTGCAATAGTATTTTCTGACGTAAGCGTCAGGAATAATTGTGCATCATCCTGCCCTGCTCTATTTCACCTTCGTATCATCTCCCATTCAATGAATCTAAGACTGAATGCAAAACGTTCCTGTTTTGTCTTGAGACTTCTTTCAGGGGGAGGGGACGAGAACGTGACAGGTTGTTCGATGACATTCTGTGCCAGCGGCGCGATCTCGAGCATCGATAAGAAAGTTGAAATTTATGACAAGGTGACAAGGTGCGGACAGCACAAAAGATATATACCCCCCAGCTCAGTCTTTAAACAGGCTGCTACTGTGCTGGACACCAAAGAATTGAGTCCTGTTTTGGAACCGTTTACAATGCTCAGAGCATTAGTCAACGAGTAAATGATGTTGAGTAAACTGTTGACGAGAACATTTGACGTTTTGAAGGGAACTGATAGGACTCGCATTCGCCTTTTGACGTCAAGCTATTGATGCATATGAAAAAGTTAAACATATTTATCTATGAGCAATTATCTTAGAAATTATGTATGCTTTATGAAGATATACATTAGAAAGAAGCTTTTAATGAGCTATGTCACCAGTTAAAGTAAATCTGATTGCGAATGGACTTTTGCATTGCTCGTATTAAGTAACAACATATAGCAATATATTTGCAGTACAATTCAAGACTTATCTGTTGTGAAGTTCAAAGTTGATATTTATTTAATCTTTATTATCTACCTCTTAATATTTTTATTGGATTTTACCAGGTTTAGAATTGGTAACATATTTTGGGACTAGCTTATCTTTTTTGTCTTATTTCTCCTTTGTGAAATTAACTCCTTTGAGGTTGAAAGTTGGTTGAATATTTCATCCCATGGGGACAGTTGCAACATCTATTGACTTGTAGCTCTTAAGATATTTAATATCTGTAATATCGAGCCACCCCTGCTTTTTGTTCAGACTCTGTAATGCCCAAACAAATGCAATGAAGCCATAAAGTACTATTGGTTATTAGAGATTTTTAACTATTCATTTCTAGATAAGGAGGAGGAGAGATAAAAATAATAAAATAATAGCTCATGTTCATTTAAAATTAAATACTAAAGACGAAAGATAAAAGGATCTCATCCTGAATGAATTCCGGTACATATTTGTATATCTCCAAGTATATATCAAAATCATTATTATCTACCTCTCAATATTTTGTTGGGTTTTACCAGGTTTTGAATTGGTAACATATTTTGGGACTAGCTTATCTTTTTTGTCTTATTTCTCCTTTGTGAAATTAACTCCTTTGAGGTTGAAAGTTGGTTGAACAGTTCACCCTATGGGAACAGTTCCAACATCTATTGACTTGTAGCTCTTAAGATATTTAATATCTGCAATACTGAGTCACTCCTGCTTCTTGTTCAGTAACTCTGTAATGCCCAAACAAATGTAATGAAACCATAACGTACTATTGGCTATTAGAGATTCATTTCTAGATAAGAAGGGGGAAAGATAAAAATAATAAAATAATAACCCTCGTTAATTTTAAATTAAATACTAAAGACAAAAGAGTCTCATCCTAAATGAATTCCGGTGGATATTTGTATATCTCCAAGTATATATCAAAAACATTATCTTAAATAAAAAATCACATTCAGTTAAATTTTATTTCAGATTAAGTTTTTGTATTTTTAAAGAAAAATAGAATTTTTTTGTACCAAAATGAAGTTTTGGTATAAAAAATAAAATTTGTATAACTAATATATCTTAGAAATGAAATTTTGTTCAGAGAAGTATATTTTTGAATGAATATATATATATATATATATATATATATATGTGTGTGTGTGTGTGTATGTGTGTGTGCATATATATACATACATGTATATATAATATATATATATATATATATAATATATATATATATATATATATATATATATATATATATATATATATATATATATATATATATATATATATATATATATAATGGATCACAAGTTATAATTATATACTAACAAAAGGTGGACATTTTGAGAAAAATAATTTTTTATTTGTATTATAGTGTCATGTTAATAAAACTAGATAAAAGTCTATTAAGTCTAGTTTATAAAACTAGACAGGATAATAATAAGCATATATAGGGAATTAAAATGGAACGATGGCCGAACACTGACTATTGATAGCGGAATTCACGGTTTCAAGTCTCGCTAAGATAAGATTTTTCATAGCCGTTTAGCATGGGCTTTAAGTAGAAGGTGTTTATCATATTGTTTTAAAGCAATAAATTAAATATAGTGTTTTAAACCAAACCATCAAATTCAGAGTTAAGTATTATATTTATTTTTTATACACCTTTCCCCTCATTTCATTCAAGGGGAATAATTAAACAGAAGGAAATTAGGCTCAAAGTCATTACAATGTGAAATTACAATATAAATAATTACTATATAATAATTTCTTAGAAAAAAGCCTGATACGTTTTGTAGACTTTAGTTAACACATTTGTCGAAAGTACTGAAGTGAAGATGAGAAGTATAATAATGATCTAAGAATACCAAAGAAGACCTCCTAAAAGCAGTTGATTAGCCTCTGTCATTTCTAAAAAGAATGATTGTTTCTAGACATAAATCTCAACAGTAAAAGTAAGAGAGTGGACAGCTTTAATAGCATTCAAGGTAGATATGCAGGAACTTGAATCTACCAAAATCGTGTCTTTCGGCTACATCGTGCAGTTCGACAGATACTGAAGAGGCGGCACGATAATTTATGGAACAGAATTCCTTTTTTGGCTACCTGCAGTCGCCCTTGGTGGGCTTTGGAACATCTAAATTAGCTCCTCGGTACAAAAGGTAGGGACAACTTTGTTAAAAGGAAAACTCTTTTGTGAAGAGCAAAGTCGAATACAAGGGGGTTAAGGGATTCATTGTGAGGATTTTAGTCGTGCTCCAACGACCGGACACAAAAAGGGTAGATCTGGTCGTCCTCTCTAAAGATACCACCAGTGGAGGTTCATTTGAAGTAGTCAATTTTGTCAAGCAAGGAGGTGGCAGAAATTGAATATCTATACGACTCTATCATTTCAATATAGCCGTAAAAGAAGAGCAATTGAAGCTGAAGATAATACGAAAGCGTTTCAATGAACTATTTTTATACAAGTAACACTCTCTTTTGTAATATATATATATATATATATATATATATATATATATATATATATATATATATATATATATATGTGTGTGTGTGTGTGTGTGTGTGTGTGTAATATATCAAATTTATTTAACTTTAATAATTCCTTAAAATCTTTTTCCCAGCCTCTAAATGTGTTAATCAAAGGAGTGTACCGACTTAAAATTCTATCGGTACATTTCCCAAAGCTTTCTGTCCTACAGATATAATTTTTTTGTCTATTCAACATGTTTTTCAACTGTCACCGGCAAATGGCTCCAGGGTTTTTCTGATCTTAACACTTAAATTCGCTAAGTAAGTTTCTTGTCAGGTGGGAAAATTCTTTCTGTCTTCGCTCTTGGGTGCACTTCTGTTCTAGCAGAGTGCTTTTTTATCTTTCTCTTGTCTGTCGTTGACTAGTAAAGATGTCCTTTGTAGCAGCTCTAAAATAAAGTTTTAATTAGACTTCTGCCGTTCTCTTCAATGTGGCTAGACTGCATCGTTCGTTATTACTACTGCTATCTGATTAGGCTTCTCCTTGCCTAGTAGCTTGCGCAAGTAAAAACAATAGGGACTATAATATCCATCAGTTTTATAATTATTGGATTACA
>CM063506.1:38353841-38386341 GCA_032207245.1 Pardosa pseudoannulata
TCTAAGTTATCTGTATGTCATCGAATTTATGAAGTAGTTGGACCTGGAATGGATTCTTGATGAGTTAGGGTTAGCAAAATTTCAAAGCGCGTTCAAAAACGTTCGAAATCCACCCCATCCCCCCTTTTCGATTGTTTAATGCCATTATTTCAAGCCCCATTTCCCCGGTTAAGAGCAGGCGATTATTAAATTCATCACAGTTTTTCACATTATAAGTAGAAAAAAATAACATTTTTTTTCTATCATTATGACGTCATTTCTTTAACCATCTCATTTAATCATTTCTTATTTTAAATTATTCAAATATCGTCTGCATTATTTTCCTACATTTTATCACCGAACTTAGATATTACGGAAATAATTTTCTATTATATTTGGCTTAAATAATAGATTATGTACATGTGCGGTAATTTTAAATTTAATCATCGATTATTTTTTGTTGCAATGAAAATTTTATCAGCGGTATTAACAACAAATTCTTTTTCTAGGAGTCTATTTTACGGACGAATAAATATCTAGCTTTTAAGTTATATATCTTTAAAAATTAAGAAGTTTGTTCCTTTGTTTGTGTTTGTTTTTTATACATAACCCCACGGTTTTCAATCGATGTGCTAAATTTTGGACATCATTCATATATACCGCCAAATAATCACTGTCAATATTGAAACCTCTGTTGTCTCTTCTATCACGTAATATGACAAGATAAAATAAGGTTGGTAACAAACATGTGGTCAGTAAAGATAAAAAATTATTGAGCAAGTTCACCTCATACTTTAGATATTGTATACGCACAAAGTCCCTCACTATATATATATATATATATATATATATATATATATATATATACATATATATATATATATATATATATATATATATATATATATATATATATATATATATATATACATATATATATATCCCTTATATAATAATAGCCTAAGTTATCTGTCCTGTCTGTCCTCGAATTTATGAAGCGGTTGGACCAGAGGCATAGATATTGGATTCTTGATCTGTTAGGTTTAGCAAAATTCAAAGCGAGTAAAACGTTCGAATTTTACCCCTTCCCTCCTTTTTGAGCGTTATTTCAAGCCCTATTTTCCCCAGTTAAGAGCAGGCCATTAAATTTATCACATAATAAATAGGTAAAAATAACATTTTTTTTCTAGCATTATAACGTCATTTCTTTAACCATATCATTTAATCAATTCTTATTTTAAATTATTGAAATATCATCTGCATTATTTTCATACGTTTTATCAATGAACTTAGATAGGACGTAAATATTTGCTTTTATATTTATATCTATTATTAAGGTTTAAATAATAGATTAGGTACATATGTGGTAAATTTAAATTCAATCATCGATTATTTCTTAATGCAATGAAAATTTTATACCCGATACTAACAACAAATCCTATTTCACGGACCAATAAATATCTAGCGTTTAAGTTATATATCTTTGAAAATTAAGAAATATGTTCGTCTGTGTGTTTCGTTTTTATGCAAAACAACACGGTTTGATTAAAGGAAATCAACGTAATTCTAAACTACATTCACAGTATCGGGAGACTTTAGAAGAGTATAAAGAAGTATAGAGGAGTATGAAGATAAACAAATTATTGAGAGTGTACCAGATAATTCTCAGCCAAAATACAAATCATTTTTTTAACCTGCCTCATCGGGTACTTTACAATTCAGGAAAATTAAAAATTTTAATGATCCCGTCTTATGACGGGCTATATGCTAGTTATCAATATATGTAAAATTTTATTACCAATATACGTAGGAAAGGTTAGGAGATTAATGGGTTCGTTTTACAAAAACGAATCATTTGCACTTGTCTTTTTTCATATGGAATTCCACATATTTTTAGGAGTCTATAATAACTGAAATTTAAGGTATTCATCAGTAATGTTTATCAGAAAAAATTCGAGTGTTAAAGGGGTTAAAAGATTGAATGAATATTTGGAAGCATTATTTTACAAAGACGGCTAATTCGTGCGTATCTTCCTTCATACAGCGAAGATACTTGAAGTCAAATCCGTGTGGAAAGGCGACAGAGCACTCGTCTGAATTTCCCCAAAACAACAGTGACAGTAGGCGGTCCTCTTGTGTACCACCGGTGCTTACAAGCGGCTGTCGGTCCCTTGCATGTCCCTCGGTGGGTGGGGGGGAGGAATTGAGTCTTCAGGTGTGTTCCCGCGTTCATCCATTCATTAAGTACAGGAATAGCACTTATTTGTGAGTACGAATGCACCGGGGGGCCCATGTTTATGGCTTCCCGTGTCCCGCTGGGGGGCGCACGCATCCTAGGCCCCTAACTTGTGAGGAAGAGAAGGAATCAGGGTGTACGGTGTCACAAAAACCGACCGCCAAACGAGGTAATAATGCTGGCTTCTGATTTTCACCGCTTGGAGAGGGATGGGTTGCCATATTTGGCAAAATATCGCACAGCGGAATACCTCATTGCAGTTTTGTAACTTTTATAGTGTTAAAGAAATATAAAAGATGTGGTTCTGAACCTTGTTTGAAGTTGGGGCTCATTAAACATTCTACAAATAATTGTAAGCTCTCTATAAGTAAAATTTTAAAACAATTATTATATTAAATTTAATTATTAAAAATTATATATATATATTAATTACACACACACACACATATATATGGCATGAAAAGGTACTCGGAAAAATGACTCATTTTCCTTTTGCATTCTCTTACTAAATGTAGCGATAGAGATTATTTTTACTTTCGGTCCAAATGAAACCAAAACTTAAATAATTTTCATTATATCTGCAAGAAGACCTGGATTTTGCTTTCTATTGCACTTGCTTCTAGACCATTTGCTCGCTTCTAGAACATTCATCAATATTGTCCTTTGAGTATATATTTTCTTGTTATCTAAAAATAAGTAATATTTATATGCATTCCACTTCAAATTTTTTTTTTTTTTTTTAAATAAGCATTTCTAGAATAACACGTCAGCTAGCAATAACTAACTGACTGTCAATTCAAGAGATTTTAATCGTTTTTATTTAACTTTACTTTTGTGTGATTTGTATTTTGTAAACAATTTTTAACTGCCTGTCTGATTAGCTAGGGATCTGAAATTAAGCACAGGGGTTCATTTTCAATGACAATACAATATTCAATTATAAAAAAAAAAAAAATAGATTGGAGAGGAAAAATTCAATTTGGAAAAGGCAAGAAGTTTTCTTTTGCACACTACCTCCCTATAGAGTACCACATACTCAATGAAATCTCTGTCATGCGTTGTTTCAAAATTATTGTTTTACTTTCCAGTGCGATTTTAATCTCTCTCTCTCTCTTTTTTTTCTGAAATAAAAGCGATTTTCTAAAAAATACTTTTATATTAATTTTATTACACACAATAAAGAATAAACACTACCTTACTATAGTGTACCACATACTCAATGAAATCTCTGTCATGCGTTGTTTCAAAATTATTGTTTTACTTTCCAGTGCGATTTTAATTTTTTTTTTTTTAATAAAAGCGATTTTCTAAAAAATACTTTTATTTAATTTCATTACAAATAAAGTACACTACCTCCCTATAGTGTACCACATACTCAATCTCCTCTGCGCTGTTTTAAAATTATATTTTACTTTTCAGTTTTTTTAATCTTTTTTTTTGTTAAATAAGCGATTTTCTAAACAATACTTTTATATTAATTCTTAAAAATAAAAAACTAAACTACCTCACTATAGTGTACCACATACTTAATTTTGTGCGCTGTTTTAAAAATTATTTTTTTTACTTTTCAGTACGTATAATCTTTTTTTGTAAATAAAATGATTTTCTAAAAAAATTTTTATTAATTTTATTACACACTATAAGAACAAACCTACCTCACTATACTGTACCACATACTCAATCTCTGTCATGCGTTGTTTCAAAATTATTGTTTTACTTTCCAGTGCGATTTTAATTTTTTTTTTTTTAATAAAAGCGATTTTCTAAAAAAAAAACACTTTTATATTAATTTTATTACATACAATAAAAAACTTACACTACCTCATTATAGAGTACCACATACTCAATGAAATTTCTGTTATGCGCTGTTTTAAAATTATTTTTTACTTTTCAATACGATTTTAATCTTTTTTTTTAAATAAAAGCTATTTTCTAAAAATACTTTTATATTAACTTTATTATTTATAATAAAGAACAAACATTATCTCAATATAGTATACCACATACTCAATAGAAATCAGTGCTGGAGCAAAATTTGGTACAAACCCCGTACTCTACATGTGTTTCTAAAACTATCTACAAACTTATGAGTCAAGACATGCCCATTCTTTGCAAGAAAAAACGCTGTAATTATCATCTCTTGATAAAAAGAGCGGTATAACTGCAATGAAGTGATGAAAAATATATAATAAGATATTACAAATATTAATTTTTTTATTTGGACATATATTTCTCTGGTATGACCTAGAGGGCACCCCTTGAGAAACATTGATATTAGAAAATGGAACTGACGTTCATGTCAAACGAGAAATAGGCTATGATTTATTGGTGGATGATTAATGTTATTATGCTTTTATATAACTTTTCTGTACTTTCTTTTAGATACATTTTTATATACTGGAGTAGAATATTCCTAAACTTGTCAATGCTCGTTCTCAATATCTGTCGTTTTGTATAAATAATTTCATAGTTAAATTTCATTAAAAAATATGTTTTTATCCACGTTATGTAGATGATAGTGTTTGGATTATTTATTGGTGTTTTGTATTTCGTTTTGCTATTTATCCTCGAACTCAATGTTTTACATTTTGTACTAATATATTTCATGCTCAGTGTACTGTGTTTAGTTTTGCAGATTAATTTCGTTGCATTTTCGTTTCAACCTTTTTTGTTGTTGTTGTTAGAATGAGAACGACAACTAATTGTGTGAGTGATGGTCGCACGTTGCTGATGGCGTTATGGTTATTAAAATATTTTTAAAAGACAAATATTTTTCTTGTTTACATTAGGGTATTTGTTGGGATATACTTTGGGATATATCTCTTTTTGAGATTGATAACGATACCCTGTGCCTTGGGTTTTCTTTTAATTCGATCTTCTTCAGGATTGAACGTGTATTCCTCTTAGGAATTCTGGCTTTGTTTTATCTTCTACGAAGATACCAATTGCTACTTCAAACTCTCGTCTAATTGAGTGTACTGCCTACATAACTACTACCTAATAATTAATTAAAGCCTAATAATTATTAAAATAATTTCAAAAGACAAATATTTTTCTTGTCTACATTAGTGTATTTGTTGGAATATACCTTGGGATATATCTCTTTCTGAGATTGATAACGATACCCTGTGCCTTGGGTTTACTTTTAATTCGATCTTTTTCAGGATTGAACGTGTATTCCTCTTAGGAATTCTGACTTTGTTCTATCTTCTACGAAGATACCAATTGCTATTTCAAACTCTCGTCTAATTGAGTGTACTGCCTACATTATTACTACCGAGAACTTTTACGCGAAGCTACCGAATTGTTATCTTCCGTCGGTTACTAAACCATTCGGCAGGGACCCTTTTTCATACGTCTCTATTTAGGCCTACGTCTAGTGTTTCACAAGCTTGTGAACTGTATGTGTATTGTGTTTCTAGAAATGAGTATATAGCTGTGAGGTTTAAATAAATCATTTAATCAAGAAACACCTGCTTCTTCATTGCGTCACCCAAAACAGGGACTACCGAGAACTTTTACGTGAAGCTACGGAATTGTTATCTTCCGTCGGTTACTAAACCATTCGGCAGGGACCCTTTTTCATACGTCTCTATTTAGGCCTATGTCTAGTGTTTCACATGCTTGTGAACCGTAATTGTATTGTGTATCTAGAAATGTGTATATAGCTGTGAGGTAAATAAATCATTTATTCGAGAAACACCTGCTTCTTCATTGCATCACCTAAAACAGGGACTACCGAGAACTTTTACACGAAGCTACGGAATAGTTATCTTCCGTCGGTTACTAAACCATTCGGCAGGGACCCTTTTTCACACGTCTCTATTTAGGCCTACGTCTAGTGTTTCATAAGCTTGTGAACTGTATGTGTATTGTGTTTCTAGAAATGAGTATATAGCTGTGAGGTTTAAATAAATCATTTAATCAAGAAACACCTGCTTCTTCATTGCGTCACCTAAAACAGGGACTACCGAGAACTTTTACGTGAAGCTACGGAATTGTTATCTTCCGTCGGTTACTAAACCATTCGGCAGGGACCCTTTTTCATACGTCTCTATTTAGGCCTACGTCTAGTGTTTCACAAGCTTGTGAACTGTATGTGTATTGTGTTTCTAGAAATGTGTATATAGCTCTGAAGTGTAAATAAATCATTTAATCAAGAAACACCTGCTTCTTCATTGTGTCACCTATAACAGGGACCGGATACGTTACAGGACCTGGGGTGCGAAGCATATGTTCGGATTAGGCGGTCAACCTTACGCGGAAACCCCAGTGTTTAATTCCCAAACATGCTTGGTCCTCAGTTTGTCTACCCACTGAAGGGATGAAATTCTATGTCAAATTTGCCCAACCCGGGAATCGAACCTGTGTCGTGGGAGAATGAAGCGCTACCTCACCGCCACTGGGATTCTTTTTAAAGAATAAAAACATAATTTATTTTAGTGATATTTTTCATATGAATAGGTATTAATTGCTTTTAATATTAAAATCTGATTATTTGATTTAAATATTTAAAAGAAATGTACAATCTGATTACGTGAATGAATATTATTGAACAATTTTAACTATCATTTTATAAACGCGATAAAAAAGGAAAAGAATATTCATTCTACGAAGAAAAAATAATAGAAAATGGAAATCTTTCTGAGTATTTTTAAGCTGAACAAACTAGTCATATTCTAATCTATTGAGAGCAATAGCAAGTAATCCCTTTAAGAAATTTTATTCACCTGCCAAAATACACGTCAAATTCTACGAAATCTTTCTCACTTGGTAGAAAAAATCTACTTAATTTTCTTAGAAACGCTAGAAACGTCTAGAAAATGATCTAAATTTCTGACACTGAGTGATTTCTCGAGCTTTAAAAATTCCTTTCATTTCTGAAGCATATATGAATTTAAGTCCTTTTTTTGAAGAGAAAACGTTTTTGGGTTTTTTGACAGACGTCATGTAGTGCTCATTTCAAACAAGATTTAACTCTAAAAAAATTATAAGCTTCTCTGTTAAATAAAATAAGCCTGTGTTTAACTATAGTGTAACTTGATTTAACACTAGATTTACGGATGTTGATCATATACCTATTGTTACTGCAGTGAGCCTATTTGACTCATACAAGAAAATGGAAATTTTTGCAAAGATAATAGTTTCAAAATAATTTCAATAAAATGCCTATCATCAAAAAATTCATGGAAAACATTTTTACGTATAAAATCTGTTTTTGAAACACATTTTCCTCAAACATTTCTATTACATTTAGCACAATGGTTTCTACATCTCTTTCTTTTACACGATTGTAGAACTTGACAAATCTTCCTTGCGTCAGTAGCATGAATTTTTGTCATTGGAATGGAAGTGTTCTCGACTTCTTCTCTATATTTACTTTATACTATACTTTATATTTACTTTATACTATACTTTATATTTACTTTATACTATATTTATTATTATATTTATTTATTTTCATATTCATTCTATGAGTAAAATTGGCTCACAACCGTGAAAATAGGTATACCACATTTGATAATGTGAAATGAAGGGGTCTGCGGGGAAGAGGAATGAAAGTTTACATATATTTTATTACTTAACTAAAAACCAACGTATGTTTTGAAAAGTGATACTAAATTATATATATATATATATTATATATATATATATATATATATATATATATATATATATATATATATATATATATATATATATATATATATTATATATATATATATATATATATATATATATATATATATATATTTTATATATATATATATATATATATATATATTTAATATATTTTTATATACATAAAATTTTATATAATATATATATATTATAAACATAATATATAATAGTTGTATATATATTATATAAAACAAACATATATAAATCATACTCATATATATACAAATACATATATATTTATTACAAAAAATACATACATTTTTATTGCTTTGATCTACATAAACATAATATATATTTAAAATACATATAAAACACATATATATATATATATATATATATATATTTATATATATATTATATATATATATATATATATATATATATATATATATATATTAATATATATATATATATATAGATAGATAGATAGATAGATAGATAGTGATCAAATTTTTAAAGTGATATAAGTGAATAAATAGTGAGTCAAATTGGCTCGGTCCTTAAATCTAGTGTTAACTCTAACTTTGATATGTTAGTCCTCATATAGAGTATGTGCGCATGACGTCAGGTGCAGCAAAAGTTGCAGCTCAACTTCCTCTTTGGCAAAACATTTGAATTTCCTACGGCTTGTGCGTGTTATTGCGGTTTTAATTTTCTCAATTATCTGAAAATGGTAACAAGCTGTTGTGCGTATGGCTGTATTAAGCTTTTCAAAAAAAAAAGGCGAATATATTGGATTTTATTGCTTTCCTAAAGATCTTACATTGCGAATGCTTTGGATAAAAGCTTTGAAAAGCAAGACTGGAGAACTTGCGGCAAACATTTTCAGAATGGTAATAAAACGTTACACTTACTATAATGTAATAGATTATATTGTTGTTATGCCCTGAGAATTTTTTTATTACACAGTTGTTGTTTTTTCATATTTCTAATAAGGATGTAATCATGAGTTCGTAGATAGTGAGAAAATCGCATGAGGTTGTTGAACTACTTTAGAAAGACAAAATTTAATCGTTAAGATAATCAATAAAATTATCTTTAGTGAAGACATTTTATTTTCAAATATTACTTTTAATCTTGTCGTAAAAACACGTAATGTGACAAGATTTTAGAATCTTTTGACCAGATTAATAAGATAATTAAAAAATATGAATTACTTCAAAATATCTTTCGCTATCATAAAAAAGGCATTTACACAATGAGCAATTACAAATGCCCAAGAAAATTTCTTCACTAAAAGCACCACGGGATTTCAAAGTCTGGAAAAACTTCAAGAATTAATAAATTGACTACGAACAACGATGTAAAGGTGTTTGCACGAATTGGGTAGACATAATCTTCATTCCGACCTTAATTATAAACCTTATAAATTTCCAATAATAATTAAATTTATTGACATTTGAAAAACTTTGCTCTGGGCTCAGACAAGTCACTATCAGTTATTGAACTTATTTTTAACTTAGAACCAACCGATCGAAACATGCCAACCTTCAGACACCTCTGTCATGAGCAAAAGCCTGTTTTAAAATTTAACGTGGCACTCACATATTAAACGCTTATACAATTTAAATACAGAACAAGCAAAACAAATTATACATAATTAAATATTTTAATGGCTTCTAAATTAAAACTCAGCAAATTAAATTAAAAATAAACAGCAGTAAATTATAAATGGTACATTAAAATTTATGCATTTAACAATGTTCTAGTACCTTTTTAAGATTTAACTACTTATTTTACATTGACCCTGATTAAAATATTTACATCTTTCTATCAACAAATACTCTAACGTGTGTCCACTTAAATTTGACCTAAATTCAGATTAGTTTTTCCTTACAGTACTGAAAATTCTTTCACATGCAACATTATGGTGTGGAAAGAGTAATATATTGAGAATAACTTTTGGTAAGACTTTGTATTTGATTGCTGAATTGTGATCTTTCAGTTGCTCAAAATTTTTGTTATTTTCCGGAGAAATCTGAGGAGTTTCTGGAGTTATCAGATTTTTTTCATTTTTCCGGAGTAGTTGGCATGTCTGCTGATCAGTTAATTATTAAATATGTTGTGCAGTGGATGATACAATCATATTTAGACGTAAATTATATGAATGTAAATATGTTTTATCTTTTCATTATGTCAGAACTGTTTTATTTAGTTAACATTTCTATAAATTAATCAATTTTTTAAACATTTTTCAGATATTCTCGAGATTTCCCATTCGGTGTTATCACTCTTCCCTAGGGTTGCATACCTCATAGGTGCACTCAATCACTGGCCTAATTGTTTTGGGGGAAATATAGCATTTTATAAGTACCAAGAGCTAATAATATTATCTTAGTAGCTTTTAAAGTTTTAACAATTTCTTTTACATTGACCGTGATTAAAATATTTAATATTTCTATCAACAAATATTTTAACGTGTGTCCACTTAAATTTGACCTAAATTCAGATTGGTTTTTCGTCACAGTACTGAAAATTCTTTCACATGCAACATTATGGTGTGGAAAGAATAATATATTGAGAATAATGTTTGGTAAGACTTTGTATTTGATTGCTGAATTGTGATCTTTTAGTTGTTCAAAACTTTTGTTATTTTCCGGAGAAATCTGAGAAGTTTCCGAAGTTATCAGATTTTTTTCATTTTTCCGGAGTAGTTGGCATGTCTGCTGATCAGTTAATTATTAAATATGTTGTGCAGTGGATGATACAATCATATTTAGACGTAAATTATATGAATGTAAATATGTTTTATCTTTTCATTATGTGAGAACTGTTTTATGTCGCTAACATTTCTGTAAATTAATCAATTTTTTTAAATAATTTTTTTGATATTCTCGAGTTCTCCCTTTTGGTGTTATCACTCTTCCCTACGGTTACACACCTCATAAGTGGACTCAATCATTGGCCTAATTGTTTTGGGGAAATATAGCATTTAGTAAACACCAAGAGCTAATAATATTCGACTTCACACGATGCATTCTCGGTAATCTGTAATTCCATTCCCCCTTTTCAGTAATGATGTTTGAGATCAGATATCTTAATTTAATGACAGGGATTCTTTCATATCCACAACCTGTAAGACCCCCGTACCAGGGGGAGGGGCACCGACCTCACCACCGGAACATTCCGGCCCGTCCTCAGCGGCGAGATAAAAAGGATACCCGATATAGCAAATTCGTTAAAAAATGGTGAACAAGAATCCACCTGTCTGCTTGGCTCAGCCCTAGCCCTTTCTTCGGCACTTTTCAGGTTGTGTTCCCTGTATTCTGTGTCAGATGCAAAGTGACAGATGTGTTTAGCACAACGGCGAATAGGACCCGGGAGTGATTAAACGGCGACAGAAAATGGAACAGTTGTTTCTGCACATGCTCTCTGCGAGATAACTAGATGTGAAAACGACGGAGCTATTTAAAACCTTACAGAGGGTAACGGCGGAAAAGTTACGGTGTTATGACATATCCAGGAAAGAGTAGATAGTTTGCGAAATTGCAAGCATACACTAGACATTTGATCCAGACCTAGGTCACCTTGCCAAAAGCATTCCTCTGGAGAAACAACTAAACAAGTCATTTTTCTTAACACTTCTATTATATCTTAGACTAGCCGCTTCCTGCCCAGACCTATTGAAGGTTCCCAAATCAAACTTTATAGTATTCTGTAGGTTATAATGATATATATTGTAACTTGTTTAATAAGAAACAGGAGAAAAGCAAATTAAAAATGTTCTTATATGTACGATCAGCGTCAATACATCGGTTATGTAGGCCCGGACTAAAAGACTTATTGCTTTATTATCGCCCCTTGATTGTATATTAAAAATTAAACAAGTCGTTTTAATTTAGATTAAACACATGTATTTATTAAGAAACGTGTAACATAAAATTGATAGTTAAGCATCGCCAACAATTGTAATTAACAAGAAATGCCTATACCTATCTAAAAACTATTAACCCCATGTATCTTTTACATTTTTAATCCCATTAAAAAGAAAAGTTTTATTGTAAAACTAGGTTATTTTTCAGTTTTCTAATTTACGTCATTTTTCCATCACATATATTCCTGGAATTTTTAAAAGTCAAAATTTTTTTACTATAGATGACAAATTTAAAAGTAATTTTTACAGTTTAAATAAATAAAATAAGAAAAATATGAGTTATTTAATTTGTGATTAAATGAATTTTTCAGTCTATTATGTGATAATTTTTTGTCTCTTGTGTTTTCTTGCTAATTCAATTAGATTTTTAAATATTTCAATTTTTGTAAATTTTTTTAAAATGTTGTTTTTGCGTTTATCTATAAGTTGAGTTACGATTGAATAAACGACGAAAAGATGAAATAAGCACGATTTCGCCATTTTATAAACAAATCACCTTGATTAGAAAATGGATGTATGGGTACAGAACAGACAAACAAACTATTTTATTTATAGATTTATCAAATAAATAACAACAACTACTCTAAAATCGCATGAAATTTTTTTGTCATTTATTTGATCAGCAATTTCATGCTCAATTGCTAAAATGGTTATTAAATTGTACATACTCCCCTTTGTGTTCTTTTTTAACAGAACTAAGTATTGATAATATTTTTAGCTTTTGGACATAAACCGCATATCTACACACTACAAATTTTTAGCGAAAGAAAAACTCGATATGAATAAATTTTATTTTCTTGGGGAACATTTCGATATTTTTATGATATTCGCAGTCAAAATGCCACTCTCGAATTTTGGCACACCAGACAAATGACAATGTTGTCCATCCCTAGAACGAGACCTAGTTCAATTGATCACCAAAAAGATTAGTAAAGTATATCTCCAAACGAATGAAAGTAAATATGAAAATTTCATACAATTTCTGTCACATTTCAACGTTTCTTTCTGAAATATACAACTTTCTACTCAAAATGTTATTAAAATTCAGAAATGATTATTTTAAACTATTTTTCTATAAATTTAAATACATTTATATATAATGTCATCAAAATTAATTTATCAATATTTTTGGAACTCATCTGTTTTCTGACAATTTATGACGTCACTAATAAAAAGCAGTAAAGTACAGTTTTGCATGATGTGCGGGCAAACTCAAAATGAACTATCATTTTTTTTATTAGTTAAAAGGTGAACAACTCATACTTTGGCTTTATTTTGGCGATTATTTTAAATCATCGTTAAAAAATTGCCACGTTCAAAAATCGCTTACACAATACTTATAAATGAACTAATTCAGATTTTGATAAGAAAGATAAACTAAATTGAATCCAGACAAATTTATAAAAAGCCACATCTCATTGCGTTCAGTAGTATTTGAATGAGCTCGCACAGACATAAACTAAATTATAATTTTATTTATATAGAGAGCAGTAAATTTAAGCATTTGTGAGGAATATAATTAATTCAAATAAACATATTCAACAATTTTAAAAGTTTATTTTATTAAACAGATAATTATATTTTCAGAATAAAAAAAAATTCTATTGAATAATTTTATTCATAATTAAAAAAGATGAAATTTAAATGGCAAGGAAATAATTTCCATACTGAATCTTAATATATACTACGGCTTTTCCTCATGCGGCAAGTAAAACTGTATTTTAGTCTTCTGAGCACAACATTAGAGCTAGGTAAAAAAACTAAAGTTATAAGATGAAGATCAATTCCTCCAAAATTCATCTTATTTTAGATTATAAAAAATACTACATAAAGGGACGAATGGCACATAAAAATACTTTTTTGAATCAATTTTATGTGACTAGGTTAATTGTTTAAATCTTAAGTTGGAGAAATAATTTTTAAAATATCATGAGGGAAAATTTTGATGATATTCTTTGATTTCAAGAATAAATATTAATTTTTTAATTTCATTGGTTTAATTAATGCAAATGAAACAACATGAAAAGCTATGAAATTTTTTCAAAGTGAATTTTTCACTGATATTTTTTAAACAAAAGTGAATTAGATCACCAAGAAGCCACCCATATGTACGAGAAAAATAACATGTAAATTTGTAGTTATTATTCACTAACAATATAACATAAAAAGGCTCTTACAAAAATATGACAGTTCATGGCAGCGCATAAAATACAAAGTGAAATATTTAATTGCTTTTAAAAAAGTACCCAACACGCATAAATTATTATGATAGATTATGAAATATTACTTCAAAAATATTCTAATATATAATACAAAATTATTTTCAAATTAAACAACGTTTTAACTTATTATAGCAATGTATTATAATTATATTCAAAGTGTATTGAAAAACTTCACCAGCTTGAAATAACGTTAAAATTCTTTCATTAAAATTATTTCATTCCCTATTTGTTAGTGTGGAAAATTAAATTACTATGGAGATAAAATTTCCCCTTCTTGATTTCTGCAAAAAAGAATTTTTTTATATTGATAAAAATAGAATAATTCCATTAGTTCATACTGTTGAACTCTTTAGATTTTTCTAGTGAACATGAAAAATAATTAGCCAATTCAGATATTACATGATAATTATTCTTTTGTCTTTAATTCTATGAGTTCTTATACGTTTCTATATCAATGCATGAAATAAATTTTAAGCATTAGAAGAAATCAAGCGAAGAATTTGAAGTATTGTAAATATAATTGCACATAAACACACGTTTAGATATTACTAGAAGTTATCTATTACTTAAGATATCAATATATATATATATATGTACATGAGTTTTATTAACTTATACAAAGCTGAAATAAAATTTCAAGACTTTCACCCATCGAGATGTATAATTTAATAGGATTCTTAGGTTGATTATTCCCATATTGATTGATACTACAATAAATATATTTTTATCTTCAGCTTATGTTTCTTTATTAAAAGAATTAAAAAAGTGAAATATTATTTTATTGTTTTCATAGTTGCAAACAACTGCTTTTTTATGTACATTTACTTATACGAAGAATTCTTCATATTTTTTTAAATAAAAAAATCATGATAAACAGTACAATATTTTGTTGTTCACATAGTCGGTAACAAATGCTGTTCTCATACATCTTCGCTTATATGAAGAATACTCAGGAATTTTAATTAAAAACCATGAAAAATAGTTCAGTAATATTTTATTGTTTTCATTGTCGGAAAGAACTGCTATTTTGATACGCTTTCACTTATATGAAAAATTCTCTGCTTTTTTAATTAAAAATGCATGGAAATCAGTACAGTTTTATTTTTTTATTTCACAGTCAGGAACAACTACTATTCTCATACACGTTCGCTTAAACGAAGAATTTTCTGGATTTTTAATTAAAAACCATGAAAAACAGTTCAGTATTATTTTATTGTTTTCATTGTCGGAACCAACTGCTATTCTCATACTCTTATGCGAAGACTTCTCTGTTTTAATTAAAAATGCATGAAAATCTGTACAGTATTATTTCCTTATTTCACAGTCAGGAACAACTGCTATTCTAATACATGTTCACTTATATAAAGAATTCTCCGGATTTTTAATTAAAAACCATAGAAACACTATTATTTTGTGGTTTTTTTATAGTCTTAAACAACTGCTATTCTCACACACGTTTGCTTATAGGAAGAATTCTCTAGATTTTAATTAAAAATGACAAAAAACGGTACAGAATTGTTTTGTTGTTTTCATTGTCGAAAACAACTGCTATTCTCATACATGTTCACTTATACGAAGAATTCTCCGGATTTTTAATTAAAAACCATTAAAACAGATCTGTATTATATTACTTTTTTCATTGTGGGAAACAACTGTTATTTTCGTACATGATCACTTATACGAAGAATTCTCCGGTTTTTTAATTAAAAACCATGAAAAACAGTTCAGTATTATTTTATTGTTTTCATTGTCGGAAGCAACTGCTATTCTCATACACGTTCACTTATACGATGAATTCTCCGGATTTTTAATTAAAAACCGTGAAAAACTCACACGTTCACTTATACGAAGAATTCTCCGGATTTTTAATTAAAAACTATGAAAAACAGTTCAGTATTATTTTATTATTTTCATTGTCGGAAACAACTGCTATTCTCATACACGTTCGGTTATACGAAGGATTCTCTGATTTTTTAATTAAAAATGCATGAAAAGCTGTACAGCATTATTTTCTTATTTCACAGTAAAGAACAACTGCTATTCTCACACATGTTAGCTTATAGGAAGAATTCTTCAGATTTTTATTAAAAATGACGAAAAACAGTACAGAATTATTTCGTTGTTTTCATAGTCAGAAACAACTGCTATTCTCATACACGTTCACTTATATGAAGAATTCTCCATACTTTAATTAAAAACGACTAAAAACAGTTCAGTATTATTTTATTGTTTTCATTGTCGGAAACAACTGCTATTCTCATACATGTTCACTTATACGAAGAATTCTCCGGACTTTTAATTAAAAACGACGTAAAACAGTACAGAATTATTTTGTTATTTTCATAGTAGGAAACAACTGCTATTCTCACACACGCTCACATATATACGAAGAATCCTCTGTTCCCCATCGTTTTAGTATAAGGCATCTTTCACTCTACACATACACACTCATATAGATTCCTTTTTTTCTCAACCAACCCACCGTATCATGTGGCAAGCTGACAGCTAATCTGGGAAATATATAAATTCATTTGTCTCGATGGAGAAAAATCATGACGTTTTAATACAGCTCTATGCACGTAAACAAAAGCCACATAGACTAGGTGGGAAGAGAGAGAGAGATAGAGGAGGGAAAAAAAATCTGAGTGGAAAAGAAGCCAACTTTTGTGCTCGGCCCACCCCGGAACCCGTTCGAGAGAGAAGTGCTACAATCTCCCCGATTTCGGAACTGAGCCAAAGCGGGAAGAAATGGGATAGGCGAACAGTTTAGAGCTGACAATCAGAAATAAGTGGTGATAAAGAGGATGAGCTATGGGTTGGTCCTGACAAGGGTTTCCGTTTCTTTGCCTTACATCGCTTGCACTCTATTAATAAAGCGGACGGAAAAGAGGGGGAGACAATAGAGAACTCTGTGATATATAGTGTAGATTGAACAACTTATATATGTAATATATCAAAATTATTATACCAATAATATATATCTAAAATTATCATTTTCCCATTCTCATTTTCTCATACCTAATTTCCCACCCACAAAATTTCACAGTTGAAGGAGGTTTTGGCGACTTAAATTCTTTTTACCAGTCTCCCAAAACTAATGCTAGAATAAATGCTAATTTTATGTCTACTAGCCACGTTTTTGAGCTGACTTAAATGATCAAAGTTAATTTCTAACTGACAATAACTTCTACTAGGTCGATGGTCTCATGCGAAAAAATCCACTTGAACTCTCACTGTTGGCCAAATTTTGTAATAGTAATGTGTTTTTGTCATCATTCAATGATTTGCTCTTGTCTTGTAAAGACGTTCATATTTGTTTTAAAAAACTACGTTTACCGACTTAAATTGTTTTTACCAGTCTCCCAAAACTAATGCTAGAATAAATGCTAATTCTCTGTCCACTAGCCACATTTTCTAGCTGACTAAAATGATCTAAGTTCGTTTCTGACTGTCAATAACGCTGATTAAGATTTTGGTCTCAAGTGAAAGATCACTCGGTGTTAGGTGAAATTTGTAACAGAAGTTTTTTTGTCATCATTCGATGCTTTGCTCTTGCCGAGTATGCCCGGGAAATTTAAAATAACAGGGGCTAAAATCACTTTGTAATGGCGAGAAAAATTCGCACGTTACACACACACACACACACACATATATATATACATATATGCTTGTGTGTATGTAGAAAACATATCTCTATTTTACCATAATCCAAGAATCTACTTCTAGGTGTAAGGGTTTAAAGGACTTTAAAACAGAAAGTGAAAAATTCAAGGATAATTATTTGTATATGTGAATATTTCCCATATGTGAAAAGCAGTCATTTTCATCTGTGTAAAGAAAAAAAAACCATGTGCTGAACTGTTTTTTTTTTTTTTTTGGTTTTTTTTAAATAAATAGACATAGTTTAAAGATAAAAGTGATATTTTTTTTATCAATATCTATAAAAATAACACAAAATTAATATATTTCGTATACATTAAATACAGCAAGTTACCGTATTCATTAAACATGTTAAAATACATACGAACATTTTTTAAAAATACTTTTAAACTAAAAAAATTTAAATGTCAAAAGAAATATGTTAGTATTATATTTTCTGTTATTATTTCGAAATCAAGAATAAAATACGTTAGTATTATATTTTCTATTATTATTTATAAATCAGCATTTATAAATCAGCACAAAATTAAAAAAAATATCTCTACATTTTGAACAATAGCATATTTTATGGACTCATTTTTTTCTTCGAAAAACTGCCCCCAAAACATCATTTGCCTACTATGCTTGAAATTAATTTAAAAATGGTTCAGTATTTAATTTAAAATTCACGACCATCTTAATAACGACCTACAAGCAAACAAGTGTTCTAGTGGATAAACTAGTCGTGGTCTAGAATAAGACAAGACATTATTGTTGAATCTTTCAAGAAGTGCGGCATAAGTAACTCTCTCGATGCTTGTGAAGACCATCTTATAAGTGATGAAGGAAGGCAACTATGATAATGAAGAGGAAGAAGAAAACTCAGATGACAAATTTCAGGGATTTTTTTTTTTAAATTTCACTTTGGTATTATAAACTAAGAATTTATATTTTAGTCTGGCTTTGCAATCAAATAGTAAAAATAGTAAAATTAAAAATTAAGATGCTTCTCATAGTCTGTAAAACACGGTAATACAAACAGGTATTTTATAATAAAAATAAAGAAAATAAGATGTTAATATGAACAAGTTTGTTCGCGAAAAGTTTTTGATTCTTTTGAATAACTGAATGAAGTTTACTTTAGCGATCAAAGATTCCTACGTGTACGTGAATGTTTTGTAAAACTGAATATTCGTATTACTGAATAATTTATTACATATTAAGTCTTATGAGAGTTTCGTGAAGTACTTAGTACAACTAACTGAACATTTCGTATAAGTGAGTTTCCTCTATATATATGTGTACGAATCTATGCCACTCTATATGATAACGAGGTTAGATTTATTAATTTAAGAAGGATTTAATAAAGGATGAAGGTATAGGAGATCTTCTAGATGGTTTGGTTTGGTTTGGAGCGCTACGATCTACTGTTTTGCACACGAGGGCTGATGAGACCGGGACCTACTGCTTAAAGCCGATTCCGAACTCCGATACCGACGATCAGCGCCCTAACCAATCGGCTAGCGTTCGGTGATCTTCTAGATGAAAATATAGAGTAGCACTTATTATTTATTGAATTGAATATAGTTTATTGAACTGGACAACAGATACCTGTCTAAAAACCTATAGAAAAAAATCTAACTTAAAAAACATGAAACTTTTTTTAATTAATTACAATTTTTAAATACCTATTAAAAATAGGCAAGGAGTAATTAGATAGGAGTACGAGATAGTAAAATAGTAATTTTCAAACGAATTTGGTTTTACAAGATTCAATTTTATACCAAATATATTTATTAGATTTTCTTTATTTAAGATAAATTCAATATTTCTTCTAAATCAATTGATTAAATATATTTCCAAGGAAAGTAGAATTTTTTCCCATTTAGGTATTTCAGTTAAACACTCTTTTTATAAGAAGTTTCATTTCTATTCTTAACACTTGAAATCCCATCTTACAGCTATTATAGTTTCCTAAAAGTCGAATTATGATAGAACTCTGGAAATTTTGCCACATCACAAGTTATTACGATTCATTTCACTGGAGTAATCAAGTGATAACAAGATAGTTGGAAGAAAAAAGATTGAGTACCTTGTAAAATATATCTGCCTTATCTCTCTTTAGTTCATAGCTATTTTTCCGTTTTAGTGATAGCAGAAAAATTTTATTAGTTTTCTTTTTAATAATAAAAGTGAGTGAGAAATTTGTTATATTTTTTCGGGTAGTTTAATACTTCAATAATTTAATAAGAAATTTCCCAGTTTCGATAAATTTAATGTTTTTAAAGAGTTAATTTTCTACAAAAGTGTCTTTAAATATTGTGCAAATTTCTGTTTAGTAACTACCTATATTATGTATTTGTGATATTTTAAATGCATATTGTAATGCATTTACGTTCGTGTGAAAGAACTTGTAGAAAATTTTAAATATTTTAATATGTGGAGTGATTTATTCTCAAAGTGCTAATCTTGTAATCTAAAAAATAAATCTGTAATCTGTAAAAATAAATAGTTGTTCTCATATTGTACCTTATATCTTATATCTTAGCATTCTCACAATAAATTAAAATTATTTTTTAAACAACATCTTTTATTTCTAACATATATTAGCAATTACATGCTATGAAAATTTTTATAAAAATGTATATATTTGTGTGTAATGTATATATAACGTATTTATGAATATATAATGTATAAATGTAATAAATATATAATGTAATAAATGTATAATGTATTTATGAATATGTATATATATATGTATATATATATATGTGTATATATATATGTGTATATATATGTATATATATATGTATGTGTATATATATATGTATATATATATATATATGTATATATATATATGTATATATATATATACATATATATATATATATATATATATATATATATATATATATATATATATATATATATAAAACAAAATTAAAGTTTTAAAAGACTCAATATACAAAACAATGATTGAAAGAAATTCAAAAAGAAGATACATAAACAATTAAATATCAACATACTCTAATAGCTTTACCACATTTTGTTCTGACACACACAAAATAAAGCACAAGCGAGAGAGATGTTTTTTTAAAAAAAGTTTGATAGAATAATTTGATATAGTTTCCCCATTTCTAAATTTCAACAACGATTCAAATGGAAGAAAACCTTTTTTCCAACATTGTAAAAGAAGATTATTTTTTTTTTTCGTTCTGTCGATAATTTATTAGTATGTAACTCCCTTTTCTCTGATCGGGAAATTCAATTTATTAAAAATTTAAACATAAAGTTGACAAACGCGTGAGACACCAATTTCGCGTGTGAATTTTTTGACACGTGAATAGCTAAAAAATGTAATAAAATCTTAATCATCGCTTTTGGTAATCTAGATTATGAACCAACGTTAGAATTTCTCTCTTGTGTACTAATTCCCGCTGCAATGTCCCTGTAAAATTGAAAATGGAGCAAATTCTATGCAGTGAATGTTTATACCTAAGTAACGCAACTTAAAGAAAAATAAAAGCTTTGATTTTGTGACGATTGCTATGGGATTTATGATTGTATTATGGACTTTAATATCTGTGAAGTTTTCATATTGGATATGAATATTACAGTTCATAATCGGATTATTACATATGCAGTTTAAAGTTAGCTTTTAATTATAAACTATAATATGACGTCTTTAGCTTTTTAATAAATACTTAGTGGAAAAAAGAAGTTACATGCCTTCCGAGGTTAAAAAATGTGAACTTAAATAACTCCTTCCCGCACCAAACATTTGAACTATGAAAGGGCTCTTGTTTCACTTCCGTAAGCTGATGACGTCCTACTTCTATTTTTTCTCCGTCACCACCTGATTTTTACATTCCTATTAAGTATCTATTTCAAAACATAGCTTGCATTCCATCTTGATTCTTAATATTTAAGTCAGTTTTATATTTGTTTTACACTCGGGTGTCGGTAATAATTTAGATTTGTGATATTCAGCAATATACGAGAGGCGATCAAAAAGTAAGGTCTGATTTCTAGAGTTTGGTCTCTTATACAGAAATTAGTAATGTGCGATAGTTCAAATACATGTGGTCCGCAACTATACAAGGAAAGTTCAAGCCATTGACTCGGGAGTCGGTAATAATTTAGATTTGTGATATTCAGCAATATACGAGGGGGGATCAAAAAGTAAGGACTGATTTCTAGAGTTTAGTCTCTTAGAGAGAAATTAGTAATGTGTTCAAATACATGCGGTCCGCAACTATACAAGGAAAGTTTAAGCCATTGACTCGGGAGTCGGTAATAATTTAGATTTCTGATATTCAGCAATATGCGAGGGTTGATCAAAAAGTAAGGTCTGATTTCTAGAGTTTAGTCTCTTAGAGAGAAATTAGTAACGTGTTCAAATACATGCGGTCCGCAACTGTATGAGGAAAGTTTAAGGCATTGCTTTCATCGATTTGATGTATTATACAATTAACAAAAATGAACAAAAATATAACGTTTTAAGTGTTCATACACAGTTTTATGAATTAAACATTAATAAATTCATAGAAATTAAAATTTTAAGAGCAAATAATACACTTCACTTTGATAACTTCCAAGTGCCACCAATAAGGTAAAAATATCATACATCGATGAAAAAAGAAATAAGAAAGACATATCTTAATGTTATAAAATAAATCTTTCGATTACAAAATTTGATGTAATTATGATAGTGTAAGTTAAGATTGACATTTCTGTACAGAAAACATATGGTAGAATTAGATCGAAAATTCATATTTTGGATCTAATTCTACCTTATTGAAATTGTTTTCTTCTTGTATCATTAAGAGATACATGTAATACTTATAATTTAACATAAATATCATTGATATGATTTTCTGAGTAACCTCTAAAAATGAACTTTAAGATAGTATCCTAAAGGAAAGGAAAGTATAATAAAGAAGCATCAATAAGTGATTCCCAGTGGAAATAATTTTATTGCATTTTCCAAAACATGCAAAGAAGAATGTAATTCTACATTTTCTTCAGTAGTTTTTTAAGATTATTTAAAGTAAAAATTTATGAAATAATACTAATGTAGAGAAATTATCTTTATAATATTTCTTCATTCCTCAGAGACAAATAAAGAATAAACTACGTTACCAGTCATAAAAATAAAACACCAGTTATCTTAATACATTCCTCTTTATGGAAAAGGGGTTCTACATATGTCCAAAGCCTGGCTTACGAAATTAACAACAAATGTACATGACATATGCTATTTTAAGGACAAAAATAAGCAGGATTTGTCAAATACATTTGTCATTTTTTTGAAAATTCTGTTTTAAATCCTTCTCCCCTTCACTGCGAATTAGGAGTTTCCCTATTTGCTAAATTTATAATTTCCTACCGATTGAATATTAAACCTGTTTTGAGTTGCACTGCCTATATACAGTCTACTCTATCACAAGGAAAATACTTCTTTTCTTGCAATAAACTTAAAATCATGAATAGATATTCATCAACAGATAAGAAACAGATAACCACTTGATTATAAGATCTAAAGAAATTCACAAAACTAAAAAATTAAACTTAAGGCAAGAAAAACTAATGTAAAATATTTTGTTTAGTTTCAATTGGAGAGAAGAAATTTTTAACATGTGGTCTATTTTTTATGACATAAGTGGTTTATGAGGATCCAATCGTCAAGATTTGAATATACTTTAAAAACCTAGGAACAATCATTGTGATATCTCTCTTAAAAGTTTCCAAAATAATGCTTTTACAAGGCTTGTCTAGTAATCACGTTTTTAAATATAGTTAAAATAAATATCTATTCTACCCAGTGAATATAGTTAAATTGTGTTTGCAAAGGGTTAACAGTTAAAAAAAAAGTAACATATCTTTTAAATGTATTCTACATAGTAATTACAGTAATAAAATGCGATTTATAAATAACAAATAAAATAAAGTAACAATATGTATTTTAAATTTAACATACTTTCTGATTGCAAAAGGTTAAGAATTAAAATAAAGTAACATTATATCTACGAAACGTAACGTATTCTATCCAGTGAGTGCAATCAAATAAATATGTTATTTCAAAGCGTTGGCATTTAAAATAAAGCAACTTAATATGTGTTAAACAACACATGTGTTCTTCCCAGTGAGTACAATTAAATTATGATTGCAAAAGGCAAACAATTCAAACAAAGTAATATATCTAATAAATGAGATATGCGTTCTACCTAGTCAGTGCAGTAAAAAAGTGCGATTATTAAGATTTAAGAATTAAAATAAAGTAATAATATATCTATTAAACGTAGCAAACTTTTTACTGAATTCAAATAAAAGATATATGCGATTGTAAAAGATTAACAATTAAAATAAAGTAACATTATATCTACTTAACAAAACGCATTCTGCCCATTGAGTACAATTAAATAAATATATGATTTCAAAGCGTTGGTTATTAAAATAAAGAACTTTGAAATCTGTTAAACGAAACATGTATTCTACCCAGTGAGAAGTTAAATTGTGATTGCAAAAGGTTAAGGATTCAAACAAATTAACATTATATCTGTTAATTAAAACATACGTTCTACCTACAGTAAAAAAATGTGATTGCTAAGAATTAATAATTAAAATAAAGTAACAATATGTCTATTAAACGTAACATATTTTTCATTCAGTGAATACAAATAAAAGAAACATGCGGTTGCAAAAGGTTAAGAATTAAAATAAAGTAATAATATATCTACTTAACGAAACGCATTCTACCCAGTGAGTACAATTAAATAAATATGTAATTTCGAAGCGTTGGTGATTAAAATAACGTAACTTAATATCTATTAAACGAAACAGGTATTCTATCTAGGGTGTAGTTAAATTGTGATTGCAAAAGGCAAACAATTCAAACAAAGTAATATATCTAATAAATTAGATATGCGTTCTACCTAGTCAGTGCAGTAAAAAAGAGCGATTATTAAGAATTAAGAATTAAAATAAAGTAACGATATATCTATTAAACGTAACAAATTTTCTGCTCAGTGAGTACAAATAAAAGAAACATGCGGTTGCAAAAGGTTAAGAATTAAAATAAAGTAACATCACATCTACGAAACGTAACATATTCTACCCAGTGAGTACAATCAAATAAATATGTAATTTCAAATCATTGGCGATTAAAACAAAGTAACTTGATATCTATTAAACGAAACAGATATTCTACGCAGTGAGTATAGTTAAATTGTGATTGAAAAGGGTCAACGATTCAAACAAAGTAACATTATATCTGTTAAATGAAACATGATTTCTACCTAATGAGTACAGTAAAGAAATTTGATTGCTAAGGATTAACAATTAAAATAAAGTAACAATATAACTTTTAAACTTAATATATTTTCTACTCAGTGAGTACAAACAAAAGAAATATGCGATTTCAAAAGGTTAACAATTAAAACAAAGTAACATTATATCTACGAAACGTAACGTATTCTACCCAGTGAGTACAATCAAATAAATATGTTATTTCAAAGCGTTGACGATTAAAATAAAGTAACTTAATATGTATTAAACAAAACATACGTTTTTCCCAGTGAGTACAATTAAATTGTGATTGTAAAAGGCAAAGAATTCAAACAAAGTAATATTATATCTATTAAATGAGACATACATTCTAACTAGTGAGTGCAGTAAAAAATGTGAAAGAATTAGAATAAAGTAACAATATATCTATTAAACGTAGCAAACTTTTTGCTGAATAAGAAAAAAAGATATATGCGATTGTAAAAGATTAACAATTAAAATAAAGTAACATTATATCTACTTAACAAAACGCATTCTGCCCATTGAGTACAATCAAATAAATATGCGATTTCAAAGCGTTCATGATTAAAATAAAGTAACTTAATATGTATTAAACGAAACATTTATTCTTTCCAGGGAGTACAGTTAAATTGTGACTGCAAAGGGTAAATAAATTAAACAAAGTAATATTATATCTATTAAATGAGACATACTTTCTACCTAGTCAGTGCAGTAAAAAAGAGCGATTATTAAGAATTAAGAATTAAAATAAAGTAACGATATATCTATTAAACGTAACAAACTTTCTCCTGAGTACGAATAAAAGATACATGAGCTTCCAAAAGATTAACAATTAAAATAAAGTAACATTATATCTATTTAACGAAACGTATTCTACCCAGTGAGTTTAAATAAATATGTGATTTCAAAGCGTTGGTGCTTAAAATAAAGTAACTTAATATCTATTAAACGAAACAGGTATTCTATCTAGGGTGTAGTTAAATTGTGATTGCAAAGAGTTAACAATTAAAAAAAAGTGATATATTTATCAAATGAAACATGCGTTCTACCTCATGAGTACAGTAAAAAATACAATTGATAAGAATTAACAATTAATATAAAGTAATACTGTATCAATTAAACGTAACATACTTTCTACTCAGTGAGTACAAATAAAATAAATATACGATTTCAAAAGGTTAACAATTAAAATAAAGTAACATTATATATGATATATGTTTATCTGACGGAATTAACTTCTCTCTGACAAATGAGTTCTACAATTAGACGCATAATCCATTTAAATGCCATCCAGTCGATTTCACGCGCTTATATCTTCCGGCAGAAAGGTTGAAATCGTTTGGCACTAGTTCCGTGTTAAAGATTTTTACATTTCGAGGGATTTTTTTCTTTTTTTACTTACACCTCAGTTTGGGAAAGACCACAGTCTAACTCTGGCAGCAATTCGAAATTCTTTTTCTTCTTCGCGTCGTTCCTTTTTTTTTCTTCTTCTCTCCGTCTTCCCTCACGAAATGCTGGAGTAAGAAAAAAAATTGCAAGGTGTTTTGACAAAGATGTCTTTGAGTTCAATATTTTTTTGTCTCACGTGTTGGAAAGGCAAAAGAAACCCAACTGAAACTAAAATTGTATCACAGAAAGGTTTTTTTATTTTGCTCTGAAAGAAATTACGAGTGCGTCTTACAATAAGTTCCCTTGTCTGATGGAATATGAAGAGGCTGTTATACGGAAAGTTTTGGCAATGTTTCAAACGCATATATAGTAGTAGGTTCTTTTTAAACTGTTTTTAATATTTAAATAAAAGTAAAAAATGGTCCTTTCACTAGTGCTCTTTTTTCACTAAATGTTTAATTTCCTTCCTACGTAATAAAATATTACTTATAAATTGTGGTAATATGTCTTCGCTACTTTCACAGACAGAATTATGTATACAAACATATAAGCCCCGCAGCAGAATACTTTTCAATGTTCTGCTACAAGCTTTCAGATAATCAAAAATGTTCTGCAGGAGATATATTTATTTTATCATATATTTACTCCACAATATTATTCCTATTGTGGTACATTTTCCTCTTTACCAATATGGATAACTAAAAATATTTAATAAAACAGTGCTGCCTGAAATTTAAAAAACAATTTGTATTAAAACCACGGCATTAACATAGAATTTACTGTCCTGTTAAAGATCGTTGTCCTGTTAAAGATTGTTGGAGTGTAATAGCAATTAAGTGTAGAATAATATTATATATATTATTTTATAAATGACTCCCTATGATGCTTAAAAATTTCAGCTCATCACTAATAAAGGCCACACTGAATATTTCACAGTTGCTAAAATTACGCTTTCGGCAGACATTTCAATTGAAACCAGAACTAATAGATATAAAACTTCCCTTTGTAGTACTTTGTTGGCATATAATAGTAATTAAGTGTAGAATAATGTTATATTTCTTTTTTTTATAAATGACTCCCATGATGCTTAAAAATTTCATTTCATCATTAATGAGGACACACTGAATTTTTTACAATTGCCAAAATTTATGTTTTCGGCAGACCCTTCAACTGAAACCAGAACTAATAGCTATATCTGTTATAAAGCTTCCCTTTGTAGTACTTTGTTGGCATATAATAGTAATTAAGTGTAGAATAATGTTATATTTCTTTTTTTATAAATGACTCCCATGATGCTTAAAAACTTCATTTCATCATTAATGAGGACACACTGAATTTTTTACAATTGCCAAAATTTATGTTTTCGGCAGACCCTTCAACTGAAACCAGAACTAATAGCTATATCTGTTACTTATAAAACTCACTTTAGTATTTTGTTCGCATATAATAGTAATTAAGTGTAGAATAATGTTATATTTCTTTTTTTTATAAATGACTCCCATGATGCTTAAAAATTTCATTTCATCATTAATGAGGACACACTGAATTTTTTACAATTGCCAAAATTTATGTTTTCGGCAGACACTTCAACTGAAACCTGAACTAATAGCTATATCTGTCATAAAACTTCACTTTGTAGTACTTTGTTGACATATAATAGCAATTAAGTGTAGAATAATGTTATATTTCTTTTTTTATAAATGACTCCCATGATGCTTAAAAACTTCATTTCATCATTAATGAGGACACACTGAATTTTTTACAATTGCCAAAATTTATGTTTTCGGCAGACACTTCAAATGAAACCAGAACTAATAGCTATATCTGTTACTTATAAAACTCCACTTTATAGTATTTTGTTCGCATATAATAGCAATTAAGTGTAGAATAATGTTATATTTCTTATTTATTTATTTATTTATTTTTTATAAATGACTCTCTGTGATGCTTAAAAATTTCAGCTCATCACTAAAGAGGACGTACTAAATATTTCACAGTTGCTAGAATTTACGTTTTCGGCAGGCACTTCAACTGAAACCAGAACTTATAGCTATATCTGTTATAAAACTTCACTTTGTAGGCATATATTATCAATTAAGTGTAGAATAATGTTATAGTTCTTTTTTTATAAATGACTCCCTATGGTGCTTAAAAATTTCATTTAGTCATTAATGAAGACGTACTGAATAACTCACAGTTGCTAAAATTTACGTTTTTGGTAAATAGTTCAATTGAAACCAGAACTAATAGCTATATGTGTTATTTATAAAACTTCACTTTGTAGTATTTTGTTGGCATATAATAGCAATTAAGTGTAGAATAATGTCATATTTCTCTCTTTTTTTTTTAAATCACTCCCTATGATACTTAAAAATTTAAGCATATAACTAACGAGGACTCACTTAATTTTTCACAGTTGCTAAAATTTACGTTTTCGGCAGATACTTCAATTGAAACCAGAACTTATAAAACTTCACTTTGTAGTACTTCGTTGGCATATAAAAGCAATTAAGTGTACAATAATGTTATAATTCTTTTTTTATAAATGACTCCCTATGATGCTTAAAAATTTCAGCTCATCACTAATGATTACACACTGAATTTTTCACAGTTGCTAAAATTTACGTTTTCGGCAGACACTTCAATTGAAACCAGAACTAATAGCTATATCTGTCATAAAGCATCACTTTGTAGTACTTTGTTGGTATATAATAGCAATTAAGTGTAGAATAATGTTATGTTTCTTTTTTTTATAAATGATTCCCTATGATACTTAAAAATTTCAGCTCATCACTAATTGTTCATCACTAATGCGGACTCACTGAATTTTTCACATTTGTTTGAATTTCCTTTTCCATTTACTCCCACGTTTCCATAATATTGAACTATATTGTACCATCAGATATTCATCAGATTATATTGCAGAAATGATGCGGTATTTAATGGTTAAAATCTAAATTTTGAGAATCTTTTTACAAATATCTATTAATCAAGAGACTTTTGTAATAAGATTTTAAAAATTTAGATCACAGTCGCACTCAAAATGCAGTTAGTGAAAGCCAACCCGACACTGAGCTCTACCTTTCTAAAAAAATATTTTGCCAACAGATCCCATCTGAATTTCGCCCCATAAAACTTCAGTCACGCTTTATCATTTCAAAATCAAACTGCACCCTGGGGACCTCTAACCCCCCATGAAACTCTGCCCAAATGTTTAGCAGATGTGGGACTACATATAAGCCTCAGCGAATTTCTAGATCCCAGCTCGGGGGAATATGAAACTCGACCGTAACCGATTGCCCGCGTCCTACGTTTGTGATGTCATACATTGAGGTGGTGCCTCAGTGGGATTAAGATTAAAGGGTTGATAAAAGCACGAGGATGAAACCGAGTTTAAAATGGAGATATTGTGCAACGTTGTGAATTTTTCTGACTGTAGAAGGGATATGCGTAAATTTGTAACACTGACTTAACTTCTCTCTAGGATTTTGCTCAATGACTCATTATAGGAACAATATACATCATTATAAAAGAAAAAAATGATAACTAATTCAAACTACGATATGAAACATAAAACTTTGTTCTCTATTTAAATGCGTTATTCAAAAATAATGTTATAATTAATATATATTTGAATGTTTTTCTTAATTATTATTATTCAACAAATATTAGTTATGATTCCTTAAATATTAATTTGGAGGAATTAAAAGATGAAGCACTTTTTACCACAAACAAACATTCAGTACATCCCTGTATAAATGTTACATGAACGTATAAATGAAGTTAAAGCTAAATTCTAAATTAATGTACTTTTTAAGGTTATACGGTCATCAGAAAGCAGATTGCTTAGGTTTTAAAAAATTATAGAGAATGTGCGCATGACGTCAAGTGCAGAAAAATTGCAGCTCAACTTTCTCGTTGGCAAAACATTTGAATTTCCTACGGTTTGTTGCTTGTTACTTGGGTTTTAATTTTGTCAATTGTCTGAAAATGGTAACAAGCTGTTGTACGTATGGATGTACTAAGCATTTCAAAAAAGGTGAAAATATTGGATTTTATTGCTTTCCTAAAGATCTTACATTGCGAATACTTTGGATAAAAGCTTTGAAAAGGCAAGACTGGACTACAAGTTCTTCTTCGAAAATTTGCGGCAAGCATTTTTAGAATGGTAATAAAGCGTTTTATCTTTTTAAACCTTTTTTCGCTAGTTTCGACCTTTTTCTCTTACTATAACATTAATGGCAAGCTTAATACTACCTTCTTCCATGGTTTCCGTGTTAATCAGTTAAACTATGGACATTTTTAAATGATAACTAATGATTATAGTCTCTTTTTTTCTTTGTTTTACTCGTGCGGAGTGAACTGTTTCGTGGTAAATATCTCAAAGCCTAAACCTTAGGGAAGGCTGTTTACCATCGAGGGTTAAAATAATAATAATAATAATAATAATAATAATAATAACTGGATATTTTACAACCAACAGAGAGTTTATATATTAACCCCTTCCAGGATTTTTCCCGAGCTGAACTTGGGCCAGCGAAATGTACCATCTTGGCTCATCCCGAGTGTATCACGGGCACTGTGAAATATTACACTGTGCAATCAGTCTTTCCTGAATTATTTCACATGTACTTTTTATGGTTTAGAATGCTTTTGTTTACTTTTCTGGTTAGTAGATTATTTGCTGCTCAGAGACAGTAGAGGTAAGAAGGTAAAGAGAAAACTAGGTTCTACTGTCCAAATTGCGATGCTGGACTCTGTGCTGCACCGTGTTTTCGATTGTATCATACACAATCAAATTTTAATTAATAATTACTTAATCATTTATGTAAATGCAAAGGATATAAATAAAATTTAATTCAAGATAAAAACTAGGTATTCTAAGCTTTATATTTATAGTTAGTGTGTATTGAGTGTAAAGTCTAATGATTTCTGCCGTACAGAATGCAAACTATACAGGTAATTACTCATTTATTTAAATTTATTTTTTTACATTAATTTTTAGGAAATTTTGTATGCAAATGATGCTATTATGTTTAAAAAATTATGTATGTATGAATTCAAGCATAAAAAATTGACATTTTTTGACACATAATTCCGAAATAAAATGAACCTGGAAGGGGTTAAAATAGAGTTTTTATTTACAATTGAATATCTGAACACTGATTAGAGATTTTCATTTTCATAAGAGTCAACATAAAAGACGTGTTGATGTGTACAGACGAAAAGTGTATTTTATTTCAATCAAAATATCAAATATTGATTAAAAAAAAACTAAACTAAATGGATTCCGTTAAGAAAATCTTTACCGGAAAGAATATGATTAAAGGTCGACTTCTAAGATTCTAGGAAATGTAATCTCTCATATTGATTTCAAAATAATTCCATTTTTATCTGCCGTAACATCGCTTTTCACTTTATCATCCTATAGTTTTCTACGAGCGTAACATTTTCCCTCGGATAAATTTACCATAATTTAAATGCATTATTCTGTAACTCCCATCTTATTTCAACTGATATTGATTCAAAAATCGATTTCTTTTAAATGGCTTGTTTTACTTTCTTTAATCGATTCTTTCGAGAAAATTGGTTTTTCTTCCTGGACCTTAATCGTACAAAAGCTAAATTATATAAGAAACTATAATTTCACTTTCATTTTTATCGTAATAAAAGTTATAAAATTGTATTATTTTTTTTCCTTTACTTGCAGATTATTTTCTGTTTTTTTATTACGTCGGAAATAACGGTCTATTAAAGACATTAAAGCAGGATTTTTAGATTTCTTTATCAACTGTACCAGAAAGTTATCTTAGCTTTCAAAGGCTATTTCTTGAGTTAAGGTATTTTCTATTACAGGTGTTTCTTTCCGTAGAAACTTAAAAATGACTTTATTTTAAATACATTTTGTGTTCCTTCTATAATACTTGAAGGCAAAGATTAGCTCTTTTTCATGATTTAAAACAAATGCAAAGATCATAAATCGTATAAATAATACAGAAGAATTCTAATGAAACTAAGAAAACACTTATGTTTTTAGACCAGTGCTCAGCAACTGCTGTGCCTTGGTACACTAGTGGGCCACAATACGATCTTGGATGTGACCATACACATGCGAAGAATCCCTTATATAATAATAGCCTAAGTTATATATCCTCGAATTTATATAGCGGT